>CM070554.1:36660681-37086461 GCA_036346405.1 Phyllostachys edulis
TATTCCCAAGGAGAAGCCAAAACTAATGTCTGCGACTGCTTGTAGGGAACCCATTCAAGAAAAAGATGTACACACAAAGAGGCATGAACAAGTTTGTAAAAACCCATATCTACAAATCTACAGCACGGCAGCACCTAAGACAAGAAAGAAATGTATGGCCATAATGGCTGATTAGAGTGAGGTAAACATGTGTACCCACATACACAAGGCCCCTCATCACAAATCTGGTAATGCCCACCAGGCACAAACAATCTGTGTTCTATGGCAACAAACCGGCTGCACAACTGTGACAAGCACCCATGACAGGAACCTGCCATTCTGTCAGACTATCACACTACAGGTTCGCAACAGGTTACCACTGGACCTTGGTGCTTAGCTACACACCAATATGTACTTTTGAAATTCTACATATCAAGTAAATTTTACCACTTGAAAAAGAGGGTGGGCTGGTAAATTCTAGTTAATATACAAAAACCTGAGACATCGTTGACAATTTGTCAACTGCAAAGTACAGGCTAGTTCGTTTTAATCTGTAGATGATGAGTTTCAGTAGGGGTATTTTCCATGTGACCTCTCACATAATCAATGCTAAAGTTTTAGTTGCTGAAAGAAAGCAGCCACATGGAGTTCCCACTACCCAATTTAGTCATAGGGGCTAAGAACAGAAGCTAAAAATTGAGACATGACAAAAACACAGATTTTGAAAGGTCAAATTAGATGAACCAAAATTGAATATCAGATAAGTAATGGCCATGCACCTTGTGATATGCAAACCCACCCATCCATCAATAGTTGCACAATATTTTTTAAAAGACAGGGTATTCTTAATCTTAACAATCCTACATACATCATAAATACTACACTCATACAACTAACAAACAATCTAATTATCAGATCTACACAAAAAATAAACTTTCACATGCTTCAGGGACAACACATAGTTCAGCTACAGAAATGAAACCCAGCCAGTGCCAAACAAGCACTTCGCCATCATTTCACGAAGCAATAATAAGGAATACACAGTTCGTTCTAGCATGACATCAAACTAAGTAAACCACGCAACATACAATTGCAACACGAATCAATCGGGCCAAAGAGGAGACGAGAACTCACTCTCCACGGAGCCAAACCGGATGGCAAACATCTCCTCCTTGAGTTCGCCGTCAGCGAAGTCCGCCGCGTGCCAGACGCAGGACTTGTCGCTTCCCGCGTGCTCCTGCAACTTCGTGGACGAGACCACTGCACACATACGCACACGGCACACAGCATCGAAGCCCCAACCATGAGTCCCTGCCCTGAATCTACTCGGAGCGACTGAACAGTCGGAAACAAATCTACGAAAAGAAAGGGGGAAATTCTGGGGAAAGAAGTGGAAACCTAGGTGGTTGGCGCAGATCTTGAGGGTCTTGACCTGGCGCATGACGAGGCGGACCTTGCCGTTCTCCTTGTGCTTGAGCAGCTTGACGGTGCCCGTGCCCCTCTCCTTCCACTGGTTCCCCTCCTTGTCGAACCTGTACAGCTTCGCCTTCCTACGCACCACAAACCAGCCCAAATCAGTGCCAGATCGAGCCGCAAACAAGCAAAGCATGCGGGGGAGAGCGAGCCGCTCACATGTCGAGGAGCACGTCCTCGTCCTCCTCGCCGGTGGTGACGGCAACCTCCTCGAGCCGCACGATGGGGGCGACCTGGGCGCCGGTGTCCTCCTCCTCGCCGGCGGCGGCCGCAGCAACGGAGGAGTCCTCCCCCTCCTCGTGGCGCTCCACGACGGGCTCCTTGTCCGCCATGAGAGGGTTGGTCGGTTGCGGCGCTTGCTACCTTTGATTCGACGCGGCGGCGAGAGTAGGAAGAGAGATGTCTCCAGAAGTTTTGGGAGGTCGATCGGGAGGAGTGGGGAGTAAAAGGGGAGGGGTGCTAGGGTTTTGGTGTCATACGGAGAGGCGCCGCCAACGGAGCTGGGGCCCACTGGAAGCGGGAACGGCGGCCCCCGGCGGTGGGAAGAAAATTTGCTCCGTTAATCCCTTTGGATCACCCAACGGACGGCGGATGGTGCGGGGCCTCCCTCGAGGCCCTTCCCCATTGAATTTTTTTCCCCGCGGTGGGCTCGTCGGTTGAACTGCGTGTTAACTTATGTTCCGGGTTAGCAGCGGAGTTTCTCTTCCGGGCTAAGTTTACTTTAGAGCTTTTGGCTGATATTGCATTGTTGTCCGGCCTAATACTAAATTTAGCCTTCTTCCGACTCTAATGTCAAAAATGATATAATGGAGCTGTCGGCAGCTGACACGTGGTCAAGTTCGGTCCTCAAGGGACCAAACTTCCCCTCCACTGTAAGTCCATGAAATTGCTTTTTAGCTTCTCAGCCCCTTAAACTTGTGAGGCTGTGTCATTTAGCTCTCTAAACTTGTATTTTACTTTCTCAACTCCCTGAACTTGCGAGGTTATGCCACTTAGCTCTCTGAACTTATGTTGAAGTGAAGTTAAAGTGGATCACGATACTCTGCGACTCCTCCCTCCGAGTCCGATGGACTTGTCATCGCCTCTGTCTGCCAGTATTCATCGTCCCCGATACCTCACGCCGACAAAAATAGATTCTTCGGGCCCAGGAATGCACCATGCTCACATCTTCGCCGGAGCTCCACCGTCACAGTTTGTCACCGCTCTCGCCCTTGCCTCCTGTGAGTTGGCCATAAGAGAGAGAAGTATACTCCCAGCGCCAAAGCAGAGTCACAGTACTTCTGTCTCTCATGGTGATTCGTTAGCTCATCATTTTCTGTTAGCAAACGGTCAAATAGACTTCGTGTAGGGTGGGTAACTTCTGCTCTTGCACTGTGAATGTACTTCTCTCTCTCACGACAGACTCATAGGAGGTAAGGACGAGAGAGGCGACAAGCTGCGATGGTGGAGCTCCGGCGAAGACACGAGCATGGTGTGTTCCTGGGCCCGAAGAATATGTTTTTGTCGATGTGAGGTGTCAGGACGATGAACACGATCGGAACGGAACAGCGACAAGTCCACAGACTCAGAAAGGACGAAGTCGCCGGCATCGCATCCAACGAATTTCGCTTCAACATAAGTTCAATGAGCTAAGTGGCACAACCTCGTAAGTTCAGTGGCTAGAAATGTAAAATACAAGTTCAGATAGCTAAGTGGCACAATCTTATAAGTTCAAGAGATCTATAGTGTAATTTTCTTTGATGGATTCGATACGACGATTGCTCAAAATAGCGTCGATTGCTTTTTAATGTTTTGTTGCCTCCAAGACATGTGCTGGCGACACATGGGACCCAAAAGGGTATCCTTTTCAAAATCTCTGTGTATACGCTGGATGATATGTGATGAAATCTATCATAGTGTTATTTATCTGTGAAAAATCCATCGATTATGATGACCACCTGGGTATGTAACAATGTATTACATACTGAAAAGCTCTAAGATTTCGGACAAGCACTTTTAACCTTTTGACTTCTTCCCTAAAATCTTTTTCGGAGATTGGTCTGGTTTGATGATGTTGTGTCACAATAGTCTCTAGCTTGACTGATCCACAGCTTACTTGATCAAGAAATATTTGACAATTAAATAATCCTTTTGCTTTATTGTTTGTCTCAACACTTGATGAAAGGATTTGTTCCCTTGCGGCACCGTGCCCAGGGGGCACCGGACGGCGCATCACCGTGCCCTAGAGGCGCTGAGTCAGATAGGACCGTGCCTTAGGACGCCGGACAACAATGTGGCGCGAGGAGGAGCATCACCGTGCCCTGGGGGCATGGCCAAGGCAGCTCCGGCCCCTGCAGGGGCCCGGTTTTGTGTAGATGGCGCAAGGAGGGAAGTCCTGGAGACTAGACTTGGCCACATGTCAGTCATCGGCAGTTTCGTTGTGCCATTTTTGCATTACGGCAGGAGGCTAAATTTGACATTACACCGCGCAACAGTGCCATATCAACCAAAAAAATCGTTTACTCTAGGCATATCTCACTATAACATCCCAATTATGGGTTTGTGTTTTAAATATATAAAAATATGAAATTTTAAAACATTTGATGCATCTTGTTGTCATTTAAATTTTCTGGATTTTTATTCAAATGTTTTGTGCTTTTTGAAAACCTAAAGCATCTTTTCACTAGAAGCATAATCCTTTAAGATTCATAAAAACAAATCTTAGGAACAGTCTCTGGAAATAATTTTACTAGGTTATGGAACATCTAAAAGATCCATCTACAAAATTTCATAATTTTTAGATTTTATTTGATGTTTTAATCTACCAATCAAACTAGAGAAACAAAAGTCAAACACCAAGAACTGAGGCTTAAAATAATTTTACAGAAAAATACACAACATAAAAAACTCTGTAAAAATTATACAATGTTTTAACCAGTGTCAGTAACCTCCCATAAAAATTTCATGATTTTTAGGGCTAAATCTCTGTCTAAAAATTCCTAAACCTATTAGCCTTTTCGCAAAAGCATCAGTCAACACAGTTTTGACTCGGTCCGAGTGAACCACCTAACCCAAGCCCGACCGAGCCACCTTACCTTGTGCCGCTGACCGGTGGACCCCAGTTGCTGGTCTTCATCTCCACACGGTCGTGTTCTCGCCCGCTCGCCCGAGAGAGCGCCATGGCGTCGCCTCGCCACGTCGCCGCCAAGCGCCTCAAGACTTAGGTTTTGTGGCGCCCATGGTTTGGCCGCGTCGTCCGTGCTTGCCCATGCTCCTATCGCCTCACCATCACCTCCTTGTCACTCGGCTCATCCATGCCAGTGCGCCATGAACCGAGCTCAACGTCGCAGCTCCTCCTTGCGAGCCCTCCGCCCCAGCGCCTATAAGAAGCCCCCTAGGGTGTCCTCTTCTCCCTTTCGACACCACCAAGCAATCCCCTACCTCCTTCCCCACTCTTACTGAGCGAAATACCCAAGGAGAGCAAGCCGCCATTGTCGGCCGAGACGCCACCTCTTCATTGCCGGCATTCTCGTGAAAATCTTCTCTCTCTATCTGTGTCACCTTGTGTTCTAGAGCTTTGTGAAGCTTTCCCCTAACCTAATTTCATCGTTCCTCCTCAGGGTTCGTGGGAATTTGGGTTTGTGGATATCATGGGGATATGTGCACGATCTTAGGATGATGTTACAATTGGCAATGTCATTAACGGTTTGTCGAAACACGAGTTTTCGTCGAAGTTTGGAATGCTCTTGCTGATCATCGGCCAATCGGTGGCGATGAGTGTTGGGTTAGGTCAAGTTCATGGGTTTCATGGCATATGTGTTGCATGATGCATGTTTTGACTAATGTGGGTCAAGTTGTGAAGAACTTGTTCCCGGAATCGATTTTTTTGTCTATTGTTGTGCAGGTTGCTTGGAGGTCAATGACGGTCAACGACGAGGATGATCAGGACTAAACTTGGAGAGCTGAGGTCCATAACGATCGGGGATGCCGGGTGAGGTCAATGGAGTCAAGCATGGCGCAAAAGGGACAAAGGTGACCGAACAGGCAGTTCAGTGCCACGGGTTGGATCAAGCGGCGTGGGGGTCGGTGCAAGTGCCATGGTGATTTTGGTGGGAGCCAGATGGGAGAGACTTGCCGACATGATGAGAGCCACTGGATCAATCTACACGCGAAGCATGGAAGTGCTTCACGAAGATGGGACTCGGTCTTTGCAAAAGATCGAGAAGGGTATTTTGTAATTTTACCAAATATCGCCTTGGTGACCTTTTGCCAACCAGCGGCAGCAAGACAGTGCGTGAAGAAGCGGATTAGGTCAAGAGGAGATGAAGACGGCGCTTTAAAATACATGCGTGTGTGACCTGTTTGTTTGTGGGCCTTAACGGGAGCCCATTAGGGTTTTACTTCTAGAAAGTCTAAGCCTCCACTATAAATAGAGGAGGGAGGTGGCTGCACCCCCTTGAACCCTTTCATTGTTTTGAAACCCTAGTTTGCTTAGGGAGAGGATTAGTGGAGGTTAGGGTTCTTGGAGCACACTTCGTTCAAACTGAAAAAGATAGGAACTTTGGTATAGATCTCTGTGATCTTTGATTGGAATAAGTTCCTAATATCTTATAGAAGGTGTGTCTCAAATTTCGTAGAGTTTGGCCTTACGGATCAAAAGTTAGACCGACTTGAGTTTTGATTTTAATTTGTTTATCTTTGTTCATCGTGCCTGAGGTCTAACCGCACTTTTACCTGAGGTTAGTCCGGCCTAAGGTTAGACCGTACTTTTGCTCGAGGTCATCCGCCCAAGGTCGATCAAGACTTTTACTGAGTCGAGGTCACCCTCTCTGAATTAGGGTTTGTGTTTCTCTGTTTTGGTCTTTTGCTTTGGGGATTTTGGATTGGATTGAATACTAGTCTTCCGTTGTACTGGTATATTAATCTTCATAGCTTCCATAGCTATTGGAGTGAAATTTGTGTTAAATCTGATCAAAGTAAAAAAGTGAGCGTGCTCCTATTCACCCCTCCTCTAGTCGCCTTTTCGGTCCAACAAGTGGTATCAAAGCCGGTTAGTTCAATCTTGATCTTAAGGTCCTTTGAACTTGGCGATGGATAAGTACTCGACCAAGCCGCATGTCTTTGATGGGCTCGACTATGCCTATTGAAAGAATCGCATGCGAGTCTTTCTTGAGAGCGAAAGACAAGCTATATGGGAGGTTGTTCGAGCCCTACTGTTTTGCTCCGGTTGCTTCACGGCCAGCGATCCTTTTAGCTAACAATAACAAGGCAAAGAACCTTCTATATGCTAAGCTTGGTAGACAGGAGTACGATAGGATTTGCATCCTTGCGACCGCACATGAGATTTGGCACACCCTTGAAACTTACCATGAGGGATCGTCTCAAATCAAACAAGTGCGTCAGACGGTCTACAAGAGAGAGTATAACAAATTCGAGATGCGTCCTGGTGAGAACATCGATGACGTTTTTACTCGCTTTAACAAGGTGATCAATCAGATGAGAGCTATTGACATTGAGTACTCTCAATATGAGAATGCCACCCACCTTTTGGCTGCAATCAACACCAAGGAGTGGGAGATCAAGGCTACTGCTATTGAGGAGAACGTCGATCTCTCTACTTTCACTTTGGAGCTGCTTTATAGCAAGCTCAAAACTCATGAGATCAAGAGAGGTAGTCTTCCTAAGAAGGATAACATGGCTTTGGTAGTTGATCCTCTCAAAGGGACTCCTGATGGTTCTTCTGAGTCTTTTTCTGGTTTTTCTCTTACGTGTTTATCTGTTGTTCAAGGAGAAGAGTTTGAGAGTCTTCCTAAGGCTGATTTAGCTCTTTTAGTCAAGAAAGTCACATGGGCATATAACAATGTTAGAAACAAGAAGAGAGGTGGCCCTGTGACGTGCTATGAGTGTGGAGAGCTATATCATATCCGGGCAAACTACCCCAAGCTGAAAGGTAAGAGTAACCACAAGGAAGAAAAGCCAGCTTGGAAGAAGCCTCAAGGGAACAAGCCTAAGTACAATGCTGCCAAGCTCTTGAAGGCCGCTCACCAGGTCCTTGCCACTTTTGGAGAGCAATCCATGAGCGATGTGGACTCCGGGAGCGAAGAGGACAAGGAGGAGGAGCTCTCTCAAGACAAGAAAGGGAACGCCAAGGACTTCACCGGCATGTGCTTCATGGCCGACATCGTCGACATCAATGACAACGATGAGGTACCTCCCTCCTATGATGTTCTTTACGCTAGATGCTGATTTACATGTTTGAGCAACTCATGAGTCGAGATAAGGCCTTGGAGTTTACCATGGCTAGGAACAAGGACTTAGAGTCACAAGTAGATAATTTGACATTAGAACTTATAAATGCTAAGACTCTTGAATCTCATGAATGTTCCTCTTGCCATGCTTTACATTCTGAATTTGCTAAACTACAATCTGCTCATGATATTGCTTTGCATCAATTTGAAAATGCTAGGACTGAGCTAATTGATGTTAAATCTGCTCCCTGTGAAAAGTGCTTAGAGTCTAGCAAGTTGGATGCTTCTGGTAATGTTAAATCTAGCTTTTGCTCTTCCTGCATAGAACGTGAACATGAAGTTAAGGACATTTTAGAAGCAGATAGAGCTAAATATGCCAAGCTTAAGGACACAATTGAGTCTACACCTTGTGCCTCATGTGCAGCCTATAAGCTTGAAGTTGCTCATCTTAAGGAGAAACATGCTAGAGCCATTAAGGCCAAGACTTGTGAATCATGTGTTAACTTTGGAAAAGAAAATGCTTACCTTAAGGACACACTAGAAAAAATTTATAAAGGTAAGAAACAGTTAAACATGATTCTGGACATGTCTAAAACTCCTTATAAGAAGCAAGGTTTAGGATACAACTCTGCCCAGGACACATCCAAGCCTAATATCATTTAGGTCTTGGAAAATGGCTTAGTTGAATTCAAAACCCAACACGCAAAAAACTATTTTTAAATCTGCAGGGTTTGTCCAACCTTCTTTTGAGGCAAAAGGTGCTTCTCAGTGGTACCAAATACCATTGCACCTATTGCAAGAAGAGCGGACATTTGGTAGAGTTCTGTTGGCATAGGTTGAAAAATACTAGGAGAAATATTGTTAGAATTTCATCTCATCAACCTAGAGCTTTTATGAGACATGGTCATAATATAACTACTAATAAAATCAAGGATAGCACTTCTGCTTTGCATACTACTTCATGAGACATGTGTCTCAAAGAATGGGTTCCCAAGTCGCTTTTAACTAACCCTTGATGATTGAGACACATCATTTTTTGTGCCTTGATTTTTCGGGATCGCCATGAAGGAGGAAGAACACGTGGCTCGTCGACTCAATTGTTCACGCCATATGACCGGAGACTCAAGATGGTTCACTTCCTTCACGCGCCGACGGGTGATGACTTCATCACCTTTGGAGATGATACACAAGGGCGAATTGAAGGAACGAGATCAATCAAGGTGAATGATGATTCATCTTGAAGGACGTCACCCTTGTGGACAAGCTAAGGTACAACTTGTTTTCTGTTTCATAGCTTCTTGATGATGGCTGTGAAACTCGTTTTAAGAAAAATGCCTGTCGTGTGCTTGATTCTTTTGGTGAGCTCATTTCTAGGATTTCTAGAGTGGGTAGAATCTTTCGAGCTGATTTTCTGAATCTCTTGCCGGATCTCTTAAGTGTTTAATTGCATCTTCTTCTGATATCTGACTTTGGCACCGACGGTTGGGGCACATTGGTTTTGATCATCTAACGCGAGTTAGCGGCCTTGATCTCATGAGAGGTTTGCCTAAACTCAAAGCCATCAAGGATGCTATATGTGCGCTCTGTAGGCATGGCAAGCAAGTTGCCGCCTCACACACTTCATTGACTATGGTCATGACTGACGGACCGGGACAGTTGCTTCATATGGATAATGTTGGTCCTGCTAGGGTTCGGTCAGTCGGTGGCAAATGGTACATTCTTGTCATAGTCGATGATTTTTCGAGATATTCTTGGGTGTTCTTTCTTGCTTCGAAGGATGAGGCTTTTGATCATTATCATGATTTTGTTCTTCGTTTGTCTTCTGAACTTCCTAGTGTCTTGAGAGCGATCCGCAGTGACAATGGCACGGAGTTCAAGAATGCTTCTTTGCCTCTTTTGTGTTGGCGCAGTATTGAGCATCAGTTCTCTTCTCCACACGTCCCTCAACAAAATGGCGCTAGGAAAGGAAGAACAGGATCCTAGTCGAGATGGCTAGGATGATGCTAGATGAGTATAGCACACCGAGGAGGTTTTGGGCCGAAGATATTGCTACGGCTTGCCATATTTCAAACCGTGTCTTCTTGAGACCGTCTTTGGGTAAGACTTCTTATGAGCTTCGTTTAGGCATAAAACCCTCTGTCTCTCACTTTCGAGTCTTTGGATCAAAGTATTTTATTCTCAAGACAGGAAACCTAGATAAATTTGAATCAAGGACTTGTGATGGTTTATTTCTGGGTTATCCTGCTCACTCGAGGGGTTTTCGGGTTTTTAATGTTGAAACTAACATTGTCCAGGAGACATGCAATGTCACTTTTGATAAGACTAGCCCTGGAGCTAGATCCGATGTTTCTGGTGACTTACAGGTGACAGAGAGCATTTTTGTTGAAGAAGATGAGGATGAACTTGATACTGCTCCTTCACCTGCTGCTGATGTTCCTGTCCAAGCCCCAAAACCTGCTATGACTGCTTCACCTCCAATTATGGCTCCTGTTGCATTGTCTTCATCAGCAGTACCTGTGGAGGTTGAGGAGATATTATATCCCCCAGGCGCTCCACTGCACATCCAGAAGCAACACCCTCCGGATCAGATGATTGGTAATCTTCATGAGCGAGTCACTCGCTCCAGGTATCATAATCCGAGTCTCTTTTCTCACTCTGCATTTGTAGCATCTTTTGAACCCCGCGATATATCACATGCTTTATCTGATTCTAGCTGGATCAATGCCATGCATGAGGAGTTAGAGAATTTTGAAAGAAATAAAGTCTAGAACCTTATAGAACCTCCTAGTAGTCATAATGTGATAGGAACCCGTTGGGTTTTCAAGAATAAACAAAATGAGTATGGTTCTGTGGTTAGAAACAAGGCTAGGTTGGTAGCTTAGGGTTTTAGTCAGTTGAAGGGTTAGATTTTGATGAGACCTTCGCTCCTGTTGCTAGACTACAAGCCATTCGCATCTTGCTTGCATTTGCTGCATCTAAAGGTTTTAGGTTGCATCAAATGGATGTTAAGAGCGCCTTTTTGAATGGTTTTATAGAGGAGGAAGTGTATGTTAGGAAACCCCCTGGCTTTGAGAATCCCAAGCATCCTGATCGTGTTTTTAAGCTATCCAAAGCCTTGTATGGCCTTAAGCAAGCCCCTAGAGCCTGGTATGGTAGACTTAAGACCTTCTTGCCTAAGAATGATTTTGAAATGAGAAAGGTAGATAAGACTCTTTTCATTCTTAGGCATGGCAATGACTTCCTGCTTGTTCAGATTTACGTTGATGATATTATCTTTAGTGGTTCCTCTCATGCTCTTGTTTCCAGTTTTTCTGAGACCATGTCCAGAAAATTTGAGATGAGTATGATGGGTGAGCTCAACTACTTTTTGGGGCTTCAAATCAAGCAATGCAAGGAAGGGATCTTCATCCATCAGACGAAGTACACCAAGGATCTGCTCAAACGCTTCAAGATGGGTAACTGCAAGCCGATCGCCACTCCCATAGCGACTTCGACTACTTTGGATCCAGGTGAGGAAGGAGAAGCTGTGAATCAACGTGAGTATCGCAGCATGATCGGCTCTCTTCTGTACTTGATGGCCTCAAGAACGGACATCCACTTCGCGGTCTGCCTCTGTGCGAGGTTTCAGGCGTCTCCGAGGACTTCACATCGCCAAGCCGTTAAGCACATATTCAAGTATCTCCATTCTACCCTCCAGTATGGCATTTGGTATTCATGTTCTTCTTCACTACCCATTCGGGGGTTTTCTGATTCTGATTTTGCGGGCTGACGGCTAGATAGGAAGAGTACCTCTGGCACTTGTCATTTCTTAGGCACTTCTCTTGTCTCTTGGTTGTCTAGGAAGCAGTCTTCTGTTGCACAATCCACCGCTGAAATTGAATATGTAGCTGCTGCTAGTTGCTGTAATTAGATTTTGTGGATGGTGTCCACCCTTAAGGACTTTGGGTTAGCCTTTGCTAGTGTTCCTCTTTTCTGTGATAACACTTCTGCCATTAATATTGCTAAGAACCCAGTGCAACACTCTAGGACCAAGCACATAAACATTCGCTATCACTTCCTTAGAGATCATGTTGAGAAGGGTGATATTGTGCTGCATTTTGTGGAGTCCGAGGCTCAATTAGCCGATATCCTCACCAAGCCTTTAGACCCAACAAGGTTTGCCACCTTGAGGAATGAGTTAGGGGTAATTTATCCATATGGGATTGGTTTGAGGGGGAGTTGGATCCTTTCTGATCTTACCTTGTTCATCTGATCTTTTCTTGATCTTCTTTTGAACTTTTTGATCCTTTTTATTTTTTTTGGCTTTTGAGCTTTTATTGCATCTCATTGTATCATATTGCATTCATATGAAAAATCACAAAAAGATGCATTGTAATATAAGCTTTTCTGCTTGTCTTTTTAAAATTGATGAAGCTTTGCTTATTACCCTTTGGAGCTTTAGTATTTCAATTCTTGCTCAATGCCATGTCTAGTTCTTTGACTTGCTAGAATTATCATGTTTTCACATGTGTAGCTAAGTCTTTGCTGTATGAGCTAGAACTTTAAGACAACTCGAACTAAAAACTGCAATTTGTAGATTTTTTAGTTAGTTGCGCAATAGTACTCCTTTTGTGACATTGGCCCTGTTAAAATTACTGTGTTAGCTCTTGAATCTAAAATTGATCATTACTTGAGCTTCTTGTGGTTCTGAGAATCTCAAATTGCTCATGTGCAAAATAAAAAATGAAAAATCAATTTCAAGATTATCT
Organism: Phyllostachys edulis; assembly: GCA_036346405.1. Classification (NCBI taxonomy): domain Eukaryota; kingdom Viridiplantae; phylum Streptophyta; class Magnoliopsida; order Poales; family Poaceae; genus Phyllostachys; species Phyllostachys edulis. Next base: position 36,673,109 of record CM070554.1, read on the forward strand.
TATGCTTAAATTGTGCTAAACTATTCTTATGAGACTGCATGTCATAGACATGAACTTGAAGATAGTTTGATGATCCAGACGATCTCATAGGGACTACTTGTCAAAACTGACATGAACCTCAAGATTTGTCGCCCTGGTAGAAGCTTAGGAAGAGTTTGTGGATGGCTCCTAGTCCAGGATCTTCTTCACTAAGATATACCTTTAATCAACTTCTGGTCGAAGCTTAGGAAGAGTTTGTGGATGGCTCCTAGTCCAGGATCTTCTTCTCTAAGTTAGACCATTAGTCAACTTCAATATTCATTACAAATGAAAAATTGCTGAAAATGGGCTTTTGAGCAAAATGATTCAATTCAGGACCTGTTTGTCTCTTAATGTGGTCGTTGTTAGCTTTTTTATCTCACATTGACATTTTGACATGGCCCATATCATTTTCGAATCCCTATTGATGAACTTGCTAAATTTGAAGCTTTGCTTAAATTGATAAATTTCATTGCTTTACATTGAGCCTTCGAACTTAGCTTTGATATATATGTCTTAACATGATCTTGCTAGCGCTTTCAGGCTTGATAGGTCTTGTGCAATATTAGAAATGCTAGCTTGTTCTTTTGAGTAATCTCCAAAGCTTCTTGTACTCAAAAATTGAAAAATATAAAAAAAAATGAAGCCACTCCATTGCATTTCATGCATGCTCCTTCTTATGCTTTTTCCTCAATTTTGCATTTGTTATCTCTGGACGAGAGGAAGACATGATTCCTTGATGACTCCATTGTCAAAGGGGGAGAAGATGTAAAAACGTTTAAAGGGGAGCCTTTTGGGAGAAATTTGGAGAATTTGAAATTTTCTGGATTTTGAGGATCATAGTGAGGGGGAGTTTCTTATTTGCTTTCTTATGGTCTTATTGCTACTTCTGAACTTGAATTGCAATTCTTGATCCTCACAATGATCAAAGGTCATTTCGAACAATTGTTCTTTCACATGGACCTGAAGTGAGATTTTGACGCCTTTCTGGAAAATGAAGCTTTCTCACCTTTTTTTTTTGCCTTATCTCACTTGCCTATATTATTATGAAGCCAACTTGGTCATTTCCATTGTTTTCTCTTGCATTTGGACCAAGTTGTGCCTTTGTGCGAAAACGTCGAGTTTTTTTTTTCTTTTCAAACATCAAAATTTGTATTTTGGGAAATTGCCAATGTATTCATCAAGGGGGAGATTGTGGATACCATGGGGATATGTACACGATCTTAGGATGATGTTACAATTGGCAATGTCGTTAACAGTTTGTCGAAACACGAGTTTTCGTCGAAGTTTGGAATGCTCTTGCTGATCATCGACCAATCGGTGGCGATGAGTGTTGGGTTAGGTTAAGTTCATGGGTTTCATGGCATATGTGTTGTATGATGCATATTTTGACTAACATGGGTCAAGTTGTGAAGAACTTGTTTCCGGAATCGATTTCTTTGACTATTGTTGTGCAGGTTGCTTGAAGGTCAATGACGGTCAACGGCGAGGATAATCGGGACTAAGCTTGGAGAGCTGAGGTCCGAACGATCGGGGATGCGGTGAGGTCAATGGAGTCAAGCATGGCATAAAGGACAAAGGTGACCGAACAGGCGATTGATTGTGACGAGTTGGATCAAGCGGCGCGGGGTCGGTGCAAGTGACATGGTGGTTTTGGTGGGGGCGGATGGAGAGACTTGTCGACATGATGAGAGCCGCTAGATCAACCTACACGTGGCGAAGCATGGAAGTGCTTCACGAAGATAGGACTCGGTCTTTGCAAAAAGATCGAGAAGGGGTATTTTGGTAATTTTACCAAATACCACCTTGGTGACCTTTTACCAACCTGCGGCGCAAGACAGTGCGTGAAGAAGCGGATTAGGTCAAGAGGAGATGAAGATGGCGCTTAAAATGCGTGTGTATGTGACCCGTTTGTTTGTGGGCCTTAACGGGAGCCCATTAGGGTTTTACTTCTAGAAGGTCTAAGCCTCCACTATAAATAGAGGAGGGAGGTGGCTGCACCCCCTTGAACCCTTTCATTGTTTTGAAACCCTAGTTTGCTTAGGGAGAGGATTAGTGGAGGTTAGGGTTCTAGAGAGTTGGATTTGATTCGTGCTCATGTATTGAGTCTTTGTCCTCCATTGATGGAGTGGCTGTAAACCAATACCATATCAAATCAATCAAAGGAAAGTTTCTCAAAGATATGTCTATTTACTTTCCTTCTCTCTATTTGATGATTTTGAGTCTTTCTTTGATCCGCAAGTTTTTGCTTGGTTTCTTGCCATGATCTAACTTGCTGTGACATGTGGGAACCCATCTAGGGTCATCTTGATCATCAATCACCCACGAGCAAGTCTCTAGTTCATATTTTGATTTTGGCTCGGTTTTGAAGCACACTTCGTTCAAACTGAAAAAGATAGGAACTTTGGCATGGATCTCTGTGATCTTTGATTGGAATAGGTTCCTAATATCTTAGAGAAGGTGTGTCTCAAATTTCGTAGAGTTTGGCCTTACAGATCAAAAATTAGACCGATTTGAGTTTGAGTTTTGGTTTTCGGGTTGTTTGTGCTATTCATCGTGCCTAAGGTCTGACCACACTTTTGCCTGAGGTCAGTCCGGCCCAAGGTCAGACCATACTTTTGCCTGAGGTCAGTCCGGCCCAAGGTCAGATTGCACTTTTGCGTGAGGTCAGTCCGACCCTCTGGATTAGGGTTTGTGTTTCTCTATTTTGGTCTTTTGCTTTGGGGATTTTGGATTGGATTCAATACTAGTCTTCCGTTGTACTAGTATATTAATCTTCATAGCTTCCATAGCTATTGGAGTGAAATTTGTGTTGAATCTGATCAAAGTGAAAAAGTGAGCGTGCTCCTATTCACCCCCCTCTAGTCGCCTTTTCGGTCCAACAGGGTTTTCGTCCACTGTGGCCGCAAGCTTCACCTTCTTCCCTAACTCCGGTGCGGTGAGTCAATAATCAAATTGTCTCCTCTCTAAGCATCTCAGATCCTCACTGATACTTCTCCTACCTTCCATTTCCTTCCTCCGTCCTCAGGTCATCTTCTCCTCATTGAAGCGCCACCGCTGCCTCGGTTCAACGTCGTCGACCTTACTCCAGCTAGCTCGTCCTCTCCGCTTCACTCCGGTAGGCTCCCTAACCCCTACTAGTGCTTATGCGCACGCTATTTAGCTCAAAGCTTCGCCGAGCCGTAGAAGGCACCATCACCGTAGCTGCTCCTCCGCCTCTCTCCATCGCGCTACCGCTCCGATCCATCTCCGGCGGTGCCTTGGCCACCCATAGCTCCGCCTAGTCGCTAGGATCCCATTTTAGCCATTGGTTCTCGCCGCCATGGCCTCCTTCGTCGGTGATTGGGCGGAGAAGTTCACGGCCGGGAGCGCTCTGCGTTGTCCGCTTAGGACCGGTACTGTATCGTAGTTAATTAGTGTAATCTCCGTCGTTTAGGACATCATTAATGCTAAGCATTGATTAGTTTCGGGTTTTATTACTCTAATGCTCCACTAACGAGCGGGCCCAGGCGTTTTAGTGCACATTGCACCGCGTTTTGGTCCATGGACCGGTGGACTGTGCTGTGGACCGAAGATCCACGCACTATTTGGTCGACCGTGTATATGAGAGGCGGACCCCACATGTCAGTAGAGAAATAATCGAGAATTAAATGAAAAAGCAAATAAAAATGGTAGGACCCTCTGGTTAGTGGCTAAGGCTAGCTCAAGTTGAATTATTTATGCACTGTAAATTGTTTAAATTTTAAAAATACATAATTAATTCATTTTAACTCCAAATTGGGTGAACCCAATTTTGTTGGGTTCCAATTTTGATGTAATTTAACTTAGATTGGGTTTGAAACTTTTTACTATCCTAGAAAATTTCAAAGTTCAAATGAATTTCTAGAATGAGTTATATTTACATTGAAAATTCATTTAGCTTCAAAAGTTCATATGTATTTCTTTATAACTCCAAATTGAGTGAAATCAATTTTGATGATTTAAATTATTATTGTACTTTAATTTGGAATAGGGTTAAGGTATTCTACTATCACCAAAAATCTTGATGTTCAAATTAATTGTACACTAATGGCATAACTTTGAAAATGCATAGAAAATTATTTTAACTCCAAATGAAGTGAATCAATTTTTGTTGTTCATAACATGTTTTGCTCTGTCTGCCATAAAAATTTCATCTTCACCACCTTTCTGGAAATTTTTGTCAAAACATTTAATTACAGCTACAGTAACCAAAACCAACTGTTTTGGATTTTCTCTCTCGGCAGAAATTGACTAGGCTATAACTTTCACTTGCAAACTCCAAATTAAATTATTTTTATTTATAAATTCATCTAAAACCATACTCTACCTACTATGTAAATTTCATGCAATTAGGATGATTTTGATTTTTTGGTTATTTTCGACGTTATTCGTTCTTCGCGTTCTTTCGGTAGGTTTCGAAGATCCAAATATATACGACAGTGATCCTCAGCAACAAGTGGACTATCTCCAGCAAGTCAAGCAGCCCCCCCCTTTGATCATATTGCTCCTACTATGTTTTATACAATTATCTTGCTTTACAACTGTATGTATGCATGTTCTATTTGAAGTTTAGTTTCTCGGTAGAGGTAGTTAATCCGAATAGATGCATGAGTTATAGGTAAATGTTTACCATTGCTACTAAGCCTAGGTTATTATTCTCGCTAAGTGATTTAGAGTCCGATGGATGGACTCTGGTCATCTATATATATTATACGAGTTGATGTCGCTTAGCAATGTTTAGAACAGTAGTATAAGGATCATCACTTCGACGATGGTCATTATATCACCACTTTAATTACTTGGGTCAGGGTACTCATATATGTATTGTATTTGGAAAACTAAAACTGAAAATAAAAAGATTTGGACTCAGGCAATTGGTTGATAGTGTGGTTATTGGGTGTGTGGCTTGTGCCTGAGTCAACAAGGACCGAACATCTTAGACACTAACTGTGAGGACCCCTGGGTTATTTCCGTAAGACCGAGGCCTTCCCGGTCTTATGGAAATAACTCTGGGCCTCAAGTAAATAAATTCCAAATTAACGCCATCTAAGTGAGAAAGCCCGACCGAAACTAGAGCTCGATGATTATACGTACTGCTCCTCTACAAACACTACATGATAACCGATTCTCCAAATAGTCTAGGTCCACACTTAATGAGTTAAAAGGGAATTTAAAAACAGTGGGTATGTGATCGTATTGGCTCCCAGGATCAGTGACCAACACGTCCATACCCCCATTCAACGTCAATCACAGTCATACAACAATCATACATTGATAATCCAAAAGACATACAACATAGTAGTTAAGTCTACAACTATTACAAGACGGCCGACTAGCCAAATTCAAATAAGAATAATAAGTAGCAGCGGAAGCAATGTAAATAAACCAAAAGGTCCAGCATGGTGTGCCCCATAACCCATGGCAATCGACTGTGAGTTAAATAATAGCATTATTCATTAGTGTTGCCTAAATCTGAGCTAACGAACTCATCGGGCGTAGCATCATCTTCACCTGAATTTGTAGCAACCGGGTTAAGTACAAATGTACTCGCAAGTATTACACAAATTAAAAATATTTATGTTTAGAGGATAACAAAGGATGGCAATAATGGCTTAGTTTTGCAGAAAACACAAGAATTCTTATTCCTAGACCATCTAGTTTGAAATTTGCCAATTTTGCAAACATTTGTTTTGTAAAAGAAGCACAAAAGACATATATAATTATATAGATCAGTCAATACCAAAGTGGATGCCCACTTTGATAAACTAAAATGCATGAACATCCCATTCATGCCAAAACTAAGTTGTAACCATGTCAAATTTTAATTACAAGTCTAACGATGACGTCTCCCGAACCAAGTGATATCCAAGACCGTGAATACGGCTATTCGAATAGATTTAGCTATGCAGAGGTGTACTACTTTACCCACATGACTCGATTAGCTCGTAAGCCTCTAGATAATGACACACTTCCTAAGGTATGCTGGCCGGGGAAATCGAGATTCGGTACTTTTTAGCAAGAAAGCACCATTGAGATAAATCCCCCTTTGCGAGATGAACCCCAAACTTAGTACAAATGACCGATAGTGCTCGCTAAGCGGGCTCGCAAATTGTGTTGGATACACCGATGCAATGTAAATAAAGAAAAGCAGTGCTCCCATGCACATTATAGAAAATTGCATCGGGTCCTACGAACAAATGATTGAACACAAGTGTCCTCACACCACCTGGGACTTAACTCAATAAAACTCTCCCTTAATTAACCGAACGGTACCCATATCCCGTGTGTGATAACACGAAAGTTACTTGGAATGACAGCCCATGGCTCGGTCCTTAATGCTCCGGACAAAACAACCACATACCCGAGTCTCGTGCATAATAGCACCCACACTACCAACCAATTGTCCAAACCAAAACCTTTTTAAATAGCAAAGTTTTTGACTCAAGAACCAGATACGAGGATCTGGACAAAATGAAGATAAGAAAAGGTATGTGTCTCCCATAATGGACGAGCTAATCCCGTCAATTGATCTAATGCGTAAACTAGACGTGCAATGGATAAGCACTCAACACACAATAAAAATCATCACAAGTATCTAGCTTAAAGCATATATATATATATATATATATATATATATATATATATATATAATGGAATTATCGAGGATAACCAGCAAGTGTAGGGCATAACTAACTACTCATAACATAATGTTATACAAAAATAGCATGCAAGCAATATCATTACATTTCAAACACTAACTTATTAAAATTGGGATCAATATGATGTAAAAAGAAAGTTCAAATGATGCTTGCCTTGCTGGAAATCAACTTGTTCACTCTCGATGGCGAAGGAATCTACGTCGATCACTTCGGGCTCTAAAGAATTAACAACATCGAATAAACACCGAGAAATACCATAAAATTCAAAGTGCTCAACAATGCATGAATTTTCTACAGTAGCTAGATGATGATTTTAGGTGAAAGAATTATTCCATTTGGAGTTAGTATGTGAGAGTTATAGCAATTTGAAATTTAGTTTTTTAGAAAATGCTGAAAACTGTGTTTTTGGTTACTATTCATCGAATTTAATTATTTGGAGAAAATTTGTAGAGTAGTGGTGGAGAAAAGGATTACATAGATAAATAGAGAATAAAAATATAAGACCAAAATAACTTGGTTTATCTCATTTGGAGTTCAGAAAAATTTTCTATGAATTTTCAAATTTAATAGCCTTTTCTAGTGTGAAAATAATTCAGTTTTGGATCAATTTCCAAAAACTATATTTTTGGTGATAGTGACAAGTTTGAAACCTATTTTAAAATTAAGTTCAGTTGAAAAGAAAATTATCAAAATTGGTTTCACTCATTTTGGAGTTGATTTGAATTAGATATGGATTTTTGAAGTTACATGAATTTTCAGTGTACAAATAATTGATTTCCGGATTTCCTTAGGTATTTTAGGATTTTTCTACTGGAGCTTACCTAGCCTCAGATGCTGACGTGTAGGGTCCAATGAATAGTGTCATTTTCATTTTAATTCGAAATAAAACAAACTGACAGGTGGGGCCTAGCGGTCATAGACTCAGATTTATGAACTCGGTCCACCGGTTCACAAACACAGTGCACGGGCACTTAAGGAGCTAGGCCCACAAGTCATACTCTAAGCAAACCGATACTCTAACCCCAATTTCTGTTTGTGGGTCCCACATGTAAGCGAAACATCTACTCGTTAAGACAATCATTAAATACTAATCATCATCATTAACCTTAATTGTCGCGTACTCGATGGTCGCATCGGCGTGCGACAACGGGAACTCCCGGCCGTGTGCTTGTGTGCTTGCGGCGTCAACCAAACATGCATGGATTCTAATAGTGTGTGCATCTAAACCAAGAGCATGCATGGATGCATGCAAATAGAGCTCCACATTGTCCAAGTGGCGGGTGCCACAATAATGGGGATGTTGCATCTGATCTGACTTGATGGTGGAGCTAACTCTCAAGATGGCTACAAGCGTGCGACGCGCCGAGTTGCACCCGCAATCATTGAACCAACTTCGCGTTAGTTATCGTTGGTAGCGAGATCGACGACATTTTATTTATTACAGTTCATCGTTAAACAAGGTTCACAAGCAATAATAAATCAATCGTAACATGGAGAAGGTATCCTTCCTTCTCCATCTAAACTTATTTATTACAGGTTAAGTCAATAATGAGTGAAAACATGCATGAGCAAGATTGAGTCCAAGACTCAGCAAGTACAACAGTAAATGGAAATAAAGCTCCACATTGTCCAACTTAAGCCGCATCTTAACAAAAATGCGGGATCAAGTCCCGTATGAAGAACATTTCATACGGGTGCCACAATAATGGGGATGTTGTCTTACGTGCCCATCTTCGATGAGGATGATAATCATGGAGATAACACACATGATTGAAGGAAGCTAACTTAAATATTATCATCTCCAATCATGGATTCAACACATATGAAAGATCATAGACAATCCAACTTCTCTTGAATCATAAGAACTCACAGTATAATCATAAAAGCATTCATCAATCACAATCATTAAGATAAGCAATGTACTTGCCTCCCGCGATGCGACGCGTTAGCAGGAAAAGTGGTGCTCCTAAACCCGAAGCTTCACCTCCTAAACAATTAAATAACTGAAATAAGAACGCGATGAACACGACACTACTTAACAACATTCAACATCGCTTCCCCGGTGAATCAAGATTTAACTAGAAACTCTAAACTGAAAACCAACGCATTCAGCCCTAAACCGCCTCTGGACAGCAGCACGGTAATTAACATATCTCATGATCTGGAACTCGAAAAGAGGTGAGCCTAGTTTCTGTGGTTTCTTAACTGACCAATCTACAAAACTCTAGTTGACGAGATAAACCAATTCGGCCAATAAAGTATGCTAACCGATAGATGAACTTTCAGAACGAAAGCGCCTAATTGAATAAACAGCAGTACTAAAATGATCATAACTTTTAATTTATAACTCCGAATTGATCGTTCTTTAACAATCTGGAAATTTTATTAAATTACCTACAATAACCTAGTTGGGTGAAAACCCAGATTCTTCCAATTACAAATTCATAGATCGACTCTGGACAACCACATCGAATCAAGTGAAGGTTCTTTATCTCTACATGCAATCAAGAATCAAGCAAGAAAAATAGATGAATGGCATCTACGAACAACCAGTAGACATCAAGAACATCGATTGTTACCCTTGAAGACATCAATAGAACCCGCTAAAATAGGAATTGAGGAACAAAGATGGATGTATTGAATAATTTGGAGTTCTAACGATTTAAGAAATTCTATTTTAAATCCCAATAAAATGGTTTGAAATTCAATTATAATTCTTAAGATTGCACTAGCCGAAAAATAGATGAAGCAAGCAAACGATGGTATTTCTAGCCTAAGTTGGAATCAATCTAACAAAACCCACCAAACCCTAAGGGTGGCGGCCACTATGTAAAGGAGGAGAGAGGGTGGCGGCATGGTATCTGTTCATGCATGAACAGTGGCAAACGCCTGAAATACAAGGCCCATGGCCCATTAGCATAGGTGGCGCCGCACTAAGTTCCTTTACTCAATTATTGTTAAGTGTTGGCCTAAGCAGCTTGATATATAGGCTTCATGCTAGATTCGGCTAAGCCTTAATATAGAAATATCCATTCCTCGTATGATCGTCTTCGTGCTTGGTGCTGCCATCATCGCCATTTAGCTTGCCTCCTGATCCTTGATTCCTAAGTAAAATAATATCACTTGCTTTAGGTAGCATCATAGAGTTCATAGAATATGGATGCACTCGAGAAACAAAGTTACCTGATAATTTAGTTAGTGAGCACGTGCTCTAGTAATTGGTCCTTGCATAGCAGAAGTAGTAGGGATGGTTGTATCAGTGTAAGGGGTGTCCTCATCATCCTCCCCTTCTTGAATTGGAGTCGTCCTCGACTCAAGGTCATCTTCTGCTCCCAAGTATGGCTTCAAATCTGCAATGTTAAATGTGGGACTAACCCCAAAATCTGTAGGCAGATAAAGTTTATATGCATTATCATTGATGTTTTCTAACACTTTAAAAGGACCATCTGCACGAGGCATGAGTTTAGACTTTCTCAATTCAGGGAATCGTTCTTTACGCAAGTGTAACCACACAAGATCACCAAGTTCAAAAGTAATATGCTGGCATCCCTGACTACCAGCAACTTTATATTTAGCATTCATAAGTTCAATGTTCTCTTTAGTTGTCTCATGCATCTTAAGTATCAAATCAGCACATTGTTGAGCATCAAAATTTATCTTCTCTGAAGCTAGAAGAGGCAACAAGTCGATAGGTGCACGAGGTATGAAACCATAAACAATCTCAAAAGGGCACTTCTTTGTGGTAGAATGCAATGAGCGATTATAAGCAAATTCCACATGAGGCAAACATTCCTCCCACATTTTTAAGTTCTTTTTAAGCACATCCCTAGCCCCTAAGTATAGTAGACAATGTTCTATTCTGCCTCAGTTTGTCCATCGGTTTGGGGATGACAAGTAGTGGAAAATAACAGCTTAGTCCCCAACTTTGCCCACAAAAGTTCTCCAAAAATGACTAAAAAATTTAGCATCACGATCTGAAACTATCGTATTCGGAATACCATGCAAGCGAACAATTTCCTTAAAGAACAAATTAGCAACATTTGTAGCATCATTACTTTTATGACATGGTATAAAATGAGCCATTTTAGAGAACCTATCCACGACAACAAAAATACTATCCCTCCCCTTCTTTGTTCTAGGCAGCCTTAAAACAAAGTCCATAGAAATATCTTCCCAAGGTGTGCTTGGAACAGGAAGAGGCATATATAAACCACGGAGATTAAGTCGTGACTTAGCTTTTTGGCATGTGGTGCAGCGGGCAATGAAGCGTTTGACGTCACACCTCATCTTTGGCCAATAAAAGTGGTGGGTTAGAATGTCCTCGGTCTTCTTCACGCCGAAGTGACCCATCAATCCTCCTCCATGCGCCTCCTGTAATAACAAAAGATGAATGGAGCTAACTAGAATGCATAGCTTAGCACGGTACACGAACCCATCATGTACCACAAATTTATTCCAACCCTTTTCCTTTTGACAATTGAACAACATGTCTTTAAAATAAGCATCATGCACATATTGCTCCTTTATTGTCTCTAATCCAAATATTTTGAAGTCAAGTTGTGAAAGCATGATATATCTCCTAGACAATGCATCAGTTATTACATTTTCTTTGCCCTTTTTATGTTTAATGACATAAGAGAAAGACTCAATAAACTCAACCCACTTAGCATGTCTATGGTTCAGTTTGGTTTGACTTCGAATATGCTTCAAAGATTCATGATTAAAATGTATTACAAACTCTTTGGGCCATAAATAATGCTGCCATATTTCCAAAGTTTGAACTAGAGCATATAATTCTTTATCATAAGTAGAATAGTTCAAACTAGGCACACTTAATTTTTTACTAAAGTAAGCAACATGTTTTCCTTCTTGAATTAACACACCACCAAGACCTATGCCACTAGCATCACATTCTAATTCAAAAGTCTTGCAGAAATCAGGAAGTTGAAGTAAATGAGCGTATGTCAACTTATCTTTGAGAGCGTCGAAAGCTTATTGTTGTATGGTGCCCCAAGTAAAAGGAACACCCTTCTTTGTAAGCTCATTCAGCAGTGCTGCGATAGTGCTGAAATCCCCAACAAAACGCCAATAGAAACCAACGAGCCCGAGAAAACTCCGCACTTGAGTGACCGTTTTAGGAGGCGGCCAACTGTGGATAGCGACGATCTTGGCTTGATCAACTTCAATGCCTTGTGGAGTAACAACATAGCCAAGAAACGATACTCGATCAATACAAAAGGTGCACTTCTCTAGGTTACCAAATAAATGTGCATCACGTAAAATATTAAAAACAACATGTAAATGCTCCAAATGTTCCTGTAATGACTTGCTATAAATCAATATATTATCGAAGTATACTACCACAAACTTGCCAATAAAAGCACGCAAAACTTTGTTCATTAATCTCATGAAAGTGCTAGGTGCATTAGTTAAACCAAAAGGCATCACTAACCACTCATACATTCTGAACTTAGTTTTAAATATCGTTTTCCACTCATCTTCTAACTTCATGCGAATTTGATGGTAACCACTACACAAATCAACTTTAGAGAAAATAGTAGAACCACTTAATTCATCGAGTATATCATCTAACTTGGGATTAGGATGACAATAACGAATGGTGATATTATTAATAGCTCTATAATCTACACACATACGCTAGGAACCATCTTTCTTAGGAACTAATATAACAAGAACAGCACAAGAACTAAGAGATTCGCGCACATAATCTTTGTCGAGCAATTCTTGTACTTGGCGCTGAATTTCTTTCGTCTCCTCCGGGTTGGTCCTATACGGCGCACGGTTTGGTAGCGAGGCACCGGGAATCAAGTCGATTTGGTGCTCTATTCATCGAATAGGTGGCAGCCCCGGTGGCACCTCCTTCGAAAATTCATCAACATATTCCTGCAAAAGTTTAGCAACAACAGGAGACAAGGATGGAGGCATATCCTCAAATGAAAACAAAGCATCCTTGCATACTAAAGCATAGCACACAGAGTCATGGGGTCAGCAAAAAAGCTCGATTTTAGATTTGGTTGTAAGCAGAACAGAACCTTTTAACTTAATTTCATTCTTTTTAGCACTAGGTTACTTCTTGGATTGACCGACAAAGTCCTTTGCAACAATCTGATTTTCACTTTTACTACTAGTCTTATCATGCTTAGCTCTCTCTAATTCATTTTTTAAAATAGCCTCACGTGACATGGGCAGCAAGCTAATATTCTTCCCTTTAATTGTGAGAGTATATCGGTTGATCGACCATGATGTACAGCATCTCTATCATATTGCCAAGGTCTACCTAGCAGCAAAGAACAAGCTTGCATAGGCACTACGTCACACACAGCATAGTCATGATATGAACCAACGGAGAAGTGTACTCTCGCAACACGTGTTACCTTTAGCTTACCACAATTATTGAACCACTGGATGTAGTAGAGATGGGTGTGTTGTTGAGTGGCCAAGCAAAGCTTCTTGACCATGTCTATGCTCACCAAATTATTGTAGTTCTCCCTGTCGATGATCACACGGCACGAACGGTCCTTGATGACGAATTTTGTTTGAAACAAGTTGTGGTGCTGATTCTGCTTGGCATGCTCCATTTGGGCACTAAGTACACGTTGTGCGATGATGCTCAAGTACTTATCCGTGAGGTCAGCGCTAATTTGTTCCTCCTCACGATCAGAATCGTTGTTGTTTCCTACAGGATCAACAAGCAAAGTATGTTCTTCTTCTATGTCATTAGCGGAAGTGTACTCACCATTATCCTTGATCAAGAGGGTGCGCTTGCTAGGACAGTCCCTCTGCATGTGTCCAAAACCCTTACAACGATGGCATTGAGTCTCGCATCCTCATCCAGTTGATGCCACCAAAGATGCACCCGATGCAGGGGCTGAATTGGCTGTTTTGCTTGCCTCGGATGCTCATGAAGATGTAGGAGAGGCCGTTGGACGTCAGGAATTGTTTGATAAGCTCAGGTCAGCAGCACGGTTGGAGGTGGTAGCAGGAGTACGGTTCATAAATTGACTTGTATGACCTGCAAAAATACCTCCGGAGCTACTCCGTTGCCTGGCATGGCGTCCCTGCACTTCCCGTTCAACCTTACAAGCAAAGTGAAACAAGCGAGTGATAGAGTTATAATCCTTATAATCAAGTATATCTTGTATCTCATGGTTCAGCCCACCTAAGAATCTAGCCATTTTAGCATCTTCGGTGAACAGTACCACATGAACAGTGCCAAACCCTAGGTGTCCAGCCCAAAATACAAGGCCCATGGCCCATTAGCATAGGTGGCGCAGCACCAAGTTCCTTTACTCAATTATTGCTAAGTGTTGACCTAAGCAGCTTGATATATAGGCTTCATGCTAGATTTGGCTAAGCCTCAATATAGAAATATCCATTCCTCGTATGATCATCTCCATGCTTAGTGCTGCCATCATCTCCATTTAGCTTGCCTCCCGATCCTTGATTCCTAAGTAAAATAATATCACTTGCTTTAGGCGGCATCATATAGTTCATACAATATGGATGCACTTGAGAAACGAAGTTACCTAATAATTTAGTTGGCGAGCACGTGCTCTAGTAATTGGTCCTTGCACATCAGAAGTAGTAGGGATGGTTGTATCAGTGGAAAGGATGTCCTCATCACACAGCATCTACGGTGCATAGGGAGGCTACCTGAGTGGATGAGGTGGTTGAAGAAACACCGTGGCGGCTCAACATCAACAATGGCTACGGTGGCGCCTCGGTTCCTCGTGGAGAAGAGATCCTAAGTGAAAAGACAAACAAATAGATGTCGGGATCACTAGAGGAAGGTAATGTAATGGTGTAAATGAAAAGGATTGGGCAATGCCTTCCGGATTGAAAATGAGATGAAAAGGGGATCTTGTCGACCGAAAAAGGAGGAAGCTCAAAATCCATGAGCTCCTGTGACACATTGTTGAAATTAGTTGAGGGGATCTCATCCTTAGGCACTAGGACACAAGATGACATGCAAAAGAAGAGATCTCACCGAAAACGATGTTCGCATGAAGGCGGCATCGGGTGCACGCCCTAGATGTGCTCTAGAGCGGACGAAGACACGCTCGTGGTCCCGGAGCTACAAGCGATGGCAAAGTTTGGAATAAGCAAAAATGGAAACAACATGGAAGTACAAAGCTAGGGGACGTGGTGGTGCGGATTTTACTGGAGAGATGAGCAAATGCGAGCCTCTTCTTCCTCAACCCCGAGAGGAAGAATGAGAGAAATGGAGGCAAGGGAGGGAGTATTATCCTCGGGCAATGATGGAGGTAGCAACGACATCAAACGGAGAAGCTTGGGGAGTGGTCGAAAGAGCTATGGATTGATGGCGTCGATGGAGCGGCGCAGGGCTTGGTGGGCGCGTGGCGCACAGTGCTTGAGCGTGCCAGCGAGAGGTAGGGGAAGGAGCAGACAAGCGGGCCCGGAGTGGCAGCGACACGCGCGTGCGTGAGTCGAAGCCTGGCTCGGCGGTGTGTTTAGTTGATTCGATCGAGTCAAGTCAAAGCGGTCTGGTTCGAGTCAAACCAATAGCTGAGTTGACTGTTTTGAATTTCAAAACCTTCCACTTTGACCGGGCTAGGTAAAATAGCAAATAAAATCTTAAAAATCTGAAATTAATCATAGAGGTTCCTAGGGTGTCCTATAACTCAAATAAAATCTTAAACCTCACTGTTCAAGATTTATTTGCTTATTTTAAATTCAAACCTAGCTTAGGTTGTTGAATTGAGTTTGAATTTTCTGTGAGTCGAATTGAGTTCTAAAAATTTGGAAAAAAATATATTTATTCATGATAAATATTATATTATTTAAATAAATTATCTCCCAGAGGACTTTATAAGCATTTATTTCTGTTTTCTCTTTGGAGCTTAGATTTGAGTTGTAGATTTAAACCTTGATTAAGATTTTTCAAGTGCAATAAAATATGCAAATGCTTCAAAAACAATATGCATACTGATGAGATGCATACTAATTATCATTAATTAACTTGGGGATGTGACACTGACCCAAGCATTATTGCATGCATCCATATGAGGGCACATAAGAACTCTCTTGACTTAGTACTTTGGGAAGGTGTTAGCTCTGAGTCGAAGGTGGTAGATGTTAGGAGAAAAATTTTTTGTTGTTCTATTGTTGTTAGGAATATGCGGGGTGGGTTCGGGTATGTTCCCTCGCCCAAGGAGCATCGATAGTTGCTGAGGCTGGGCCGATGACTCTGACACAAAGTGTGGGTCCACTGTGGGAGCCCAAGATGGGCGGTTCACATAGGATTAATCCCATATGGGCAGCTCTTAGTTAATACACACCATTGAAAAACATCTCGTAGGACTTAGTTTTCTAGGCATACCTTCGGAAGTGTACTCGATAGCTTGGCAAATGAGCGGTCTGGCATGTGGGTAAAGTTGTACACCCCTGCAGGGTTTAATCTATTTGAATAATCACGTCCTTGGTTATGGACACGCTTGGTTAGGTCTCAACAAGAGTTAGACTCAACATTTCGATAAAACTTGAAATCGGGTGGTACGAATGGGTAATTCGTGTTATATTGTGGTGGCTGTTAGGTAGCCAGTTCTAGGATGTTATTTATGCTTATAATGTTGTCTCGCTATTATTTAAATGAATAAAAATGTATTTGACAAATTCCTTTACAATCTATTACTCTATTGCAAAGAAAACTACTTTATACTGAAATCTGCTTAGTGTAGTAGCCTTTTCTTGATACATGAATGCATCTAATTATTCTATTGTTTGTAAGACTTGTGAGTACAACTTTGTACTTAACAAGATTATCCACTTGTTCAGAGGAGGTTGATCCCCAAGGGGTCGACTATTGTGAGACCGACTTCGGCTCTAACGACTAGCTCGACGTTTCCGGTCGGTTACCTTGTGGGTAAGGGTAGCTAGTTGGCTTTTATTTATTGCTATCTTATGGCTTATGTTTCCACTACGTATTTGATATTTTGTCATGTTATTTGGCTGGTTGGCCCTATGGATGTAATATGAACCATGTATGTCTTTTGCGTTGTAAACTATGAAGTCTTTGATAATGTAATCTTGTATGTCATTGGTGTTTTATTTTGTGAGGGTGTATGTGTACCGCTCCTAGAAGGTACATAATACATTGGGAGCAGAGAAATTAATTTGTAATGCTAGGATTAAGTAGACGGTTAAACATTACAAGCTAAATATCTTCAGAGCTCTGACACTCACGCTCATAGGAAATAGTTCAAATTTGTAGAAATCAAGGAAAATTCTCGTATTCTAAATGGGGCCTTACTTTAGAGCCTGTGCAATGCTTCGCCGTGTGGCATGCTGAACACAAGGTTGATTAAGCGAAACAGGAATTACTTAGAGTAGGTCCGGTTGCTTTAGCTAAGCAGTAGGCAAACACGGTGAACTCTGCGTTGCTATTAAATGGTAATGCATTGTGTCGATTTTTCTAAGTCGGTCTTACGAAGAATATGGTGTTAGGAATGAACGATCACACAAAAACATATAAAGTATTTTTATATGGAAAATTAATCATTTGTCATATCTTTCATATGACTTTGACGATTTACCACTATTTTAGATGCAGTTGATCATTTGCCTCATCTTTCACATTTAGCTTGATTATTTGTCGCTTTCCATCCTTTTTGTATTATGTAATCCATTTTCGCATTTTTACCCCGCCTAAAATGACCGTTATGCCCTTAGGCCTGTTTGGCCCTGGGCATCTGGTTCGGTCGGGCCGGTGCACGCATTAACCGCCCCACAGTCCCCGACCTCCATGGACGTCGCTGCACACAAGCACAAGTGACTAGACCAAGACATCGGCGCCAAGGAGGTCAACCTCTTGGCCCTCGAGGCTTTCGGCGGAACCTCGTCATGGCAAAATCCAATGTCCGGATAGCAGAGCTGTATGCCATTTTTCTTCTGCTTGCCATTTTTCTTCTGCTTCATGATGGTGATCATGAGCTCGATGCCCTTGGCCTTGGCAAATCTCTCCTTGTTCTCCATCATCATCAGCACAAAGCAGAGGTAGTCGAATAGGTTCTCGAGCATCTCCTCGTCGAAGGTCTTTGGTCCCTGGACTTGTACATAGCAATGGCCTGCAGTAGGCTGTCAACCCCATTCATCTGGCCCAGGCGCTTTTGGTTGCCAGGGTTGCTCTAGAGGAGGATGGTGAGGTGGGGGTGGAGGTCGAGGATGGTGAGGGTGTGGTGGACAGCCTCAGCCTTGTTAGGGTTAGCCTTGGAGAAGCGGGAGAGGTTATGGACGAGAAGGTCGAGAGCGTTGGTGTCAACGAGGGTGTCAGCGAGGGACTGGACCTAGGCAAGGTCGGAGGGGTCATAGAAGTCGGTGAGGTCAGTAAGGAGGGAGGCGGCGGTGGCGGTTAGGTCGGCGTTGTCATGGGTGAGGAGGGAGGAGGTGATACCGAGGGGAATGTCGGGAAAGAGCTTGGGGATGCCAACGAAGAGGCGAAGGCGGTCGGTCTCAGCGTGGAGGGCAATCTCAGTGTCGGCGATGCAAGCGGGGTTGTCGCTTCATGCACTCCTCGAGGTTGTTGCATAGGCGGTGCTTGAAGCCTAGCAGAAGGCACTTCGCCGCCCAGAGTCAAGCACCTCGAGGCTTGAGGGCCGAGAGGTCGACCTCCTTGGCATCGACATCTTGGTCCAGCCGCTTGTGCTTGTGTGCGGCGATGTCCATGGAGGTCGGGGAGTGTGGCGTGGTCGATGCATGCATTGGTCCTAACCGAACCATATGCTATGAGCCAAACAGTCTTAGGGGCATAGCGGTCATTTCAAGTGGGGTAAAATACGAAAATGAATTACAAAATACAAAAAAGGAAAATAAAAAATAATCAAGCCAAATATGAAAGATGTGGCAAATAACCAACTGCATCCAAAATAGTGGTTAATCGTTGAAGCCGCATAAAAGATGGAACATATGATCAATTTTCTCATTTTTATATAGGTTCGTCAATTTTCCCGTTTTTATATAGGCTCACGCCCTTAAGAGATAAGAGAGTAATGACTCTGCTCTTGTCTCGCCACTATTAAGTTTGATTACAGTTGGGGTTCTTTGAAACGCCAGGAGCAGTGTGCAAACTTACATAAATCAAGCCTAAGCTGAATGATTACAATGATGCGAGATGTGTTTTCTCTGTTTCCAACGTCCGACCGGTCCTTTAATATCGTCCTCTCACCCTCCAAGACCTAACCATACCGAGTGAACACAGCAGCAGCAAAAGAGATCACAAGGTTGCACAATCCCTTGCCCCGCTGAAGGAAGCAAAGCCACACCCTGTCAGACAGCAACCATGGAAACATGTAAGAAACACTCCAGCTGAGAACTCGATGATTTCCGTTAGCAGTTAACATCATCTTGGACAATAAAACCCGACAGTACACAAGTTCCGCACAAGCACATAACATGAATTGCGAATCCCTAATGTTTGTTGAGCACGCATCTAAAATCAACACTAACGCTGACTTGGATTGGCTTGAACTCCAAAATCCACAAAAAAAGCATTCTTCTCCAAAATGACTAAACTTTCTAGCGTGCTATGGTCAAAGTTGGAACCGTTACATCACACAACAAAATATATGAATCTGAGCCCATCCCTTCGCGGCTTCGCATACCTTAGGTTAAGCTCCTGAAACAGACCCACCACGAAAGTACATAATTGAAAGGAAGCCCAAAACTTCATGCTAGAACAAGCCATTGCAACTGCCTAACTCAATAGCAAAGTCCATATGCTTCAGGTGCTACTGGCAGTCTGGTGCAAATGACAACCAATCCCCACTACATACCAAAAACCCAGACCAAAGAACTCATCAGCAAAGAATAATTTCCGATAAATATCAGTCGATTTAATACATTTAAACATAAAGCAGACAGACGGCTATCATTTGACACATCTTATAGATAATTATCTTCTTTGCTGTGATAGTGTGCAGCAGGATCGATCATTTCATCAGACACTTCAGAAAGTACTCAAATTTCCACAACTGAATGTAATATAACACCATCAGATGCAGCAAAGAAGCAAGTGCAAAAAGAAGCAATTCAAAAATCAGAATTATTCTCGGCTTGGAGCACCATCTGAACCCTCCTCCATAGGCTCTGCTTCTGCTGCATCTCCTTTCTTACCTATACATGAGAAAAGGTAGTTGAGTAAGTTGCAGGAACTATCCAGTTCTAAGCCAGACTGATTATATAAAATCAACAACAGCATGCAACACACAGCCACCAAAAATAAACAGCCCAGTGATTGCAGGACAAACCTTTCTTCTTCTTTCCACCACCCTTCTTCTTTGTTTTCGTCCCCAAAGCAAGCCATCCCTTAATCTCAGCATCGTCTTCAATGGATTTTGAGGGCTGCAACTCCTGAAGTGGATGTGATGTTATCCTATCAGATCCATTTGGCATCAGCAACACAGTGAACTTTATGTGTGCAACAAGATCGCCTGCATGAAGCACTAACTATTAAAACGGTCACAAGAAACTAGAAAGAAGACGGACAACAGTACTTAACATCGGATGAAGTTTGTAAAAAATTACACATAAGCACACAACCAATGCTCATAGAAAGTTCAGAGGGTTTACAGAGGTTGTACAGAACCCAATAATAATATTTTACGACAACTTGCAGAAACAATTTCCAAAATTCCACAGTAGTTCGACACCCAGAGGATATTATTTTCTACCTGGCTTCTCATGAAGTACAGGGTATGGCTGCAATAGTTCATGATTCATGCACTCCACTAAGCCTAAACGTGCACGCTTCTCTTCCAATGCCCTGGGACAATCCATAATTTATGTTATAATAGAATGAACCAAAAGGAAAATCATCAAAAGCCAATGCGCAGGGCAAACCTAGCAGTGAAGGGCATGATTGGAAACTTCTGGCTAATCTCACTGAAAATGAACCTCGATGCTTTCATCTTCAAATGATAATTCTTGTCTACGGCTCTTTTATAGATGGTTGTCTGCTTCTCATCCAACAACTTAGGCTGTAAAAGACAATTCAACAAAAATGTCAGAAAATATGCAAAGCAAAGAAAGAGCATATTGCAAATAACAGCCACTCCCACCTTTCCTTCTCCCGTGCTGGTGACAATATCAATTGCATACACTTCATTTTCTTCAAATTCAGCATCATCCACCTTTGTATCAGCATTGGAGACACTAAGTACGACTTTGTTACCATCAATGACAAATTGTTTCAGCTGATGGCTAAGAACTCCTTCCACAATTTTGCAATCATAAGCAGCAGCAACTTTCTGAATTGCTTCAGTAACATCCTTGTTCTGCAGATGTTATAAGCGGGAGATTACTAATGAAAACAGCACACCCGTACACACCCACAAAATGGTCAACTGAGTTAATTCGATGCAGACAAGATAGATAGATAGACAGATACACTAGTTAGGTCACTACTTACAGTTTTTAGTGACTAGTACAAATATAGAAGCACGATAAGAGAAAGTCGCAGACTGATGCCTGCGGAGCACTACCGACAAAGATGCAGTAACAGAAACAAGATTACTTGTGAACAAGAAAATAATCAGAAGAACAGTTATACTTTGTAAAAGACGTACCTTCTTCCCAGGTCTAACAAGCCTCATTGCAACTTCTGCCGCTGTGTTGGCAGCAACAATAACATCGGCTGCTCTTCCAGTGACTGGCCCATCTTTGATAACATGTGTGTGAGCCACCACAGCAATAAAACCATCAATATGACAGCCCATATCTCTGTCAAATGAAAACAGAATCATCAAGGTTTAAGGTAAAATTAGAAAACATGGTAGAGGTTGCAGTCAGCAAGACAATACATTTTGACCATATCATTCTCTTCCAGTACTGCCTCATCAGTGGCCAGTGGAGAGAAATGGCTGACTGTGTTGTTCACGGATAAGCATGTTGGGAAAGCAATGCCCCTTTCAATCTTCCTCTTCACGTTCCTGTAGACTTTCCCAGTTTGCCTATCCTCAACAAAGGAACCCCAAGTAATCAGGAAATCCAGCAAGAAGGCAATAGGCAAGACCTTATGAAAGACAAAGCTGGAGGAATTACTCTCTTATGAAAGAGTCGCCCTTCTCACAGATGTCAACAATCTTGGCTTTCGGCTTGCACTCAGACACGACCAACCTCAGGGCCTCTGTTCCACAACAAACATCAACTTAGCATTACATTTTTTATGTCATCATACATCATCACAACAAAGCAAACATAACTGCACATTCATATGCAAGGACTCCACCCGCAGAAGCACAGTACATGCAATCTTTGTCAGCACGTGCCACATGCGCACCTCAAATTTAACATTACACTCATACAAACAGAACAGGATACGGTGCAACACCACCAAGAAAATGGAGCCAACAAAGAATGCTAATATCCCACGCAAGAAGCATAGTACTCCTCTGCAAATCTACTAAAGGACATAAAACGGCCACCAGAATTCTAACCATACCAAATACATCTCAAAGATTGCTACCGGGTAAAAACAACATCCTAAAAACGCAGAAACTTTCGTAGCTCACGAAAACAGCTAAAATCCAGCTACCACTAACGATACACAACATAACATGTGGCAACCTGCCGCGGATAACACCAGAATCGCCTCGCTCGCGACTGTCTGTAACAGCAGCAAGAGCGAGAGAGAGAGAGGGGGGGGGGGGGGTTACCGTTGATGATTTCTGCGGCGGTCTTGTACTTGGTGACGACGTCGTTTGAGGAGAGGTCGAGCTCCTTCTCCTCCCTGACCTCATCGTCCGACGACATCTGCACAGCCACCCAAAAACAATCAGAGATGGCGAACGAAAACGCCTAAGGAACGCACGAAACGGCCCGAATCGAGCACGGAAAAGGCGAGACGAGACGGTGAATTCCATTCCTCACCTCTTCGATCCGAACCGGGGCGCCGGAGGCTGGGGAAGGGGAATCGGGGCGGCGGCAGGGGGAGGTTTTAGGTTAGGGTTTCGGGGGAGGAGTTGTTTGGGCTCTGGAGGGGAGGGGTGTAATGAATTGAAGCGAGTCTCGCGAGCGGGGGGGCGCCTTGTTATGGACGTGGACCCTTGTAGCTGGGCTGATGTGAGCACCCAGTGGACACCTGCCGGGCTGGACAAGCAAGTGGCCTGGCTCCCTGGCCCAATTAGCTTGGAAGGGCAGCGCTACATCCTACGTATGAAGCAAACGGCAGCAGATAGATTTTTTTTATTTAACTTTATTTTAATTCTGATCTTTTGATCACGCCATTGATCAAAGTTAACACGCCGCCGTATCTAAGCAACTTTATTTTTTCACAACCAATAAGCGTGACAAAAATTTATAGACTTATTCTTGACCATTATTTTGTCACGGGTCAACTTGACCAAAAATTAGAAATAAAGCTTGGAGGTTAACTTTAAAATAAAATTTAAAAAAGGTTAAATAAAAAAAAGTTCCAGCAGATATCGACGATTTTTTTAAAATAATATTATTTAAAAAGATAATTACAAAACTAAATAGTCGGATTTTTTTTATTACAAAAGTAGGTGTCACATTTCTGTCGTCATTCCAATTGATTTACGGGACCTATCGCCATTCCAATTGGCGACAGGGACCCTATGGCTAATTGGAACAGTAGGGGAGGTTCATGTCACCAGTTCAATTGGTGACAAGAGTCATGTCGCCAGTTGAACTGGCTACAAGAGGTTTGTCTAGAGAATTTTTAATTTTTATTATTATTTTTAAAATTTGGTAATACCTTGAAGTATTCGCGTAGTTCGGAATGCAAAATTGGAGAAGACAATGTAACGTGAAGTAGAGAATGCGAGATCAGCGGCGCAATTTGGAACGCGAGTTCGGCGGCGCAATGACACAAATAACCCCCTTCTAAGAGAAATAAAAAAATATTTGGGTTTAAGATTGCCATGTGCGATGTTGTCCCGATTGTATTGTTCGTAGAACATATTCCTTCAGAAAAGATGATGTAATATTTAACGGTTGAAATATTTAGGAAAAAGAGATGTAAGTTTGAAAGAGTTCATAATTTAATTACGAAATACATGGCGTACAGGGTTTGGTTACGTACATTACAAACGCCAATATGTACGAATAAACAAATCGAAATACACCTGCGATACATGTGCACCTTTTTGGAATCCGAAAAAAGTTGATTGGAACAAAATTGATTAGTCGTGGTGGCCCATCGGTCCCTTCCCATTGTCTCTAGTCTTCCTGCGGCGGTAGCCAGTGTCGAAGTCAACCATGTTCTGCGAGACGTGCTAGACGATTTAATGATGTTAGCATTGCACAACGTAGGGCCAAATTAATAATCATGATGCAAACTGAGCATAACTTACCTCTTCGATCCGGACTGCACCTGGGCAACGGGGAGCGCTAGGACGGCCACCGGTATCATTAGCAGGAGTCTTCCCCTTGTACGTCGTGCGCTCGGGCTCCTCCAATGCCTTTTCAGTAGGGCCGGGTACGTAAGATTTTCAACGTTTGAAAGTCTCGGCTCGCATCGCATAGTTCAACATGTACTTCTACTAGATGAACACCCTATCATACAAGTTTGGGCCATCGATCCATTGCAAGAAGTTACATTGCATCTCCGGTTGCCGTTATGCGCAGGTGTAGTTAGGGATTTGTGTAATAGAACTTAAGATGTGAAAAATATTTGTGTGTGTGTGTGTGCAAGATACGCTTATGAGGTGGTGGCCGCACGTGTAGTACGCCCAAGCGGTGGTCGCCTTTGGGTGTGTGGACTGGATGATCTTAGCAGGCGATTCACACACACATTGCGAATGTGGGACTTCGGTGGTACCGGCGCATCCTTCATAGAATTATCCGGGTAGGGTTTAGCCATCTCAGCAAGCCACTTGCGCTTCCGCAATATCCTCACGTAGAAGTTCACCGAGTCTTCCATCTCCTTCCTCTAAGTTGTGTGAACCAAGTTTTGGTGAAGTGTTGTGTGTGGTGGTGCAGTTCTCTTCTCCCTCCTTTTATAATGGGTCTTTTCGGTCCGAAAAGGTGACGTGGCAGAGTGTGGTCTTGTCGGTCTGAAAAGGTGGTGTCACAGTGTGTTGTCATCTCGGTCTGCAAAAGTGGCAGTGCGTGGCGTGACAGGGTACGATATTTTCGGTCTGAAAAGGTGGTGTCACAGTGTGTTATCATCTCGGTCTGCAAAAGTGGCATTGTAGTGCGTTGTCACCTCAATCTGCAAAAGTGGCATGTGGTGGTGCGTACTTTTCGGTCTCAAAAGGTGGCGTGTCAGAGTGCGGTAGCGTCATGTGGTGTAAAGGCTAGAAACAGGGTGGTGTGTGGTGTCGCGATGCTGACTCCCTCACATGGTTACCTGTGCACGCAAAAAAATAGTATTGAAACACGAGACTAGCATAATATAAGTTGTACAGAATTTAATATTTACATGGCATAACTGATATTTGCAAGAACAAATATCTACTCACGGCCCCTCTTGTGGCGTACCCCGCATGTCGCCCCTGGCCTGGTCTGGGGCGGCTGCGAGCGCTGGTGCGAGTATGTCAAAGGCTCAGGTTGTGGGCGCTGATGTGAGTAGCCTAAGGGGGTGTCGCGAGGGGGTCCGTCGGTTGGCTCGGTCCGGCGCATCGTGCAGCTATGAAGCCTCCACGGAGACCTGGCTACCACGCTGATCCAAGCGTGGCGTGTGGGCGTCGACTCCAGTGGCACGGAAGCCAGGCGGTGCGGGTGGTCGCAAGTCGGGGACCCAGGCAGCACCAAAGATCACTCATCCCCCCTTTTTCAAGAAGAAGCAAGAACACCATACTGGCGGTGGCGTGAGGAGGAAGCGGCGCCATCGGCGGCCGCCGATGAGGGGAGCGGCTATCGTGGGAGGCCGGCGGTGGCGCTCTGTGGGGAGCTCTGGCCATGAAGGCCGAGGGCGGGCGCTCGTGGCTGCAATCATGGCGAAGCGGCGGGTGGCTCGGCCGTGGCTTCCCACCCCTTTTTTCTCTTTTTGCTTGATTTTGGGTGGTGTGAATGGGACGAGTGGCGCAGAGCCGGAGGGTGGTTGCAGTGCCCATTGTCATGGTTGTGGTGGTGGGTACCATGGTGGCAAGCGCCTCCCGGGAGGTGGTGAGCGAGTGGCTCGACGCCGCTTATCTTAGGCTGGTGTGGCAAGTCGGCGGCGCAGAGTCGGTGATGGCCGGCCGACCGCCATATGTTAATCCCCTTTTTTCGTGATTATTGTTCATGCAATTACCGATCAGTTTGGTCGGTGACTTCAAGTCGGCTCACAGTAGATTAGAACGTGTTTGCAATTTCCAATCTACGGTACAATCGACATCCACTTTTCCATGCAATCTACCGATCGGCATTGGCCGACGACTTCAAGTTGGCTCGCATAGATTAGAGCAGATTTGCACCATAGGATTCAATCTAGAAAGCCAAATTTGTAGAATTGAAAAGCAATCTAGAAAAAACGATTCAATCTACGATTGTCGTGCTACGACGGTTACCTTTCGATCTAAGGAGAGTCGATCGTGCTGATAATGTGTTGAGGAACCATCGCTGGCGAGTCCAGTCTGAGCCTCATAGACAAGCGTAGAATCACTTAGAACAATGCAATAACACAAGTACATAATAGTAGCTTGAACACAAAGATATAGGGGGCTTCTTACTTTTCTTTATTCCTTCATCAATCGATCAATCTTTTAGAATGACTAGCACCCCCTATTTATGGGCTACAAACCCTGCTGGGTTTGGATGGGGCGCCCACCTATGGGCCGGCTGCTGGGCCAGGCCCATGGTTTCCCAACAGACACCACATCGAGTAGTTGTCTCTTAGGGAAAGGATAGGGAAAGGATAGTGTTATACTCCCTCCGTTTTTTTTAACACTACTACAAAACAGGCTATACTAGACGCTTTGTCACAGATGGTTTCTGGAACCGTCAATATTAAATACAATTGCAGACAGTTTTGGTTTAGAGACCGTCTGTGTTACTGGCTGAGCTAAAAACCGTCCATGAAGAGGTAATATCACAGATGGTTCATGTTTAAAACCGTCTATGAAGTATCACAGACGATGCTGGACAAGAACCATCTATGATATTTAATAATATCATAGACGATTCTTTTTCAGAACTGTGTGTGATAATTAACAGACGGTTTTAAAGATGAACCGTCTGTGATACTTCACAGACGCTCCTTAACAATAACTGTCTATGATAATTTTGAATCACAGACGATTTCTGGTTGGAAGTATCTGTGATATGTTCAATGTTGCTTCGGCTCCCATGTGATGCATCTCTTAGTCTCACGCGCTGACATTACGATGCATCTCTTCATCTTGCGCGCCGACGTTACTCCGTGTTTTATAAGAATAATCATCTGCCACCGTACTCCTCACACATCGCTCTACTACTCCTACACACATCGCTCTACTCTCAAGTACCGACACCGAAATGGATGGCCTACCTAGCCACTCTCAGACGAGTCCCGTCAGTCTGTTGGCATCTGTGGAAGGACACGCACCAATACATTGATGGCCTACCTAGCCATCTTGACCACCTCCTCTGTAGTGTCTTCCGCGTGGATCACATCTTCTGGCAAGGTAACCTCGTCATCGACGTAGTCCTCCACAACAACGTTGAATGCTCCAGAAGATTATTGCGCTGAATGAGACATTGAGACAATGGCGCCAAGTCAACAAGCGAGACCCTCAAGCAAGATAAGAGAATAGGCGTGTCTACTTGGTTCTGAGGCGAGTGGCGACTATGAACTATTAGGCTCATGTGTTGAAGTGTTTGAGCTACTGCGGAAAACAAGTCATACATATTTACGGAGATAGCATGCTACTTGATGCTAGCCGATCTTTTATTATTTCTAAAATCTTTTGTAAGAAGTGAACACCGTTTTTTAGCTATAGAATGGTACTATCTTGTCTATGTTGAACATGCGGATCATGTTTATTTTATTGTCTTTATGTCTATGGTGAAAAACAAGTCATCTATGATATGTATCATAGATGGTTATAGCTATAGAAACTATTCTGTGATATATAACAATCATCTGTGATGGTTATCATAACAAGTTATAAAATACTCATGATATATAATTATCACATGGTTTTTTAAATATAACGTGATATATAATTATATATCATTTTTAAATACGGTTTGTGGTTGGAACCGTCTGTGATATGTTCAAGCCACTTCGGCTCCCGCGCAATACGTCTCTTATTCTCATGCGCCGACGTTACGATATGTCTCTTCATCTCGCGCGCCGACGTTACGATGCGTCTCTTCATCTTGGTTTGTGATACGTTTTAAAATAATGATCATGTCTTTCGCACCCTCCATCAACAACCAGTAGAGTTAAAAAAACTCGATAACTACGGTATTGAAAACTCACATACCATACGTCGCGCGCCATGGTGAGCACACAAAGCATGACGGCGAGGACCAAGGCGAGCAGGTCGGCGATCGTTGTCGCTCTTCCTCATGATGTTGTCATCAACATCGTCGGCCTCGTGGCCGCGAGCTCTCCTCAGTCCATGGCTGATCTCTATAGCCTATGAGCCACATACTTATTTTTATACCTACAAAAATACATACTACTGTTTTTGGCGGCAACCAATCCATGCATGCATACATGTTAGCCTTTTAATTTGACTAGAGAAACATGTTACTAATCTGACTAGCAACAACGCCTTTAATTTGGCCTTCTAATTTTCTCTTACAGGGTAATTCTAACATCTTGAATTGCGTACGTATATTGGAGTTGCAAGGCCATGTACAAGGCGTCCAAGGAGCGCGCCGTGGGGAGGTGCGTGGCGCTTGAGCGGGAAGAGGCGATGAAGTGGCTAGACAACGAGCACCACCTCACCGTCGTTAACCACCTGGCCGGTGCCAGCAACCTGGAGGCCCGCTTCATCATAGGCCTCACGCTCATCTTCGCGCATTAGGACATGCAACGTGGCCTTGTTCCTCGAACAGGGGAACGTCGCCGGCCACAAGACCATGGCCTATGTGCTCGGCCTTCTCCTCTACACAGCCGATAAGGTGTGCGACGTTTGGAAGCAATACATCAACCAGGTCAAGGGCGAGCCGACCGGCGGGTGCGAGACGGCCAAGAGGACCAACTGGGAGTGCAAGCGGTGCCGAAGGATATCAATGTTGTGCTTGAAAAGAGACGTAAATTAAGGACCTGTCAGAAGAATATCTGGAAGAAGCGATCAATTTTTTTGGACTTATCTTATTGGAAGCACTTAGAAGTTTACCACTGCATCGACATCATGCACGTGGAGAAGAATGTATGTGATAGCTTGATTGGTTTCTTACTAAACATTCATGACAAAACAAAGGATGGTGTCAACGCACAGCGTGACTTGGTTAATATAAACATAAGGACCGAGTTAGCACCGAAAGAGACCAATAAAGGACGAACGTACCTTCCCCTAGCTTGCCCCACTCTGTCCAATGTCGAGAGAAAGGAACTGTGCCAGAGCTTGCATGGTGTGAAAGTTTTGTTCGGTTATTCGCCAGCATTAAGAAACTTGTTTCTATGGAAGGTTTGAAATTAATTGGTATAAAGCCTCATGATTGTAATGTGCTGATGACAAATGTTTCCTGTTGCAATTGGAAGTATTTTTTGAATAAGGTCCGAGTGGCAATTATGAGGCTGTGTTATTTCTTTAACTCAATTGCTCAGAAGGTTATCGATCCCAACGGAATAGATGCTTTGCAGGGCGAGGTGGTGACAACTCTATGTCATCTTGAGATGAATTTTCCTCCATCATTTTTTGATATCATGGTCCATCTCATTGTTCACCTTGTGGAAGAGATAAAGATATGCGGCCCTGCGTTCCTACGTCATATGTACCTATTCGAGAGGTACATGAGAATTCTCAAGTCCTATATGCGAATCGATCTCGGCCGGAGGGCATCATCATCGAAGGTTATGCAACCGAAAAGGTCATTGAGTTCTGCGTCGACTACATGGCTCAGGTGGAACCGATAGGTGTGTCCCTATCTCATCATGGGGGGGAGGCTGGAGGGTATCGAGACCATCGGAAGGAAAGCAATCACTCTAATCTGGATACATATGTTCAAGCCCATTTCACGGTCTTGCAACACACGGCCAAAGTGTTTTCGTACATCATCGAGCACAAAGACAAGGTACGCCAACAGAATCTAGGCCGGTCGGAGGTTTGGATCACGAGAGAATACAACCGTCGGTTCAACAAATGGTTAAAGGTGCGAGACGACTGGGAGGTCATCAAGTGATGATATGCTGCGATGGTTGGCATAAGTGCCAAAAATTACAATTCTGATATGGCAAGGATACGACATAAATGAATACACATTTTATACGACAGCTCAAAATAGAAAGAGCATAGTCCAAAACAGAGGTGTCCTCATAGATGCGTTTCACGAGCAGTTCAATACCGCTGGGACAAACATAATGAAACGTGGGTACTATGGGTTCGTAGAGGAGATTTGGGAGCTCTACTATGTACTTTTCAAGATTCCCTTGTTTCGGTGCCATTGGGTCCAACTTCCACAGAGTGTGAAGGTCGATAACTACGGCGTCACTATTATGGACCTCGAACATGTCAGATAAAAGGACGAACCATTTGTACTCGCTAAGCAAGTTATTCAACTTTTTATGTAACAGACCCATCAAATAAGAACCTCTATGTAGTTCTTCATGGAAAAATAAGGATTGTCGGAGTTGAGAATGTCGTGGATAAGGAAGAGTACATTCAATTTGATGAGTTGCCTCCTTTTGGAGACAGCATCAGGCTCGAGGAAAAACCCAGTGAGGAAGCTAGCTATATGTACATCGATCATCATGAAGGGCTATTTTTTAAAGGAAATAGTCAAGTGGATTGATCCCACACAGTGAAGACCTATTTGGAAATTGTTACATTGTAATTAAGAAACTCGGCATATAATTAAGAAATTATTCCATTGTAATTGATGCAGTAATTAAAAAATTATTCCGTCTGTGATTGTGTCTGCTTTCTTGTTTTCAGAGGGCATGGCTAGCATTTCCTTAGGCTAGCCGAAAAACACAATATTTTTTTAGCTATAGAAGGAACTATCACAGGTGGTTTAGTGGAACAAACCGTCTGTGATATACATAGCACAGAAGGTTCTATCACAGGCGCCAAAACATTTCAACTCCCACACATGCATCCAAAAATTTCCAACCTCCCACGCTGCGCATCACACACGGTTCCATAATAGAACTGTCTGTGATATGCGACCATATCACAGACGTTGTATTATGGAACCCTCTGTGATATCCCTTTATTAGTAGGACTTTGCTAGGGTTTTTGCCTTTACTCCTCACTTGCCCGTCTCACTCCTCTTAACTCCCTAACTCCCTACTGTCCTTCTTCCCTTTCTCCCGACGCCACCTTCCTCGACTCGACGCCCCTTCCTCTTCCCGACTTCACACGCTTCTTCTTCTCAGATCCGCGGGTCCTCTCGCTTCCGACGACGCTTTGTTGCTCGACGCCACTCGTCCTTGCTACTTCTGTGCGTCCATCTCCCTAACGCCGTCGGTCCCTGCTATTTGCCGATGCCGCCCTACTACTCCCCGACGCCGCCCTGCTACTCCCCCATCCCTCACGCTTGTAGGTATCTCCTTGTACCTCATGGTTTACTGCATCTTTGGATGTGCCAGCTTGTCTGGTTCTACTTGGTGGTTTCGATTGCCATCCACTTTGTGAGTTGTTTCTATTTATAGGAGTGCTTTACTTTGAATATATGTGTTGTGCTAGTCTAAATCTGAATTTGGATTAATTCTAGTACTGGGACATATTGCATTGTACTGCTGTGGGTTTAGTTCACTACTTAGTGATGCTTTTTGTCATATTATGAAATTAAATTGATAACAAATCAGACTTGAGCTGCTAGGATTGCTTACTGTTGTCAGATTATATCTAATAGCTTGGCTCTGTTGCTTTCTGTTTTCGGCTGTGATTGATCTGATCATGTTATTCTAATCTTGTTGTTCCTCTGTTGGTCAATTGGCTTTCTCCTGTTAGCCGAGTGGCTCACGTTGCTGAAGTTAGTGATATGTTTATTCTATCAAGTGGTTAATCCTTAATCTGCTGATTGGTTTATGTTTTAATCAAGTGATTCTTGTGCACTGTTAATTGTATAACCTTCTGTTAACTGAAAGTAACTTTGCTATTTGAGATAATTCTTGACATAACTAGTAGATTGTTAACTTCTGAGCTCATAGTCTGATCCATTGTTATCATTTTTAATTAGTGAAGAATCTTGACAAAGGTATTGAGAAAGGCCAAGATTGTATCTTGTGCAACTCTACATCTGAGAGCAAACTTAAAACATTCTAAATCTTAGCAATATGCTAATTTTGTATGTTTTCATGTCCTATCTTTCAAGCATATTCTCATGTTTAATATGTTAATTACCAAGGATAAATTCTCCTTGGAAATACAAACTAAAGTTTTAGTCATTGGAATCCTGCAAATTTAGTTCTTGGGGTGTGTATCTTCCGAGATGGTGTCCCACAGTCTTCCCCACCATCGTCGAATGCGTCTGGGGCTTCGATAGACGGTGCGCCACCATCGCCGAATGCGTCTGGGGGCTCCGATGGATGGTGCGTCGCTGTCACCAAATGCGTCTGGCACTCCGAAGAAAGGTGTCACTAAGAGAGATGGCAAAGGAATATCGAAAAGGCCTGAGGGCCAAATGACCATCACGGCGGTCTCTAACGTTGGGGTCCCTCTGCGTCCCAAGAAAGTAGCGGCAGCATTCTGGACCACTTGCGGGATACTTGGAAGGCAACGAGTCCCCATCACCACATCAAGTTGGAAGTCTCTGACAGACGTAGAGAGAGGCCAGCTGTGGACTGACATTACAAGCTCATTCGAGATCCTACTAGAAGTCCAGGGACTCGTGCAACAGCAGGCGTTGCTCGTGATAAGAAAAGCATGGAAGACCTTTAAGAGCAAGCTTGTCACGGAGTACGTGAACATGGATCAGACGCCCTTCACGAAGTACCAATTTGTGTCGCGGGATACATGGGACGCCTTTGTGCGGATGAAGACGATGACCGAATTTCAGGAGCAAAGTGCGGCACACAAGGCTATCCATACAAAAAACACTCACCCCATAAACTAGGCACCGTTGGGTACGCGGGAAAAATCCCACAATGGACGGTGGAGGACGAGGAGGTAGTCCGGTCAGAGGCCTCCCCGCCATTTGCCGGAATCACAAACAAGCACGCTCGAAAAAACTGATTGAGAGCGAGGTCATCAAGCATCACGTCTTCGGGCACCATCTCTTTCAAAAACCCGGTAGACGAGAAAGTGTCCCAACATTTGGTAAAATATGTCAAACTACCTAGTTATTATTAAGTCTATAACTTCGTAGGGTCTAAAATAACATGATGGCCTCTTGCAGCAAATATTGACTACCGAATCTTCCCAAGGATCCTTCGAAGCAATAAGGGATAGGGATATGCTATCCACAGCCCTGGGAAACAAGGAGCACCAGGTCGCACGCGAGGCCTTGGGGTTTACGTATCTTGGAGGCAGAGATTCCCATACAACTCCGGGGCGTATAGGAGTCATAAGAGATCCAAGGCCGAGCACGAGGAATGGTTGAAAGAGACACTTCGTGTGGAGATAAGTGCAGACATTACTGCACAATTTCAAGGATAAATAACATCATTGCAGGAACAAATGAACCCACTCATCAACAAATCGCAAGCCACCCTTGTGATTTTGGGAGCCAGTCCCCCTCAACGTCGGAGTAGCTGTGCGTCCACGCCAGTTTCTGAACATGGCGACGTCCAATTACCTATCGACAACATCCAGGTAATGTACATCTCTGGAATGCTCCAAAGATAGACTTGTAGAACGCCTTAGCAAATTGTGTATCGTTTTGTAGAAGCCCACGCCCTACAGGCTCCAAGTGAGGCTTGGGTCCATTTCTATTGAGGTTGGGGGGGGGGGGAGTTTCCATACCAGGAAGGAATAGTGGTGCACAGTGCCTAACTAGTGCAGGGTTACGTCAGAGTCTAGGTGGACATTGTACATGACAATCTCATGGCCTTCCCACTGGAGAAGCCCCCGAACAAAGGCATCATAATACTAGGGGATACCGTGCACACTTTTGTCCAGTGGCTCAAGAGGGACATCGCCCTTTACCCTGCAGTGCTAGGATCTCCACATGACCATGCCTCTAGAACAGAACCCTCGATGACTCCACCTCAACCCCCGCTTCAGAAGGCCTTCGTAGCAGCTCCCGTGGAGACGATGCTGAAGAAACAAGAAAAGCATGCCAAGTCGTCCCTCTCGAAGACGTATAGCACGCGAGACGCTAAGGCCAAATCAAACAAGATTAAGGCGCCTGTAGTGCAGCGATCTCCACACGACCATGCCTCTCCAACAGAACCCTCTCCTCCTCCACCTCAACCCCCACTTCAGAAGGCCTCCATATCGGCTTCCATGGAGACGACGCCGAAGAAACAAGATAAGTGTGCTAAGACCAAATCGAAGAACATCCAGGCGCCTTGCATGACCTGGCCGCTCTCCCTCAGAAAGGCGTTTGTCCTCGACACACAATTACTCCACCTTGGAATTAGTTGCGAGATATTGCATGCCTGGTACATGTAGAAGACAAACGAGGTGGGGATAGACCAGCCTACTGGAATCACCATCAAATACACAAAGCGGCATTTCCTCGACCAGCCAGGCTTCTTCGTCATGACCTTCGAAGACTTATTCGATCTATTCCACCTTGACGCCCTCGACGCCTCACTTCTATGATGCTGAACACTGTAAGTGTGTACATTCAAGTTCTACATTCACGTAATACTGATAAATGTTATAACTCATTGCTTATGTATAGATGTATGATGCAAGAAGCCTGACAAAAGCAAGAACCGGTGGGTTTCCTAGACCCACATTTGATATCTGTGCTATGCATCGGTCTAGACGCATCCTACGTCGAGAAATACATAACGAAAGGATTGCTTGCTCATGGCGACAAGGACTACATACTGGTGCCCTACAACTAGGGGTAAGTTCTTCACTACTTGCTATACAAATTTCATTTGTACTTTATACTCAACACGAAATTAGGTTTAATGACTACAGCGACATACACGAGTAGGTGGTACTGGATCCTTTTAGTCATTGTACCAAAGTGGAACAAGGTAATATACCTTAATTCCCTAGTCAACAAGAACCACAACTTCACCCTTCTGCAAAAAGTACTCGACAGGTATACTCATTTCCTCCATATGTAACTCTATTGTAGTCTTCCTTTGTTTGAAGGAATCACGTAGATCATTCAGCGCCTATGTTGCCAAGGGAGGGATACACAAGGAATCGAGCATCACACTACAAAACAGGATGCGATTTTGGTACCCGCTACAACACAATAATCCTATATCACACTTTGTAATAATACCTCTCGAACTGACTATACCTGCATATGTAATTCTATTTTTGCAGTGCCACCAGCAACTACAAGGCAACGTATGTGCATTCTACGCTTGCCATCACATGCAACAAATCATGAGTGCTAAGATGAATGATCCAAAGGTTTGTCCATCTCACAATAATTATTTCCTAATTATCAATTCAAATATATATGCTTACTACTTTACTCCTAGCGATAGGGCATGACAATCGAATCAAGTACATTCGATTTGAACTAACTCTCGGGCGTTCGAGGATGGCTCTGTTTCTTCATCAAGACATAGAACATTGACCCGAAAGGAGAGTTTCACTCCTCTGGCGACACCGCTTAGTACATGTTCAAACAATTGATTCAATTGTAATTCACTTTGAGTTGTAATTCAATTGTAACTCTAGCGACAATACATGAACTTTCTTTTGTAATTGATTTTGAGCTGTGAATCACTGAGTTGTATATCTGTGATTTATCTATTTTCTGCTTGCTTGTTTTCAGAGGGCATGGCTAGTATTTCCTGAGGCTAGCCGAAAAACCGAATGTTTTTTAGCTATAAAAGGATCTATCACAAGCGGTTTTGTAATATAAACCGTCTGTGAAGGCCTACTATTACAGACATTTTTGTGATATAAACCGTCTGTGAACATCTGTGATAGTAGGCCTTCACAGATGGTTTATACAACAAAAATGTATGTGATAGTAGACCTTCACAGATAGCTATAACCAACAACCATATGTAATAAGTTGGATATCATAGATGGTTCTTTTTTACTAACCGTCTGTGATATGTCTGATATCACAGACAATTATTTTTACTAACCGTCTGTGAAATGTATCCAATCACAGATGGTTGGTACATATAACCGTCGGTGATGGCCGGCGTATCACAGACGATTCTTTTTACTAATCGTCGGTAACATGTAGGATATCACAGACAGTTATTTTTACTAACCGTCTGTGATATGTATCCAATCACAGACGATTGGAGCATATAACTATTTGTGATAGCCAACACATCATATACGGTTTTTGGTAGAAGCCATTTGTGAAAGTCCTACTTTCACAAACGACTTCTACAAAAAACCGTCTGTGTTGTGACTTGTTGTAGGTGTAAAAACCAAACACGAGTGAGGGGGTGGACGTCGGCCATTTGACGGACCATCGTCCACGAGAGTAAAAAATGACACGAGGATTTATACAGGTTTAGGGGTCCGAGAGGACCGCCTTACTTGCTGTCGGTGAGCCAACGGAGGGTTACCTCCGGAGAGGGAGCCCCTGAGGGCTCATTAGTTTGAACATGCTTCTTTATTGCTCAAGAGAGCTCTCTTTCAAATGAGAGATACATAGGGTATTTATAGGCTCTCAAGCCTGTACAAATGACGGGAATACCCCTTGGGGTAGTTAGCCTATGAGTGCAAATGAGGTGTATTACAGTCTTTTAAAAGCATCAATGCATTCCTTGGACCTGTACGTGAGTCTTCTGCGAAGTGGGCCCTGCCAGATGATGGATGAATTATTCTTATAACACTAGCCCCCTGCCCCTTGGTATTCAGAAGGAATGTCCAGAGGGGTAGCTTTGAACTGTCATATTTTCTGTGCCGAGGTTGATATTTAGTAAAATTCTAGTGGTTCTAAGTAGTAATTGCGTCCAAAAATGTTTGCCAGAAATGCTGCACCCATGTCGAGTCCTATGCCCAACTGGATTTAATACCTTGTTTTATATGGTTGTGAGAGACCAACAAAGGAAAAGGTTCCAGCATGGTGCCTTTGACCCCATACGATGTGCAAAAAAGGAAAAAAGTGCCTGACTCCCTTTCTTCCTCAACTGCCCTTGTTTTATATCCTTCTCCACATAACCAAGGATTCAACCGTGATGCTCCATCCTTCCTGGCAAGGGCACTCCGGTTGACGCAAATAGGAGCCCAGGGAGGAGATGCGTTGGAGAGGAAGCACGGAGTGCACGAGAGAGTCTTCCCCTGACCTTGCCCAGCTCTGGCTGGTGCGAACAGGAGCCCAGGCGGAGGAGCTGTGGGGGCGCACGGGGCGCAGGCGTCTGAGGGCGCACGGGGCACTGGGCGGCTGCAGCCGCAGGGCGCGGCGGCTGCGAGGGCGCACGAGGGCCCCCTGGGCGGTCCACGGGCGCAGGGCGCACGAGGGCCCGTGGCGGCTGCGGGCACAGGGAACGGCGGCTGCAAGGGTGCGGCGGCCGCGGGCGCTGGGCATCGCGAGTGCGGCGGCTACGGGGGCGTAGGGCTCGGTGGCTGCGAGGACGCACGTGGCACGGGCGTCCGAGGACACATGGGGCGTTGGGCGTCGCTGGCACGAGGCTCGCGGTCCACGGGCGCAGGGCGCACGAGAGCGCTAAGCGCATGAAGGTGCTGGGGGGCCGCGGGCGCAGCGGCCACGGGCACCGCGGAGAGGCTGCAGGGCGCAGCGACTAGGACAGCCACAGGGTGCCGGGCGGCCTCTGGACACACAGGGCGCTGCGGGTATGCGGGCGTACAAGACGCGCAGGGCGCTAGGGGCGCGGGCTCATAGTCCCATGAGTGGACTTGGCCTCTATCTTCTTGTCCTTGGCAGTTGCCATGAATGATTGAATGCTAGTGCCATGGATATATAGAGGTAATGCTGGCTGGTGCCATGCATGCATTCGATTGGCTTCAGTTCAGATGCAACCGCAATCAAAGCATAGATGCTGATGCTGTCTTTACATTGATGTGGACTTGGCTGTCATGGCGTGAGATGCATGCTGCTGCTACTGTTTGGCGCTGTTCGAGAATGTGGTTGCGGCAATTCAACGAGAGCGCTGTCTGATTCCAATGGCGCAGACTTTTTAGGATTTATGTGGTGACAGCGTACAGTGTTATTTACTGCATGCCCATGTATAAACTTTCTGACAGTGTAGAAACTTGTTCAAGGTAATTAGATTTCTCCTTTTACAATGTAGAGTGCTATGACTTAAATTCACTTGTTTATGCATTGCCAAATCAAGAACCAGCAGCACTTTAATGGGTCATTACTTTGGAGAACATCTTCAGCCAAGGAGGATATCTGTTCTCAGAGCAGGTCGCTGGGGGTGCAAGGACGTGTAGGGCACAGCGAGGGCGCAGGGTGCAGGCACAGGGCGCGGCGACTACTAGGGCTCGTTGGCCGCTAGGCACGAGGGTGTGAGGGCACCGCAACGGCGCGAGGCCCCGAGGGCGCGAGAGCTCGATGCCACGAGACCCTGAGGCACCGAGGCCCCAAGGCGCGCAAGAGCTTGATGCCGCGAGGCCCTGAGGTGCGAGGGTGCGAGGGTGTGAGGACACCGTGAGGGCGCGAGAGCTCGAGGCCCCGAGGCCTCGACGCCGCAGGGTGCAAGGGCTCGACGCCGCGAGGGCACAGGCGCCGGGCGCCGCGAGGGCGTCTTGGCGTCCAAGGATCTTGACGCACGGGGTGCAGGTGCCGCTGCAGGTGAGGGCGCGAGACGCGGGCGTCGGGCGCAGGCATGGGGCGGCTAGGGGACACGAACACAGGGGCACGAGGTGCCGCGAGGGCGCAAGGCACCGCGAGACGAAGCGCTGGGCGTATGATGAGGATGTGGGCACACGGGCGCCGCGAGGGCGCGGGCGCCGCGAGGACGTGAGTGCACGGGTGCGGCGAGATCTTGGCACACGGGCGCATGGCGCCGCGAGGGCGCGGGGCACTGCAAGGACATGGGAGCATGGGCTGTGGAGGGCCGCGAGGGCGCAGGGCACCACGAGGACGCGAGCGCATGGGGTGTCACGAGGATGCAAGCGCACGGGGCACAGGGCGCCGCGAGGGCGCGAGGTGTCGCAAGGGCGCAGGGCACCGCGAGGACATGGGTGCACGGGCCACGGAGCGCCGCGGGGGCGTAGGGCACCGCAGGGATGTGGGTGCACGAGACGTGGGGCACCGTGAGGGCGCCGTGACGCCACGATGGAGCCACGAGGGCGCAGGGGGTCAACGAGGCCAGAGGCTGTGCCAAGCTGGAGGTTGAGCAGGCGAGGTGCCTCGAGGGGGCGCAAAGGCGTGTCGAGGCCGGGAGGCTGCGCCGAGGTGGAGGTAGAGCAGGTGAGGTAACGACAGAGCTCTGTCAGCCGCGAGGCCGGGGCTCGGGCAAAGGCGAGGAGCGGCGGACGCACGAAGCCGACGCGAAAGTGCCACAAGGCCATGAGGCCCCGAGGCGCGAGGGTGTGAGGGCTCGATGTCGCAAGGGCACGAGGCCCCGAGGCACGAGGACACCACGAGGGCGCGAGAGCTCGACGCCCCAAGGCGCGAGGCCCCGAGGGCGCGAGGGTGCGAGGCCACTACGAGACTGTGGCGGGTGCATAGGTCATGGGCACACAGGGCCCAGGCGCACAGGGCGCGGGTGCATAGGACGCTTGGAGAGCAAGGCACAGTTTGCGAGGCGGTGGAAATGCCAAGAGGGCCGCACGAGGTGGCAGACGTGGAGACAATAAAGAACAGAGGGCTGTTCCCTCGGGAGGTCAGGGAGAAGTGGAGTCCATGGAGAAAACTGGGTTGCTCCATGCGGGCCACGTTCGGCATGGGCAGAGGTGTTGTCAACGTGCATCACAAGGGACCAGCGGGCAAAACCAAGCGGAAGCATCTTTGGAGAGAAAAATCGCCCGTAGCTTCTGATTGGTATGGACCATAGCACGTCTTCTGTGTGATATCCACGGAATTAACACCACATGCACAGGTGCTAGGGCGCACAAGGTGCGGGAGCCGTGAAGGCGCGGGGCGCCGCGAGGACACAGGTGCACGGGGCGTGGAGCGCCGCAGGGGCACAGGGCGCCGCGAGGATGTGGACGCACGGAGCGTAGGGCGCCACGAGGGCACAGGACTGTGAGGACGCGAGCGTACGGGACGCGGGGTGTCACGGGGGCGCGGGGCGCCTAGGAGACACAGATGCCTGGGGTGTGAGGCGATGCGAGGGCACAAGGTTTCATGTGGACACAAGTGCACGGGGCGTGGTAAGGATGGGGGCGCACGAGGCCTGGCAAGGATGCAAGCACACGGGGTGCAGGGCGCCGCGAGGGCGCGGGGAACCGTGAGGGCATGGGCGCACGGGTCACGGAGCACCGCGAGGATGCGGGTGCACGAGACGTAGGGCGTCGCAAGAACACAGGTGCATGGGGGCGCAGGGTGCCGTGAGAGAGCGGGGTGCCGTGAGGACGCGAAGGTGGAGCGAGGCCACGACGCCGCGATGCCACGAGGGCGCCGTGAGGCCGCGACACCGCAAGGGGGCCACGCCACAAGGGCGTAGGGGGTCAGCGAGGCCAGAGGCTGTGCCAAGCTGGAGGCTGAGCAGGCGAGGTGCCCCAAGGGGGCACGAAGGCATGGTGAGGCCGGGAGGCTGCGCCGAGGCGGAGGCAGAGCAGGTGAGGTAACAACAGAGCTCTGTTAGCCACGAGGCCGGGGCTCGGGCGGAGGCGAGGCGCGGCGGCTGCACAAAGCCAGCGCGAAAGTGCCCTGATGCCGGGCGCTCGGGCAGAGGTGAGGTGGTCCCCAACGCCGAGCGTGGTAGGGCGCGTAGAACCTTAGGAGCCCTACGTGAGGATTGAACGCACTTTACCGGGGTACACAGGGCACTTGAAGTGATGAGGTGTTAGGGCGCAGGCCTTAGAGTTGCGACGGGACGCACAGGGCGTCGAAGCGTAGGGTACAGGCGAGCTCGTCCACGCAACACGAGCGTGTAGCGTGTGAGTATCCAGCAGGCCTTGACCCACTTCTAGTGGGCTGGTAGCCAAGTACCCGGGACAAGGGGCTTACATACGCCCCTTGTGTAGACTTGTCGAAGTATAGAGCATTTTAGATGGGAGGTGGTAGGATTCCTCAATATGACTTATCACAGACGGCTCACAAACCGTCTGTAATAATCGCCTGTTATCGCAGACACATAAAATCAGATGGTTCAGAAACCTTCTGTGATGACGGTTTAGAACCGTCTGTGATGACGCTTTGTGTAGTAGCGTAAGTGACACCCTAGAATCCGTGCTGTAAAGTTTGACCACTAATATGTTTAAAACTATCTAGATTGACTGCATGAAAACTATATTATTATATTTGTGTTAAAAATACTTTCATAATTTTATTAGTATATAATAAGATAAAGTTACAAAAAGTAATGGTCAATGTCACATCTCTTTAGAGTTGGGACTTGGGCCATGCTTTTCTGGGCCGGCCCGAGGCCCGATCGGCACGACATGCAACAAGTTGGGCTAGCACAGCCTGAACGGCTAGGCTGGGCCGAGCCTGAGACTACGGCTCGTTGGGCGGCATGGCACGACACAGCCAGTTGGGCCGTGCTTGGGCCGGCCTTGCACGAAAGAGCCTAGTCCCATTGCTAGCCCTCCCTCGGCCTAGCCCAACCTATCCCTCCCCTGGCTAGGCAGCCTAACCCAAATCCATTGCTCCCTACCCCCGGCCTGGCCCAACTCAAGGAGTACCATCCATCCACCAGGATCACCACCATCATCCCCACCCCTCAACCGGACAAAAAAAATCCCCAATCCCCTAAACCCCTCCTCCTCCGATCTCCTCCAGACCTCCACTCCCCATCATCCACCACCTCCATCCATGGCCGCGATGGCCATGGGCTTCTCCCCCACCTTCCACCTCTACTACCCGCCTCGCCTCCACCATCTCCTCCTCCTCTCCTCCAAACCCCTCTTATCATCCTCCTCCCCTTACCCGTGGCTCTCCGCCTGGTCCCTCCGCCCCCCTACCACTTCACCTCTGCGCTAGACCTCCGCCCGGAGCCCTCCCCTTCCCCAAACTCCGACGACAAGGACTCCGTTGGCACCAGCTGCTCCACCATGTCGCTCATCCTCCGCCGCCTCCACCCCACGGGCTACTCCCCTGCTGAGCTCTTGTCTCCCACCCACGCCGACACCGCCTCCTTCTCTTAGCCTCAGCACCCACCGAGGGGCTCCGTGGAGGACGTCTTCCGCGCGGACGACGGCGTGCTCCCATCACTACCGCCACCATCACCACTTCCTCGTTCCGTCTCTCTTGCCCCCTTCGTCTTCCTGGGCGACGCTCGCTCAAGGACGTGCCTAGGCCGGCACAGCACGGCGGCGGCTCGTCGTGTCTTGAGTCGTGCCTTGGGCTGTGCCTAGGCCTCGCCGGAGGCGAGTCGTGCCGGCACGGCATGGCACGGCGAGGTGGCCGTGCCTAGCCGGCACAACCAATGTGGCCCGAAGCACGATGTGCCCGTGTCGTGTCGCCATGTCACAGCCCGACTCCCAGCTTTACATCTCGTAGACCATAAAAAATAAAAAACACCACTTAAAAAAGAACGTAGAAAGTACACGGGTGAAAATAAATTTGATAGGGAAGAGCTTAGCTGAATCCGATCCCTCGCTACCCCGAGCGAATTTGCTTCCCTCCCAGTGGTGTGATCTCGTCTCAATGAGCACGTGCATATACACACGTGTCGACAATGCAGGGCAGCATGAGGACTCTGCGTCACAACATGCATGCACGACTTGCACCAGCTGGGAGTACGCATTGCCCGACGCGCGTGAGCACGCATATACGCATGCCCACGCACGCTCGTACGTGTCGTCCTCCGGGGCCTCGCCTTACGCGTGTCGCGACGCACGGCGACCAAGCTGCCCCGGCTTGAGTCCGCGTCGCCGCACACGTGCCGGCTCCTCGCCTCGCGACCGCGCCGCCCCTCCTCCGGCTATAAAGTGGCGACGCTAGCTCCTCCTTTCCGGCCATCACCGGCATCGTTCGCTCAAGCAACAGTGGCCGCACACAAACTGCACTGCGCACGTCCGTTCCAGTTAAGTTCAAGTAGCTAGAGCTAGCCAGAGAGTCCGCGAGGTTGACAGCAATGGCGGCCGGGCAGGAGAGGAAGGAGCTGGACCGCATGGCCCGCGAGGGGCAGACCGTCGTCCCCGGCGGCACCGGCGGCAAGAGCGTCGAGGCGCAGGAGCACCTCGCCGAAGGTACCGTATATCTATCTTGGACGTGCTTGTCGTTCGCTCGTCCTACACCGGCCGGCCGGTGCAACTTACATCTACGCATGCATATACGCAGGTCGCAGCCGCGGCGGGCAGACGAGGAAGGAGCAGATGGGGGAGGAGGGGTACCGCGAGATGGGGCGCAAGGGCGGGCTCAGCACCATGGACGAGCCCGGCGGCGAGCGCGCCGCCAAGGAGGGCATCGACATCGACGAGTCCAAGTTCGAGACCAAGTCCTAGATCTAGCGTCCAGTGCCTCCTACCGTAGCAAAGCTGACTGCTCTACGTACGTCGTATGTACGTAGTTGGTTGTTGGTTTAATTCTATACCTTAGTGTCCACGTACGTACGTTCTGAGAATAATGTAGGTTTTCGAGGCGATCATGTGTTGTGTTGTGATCATGTATGCTTGCTGCTACCTTGCTTTTGGTACCGATGGTCGGTGTCCGTGTCGTCGTTGTGACTCGTGAGACAGCAAGCTTCCTTTGGCTTTGTCGTCCTAGTTTAGCCAGTCTGTTTACACGCGCGCGCGTCTGCCTGTGTGTCCAGCAGTACGCGTCCAGTGTC
Organism: Phyllostachys edulis; assembly: GCA_036346405.1. Lineage (NCBI taxonomy): Eukaryota > Viridiplantae > Streptophyta > Magnoliopsida > Poales > Poaceae > Phyllostachys > Phyllostachys edulis. The sequence continues at coordinate 36,716,789 of CM070554.1, forward strand.
GTCCTTTGTATCCTTGCTTGAATAGTTGTTTCAGTAATGTAGTCGGCGTTAATCAAAGAGAGCACTCTGCCGTGTGCTCTCGTTCCTGTTGTTGATGTGGAGTGTTGGATACTCTTGCTCCTACGCACAAGATGAAATGCCCAAGAGGAAGGGGGGAAAGAACATCTCGCGCACCATGCGTCGAACATAAATACATAATTTGCAATGCACGCGTACGTACCCAACAAAAGCGAGAATTTCTCCAGACGAGTTTTCTGAATTCAGAGTGGTTGCAAATTTGCAATGCACGCGCACTCTGGCCGCAAGAGGGCACAGCAAGCCATGCATATTCAGTATTCACTCCGGCGTTATTTAGGGACAACCATCCAAGATTAATTCTTCATAAGCAGCAGTAATATTTCTCGTACGAGGCAAGAAACAACTTCCAAAGGTTTTTTGAAACGGTATGAAAGGAGGTATCAAAGTCCAGTCCTCCTTTAGTTCCTTTTCGGGTTTAACGGAGGGAATGCAGACAATACAAGGCATGGGCTAGATCGACCTTGTTCAATCCAGAGACCGGGTGATACAGCCCATTGAGCCATGATAACAGCACAACTGTGTGGCTGTTGGAGATATTAGAGATTAGGAAAGAGTCTAGAGCTTAGGTAAAAGATTAAGTCGTGTTGGAGTCGGACTGTAATATTCGGCACTATAAATAAAGGACGTGGGGATCCCAAAAGGGACACATAATATTCTCTAAAATTCAACATGGTATCAGAGCCAACCCAAACCCTAACCCGAGCAAGCAAAACCCATACCTAAAGAGCCGCCGCCGCCATCTGGTGACGTCGATCCGCCGGCCGCCGCTGTCCCGCCGTGCGTGGTCCTCCGCGACCATGTCTCACGGGAGCGGACCGGTGGCCGACCGGATTGCATGCGGGTCCTCACATGACACAGAAGAGCAGAGGAGGGGAGATGGGATCCGGCGGCACTCAGGTTGTGGGAAGGCGTACCGGCATGAGGTGGAGAGGAGACGAGGGCACGACAACAACCCAGGCGGTGGCTTGGCGGCAGCCCAGGTGGTGCAGTGGCGTGGTGTGGTGGCGGCTCGAGGCTTCTTGTGAGGGAGCTGCGGAGGGAGGAGATCCGGCGGTGGTGGAGGAAGGTCAGCGCACTGGTGAGGAGAAGGGATCCAGAGGCAGGTGGCCGGATCCAGGCGTAGATGAGAAAGAGGAGCGAACCAAGGGCGGTGGTGGAGGCGGATGCGGCGGGATCCAGTGGATCTGGGCCGGCTCAGCCAGAAGGAGGTGGAGGAGGAGTAGTAGGGGATCCGACGGGGAGGGGGGATCCGGTCGGTGGTGGGGGAGGAGGAGAAGGGAGGAGCTTCTCTAGCTTTGGTGCTGGCGTTTTGGGGGGCCTGCGTGCTCGGGGAGGAAGAGTTGGTGCTTGCTTGGGGACGGCGCTCAGAGGTAGCGCTCGGAGGCACGAGGAGGAGTTTCGGCGCTCGGAGGAAGAGTTGGTGCTTGGGGCGGTGCTCGGGGGATGAACTTGCTTCGGTTTAGCGGCAGAGGAGGAGGAAGGAGCTTGGGGGCCAGAAGCGGCTTAAGGAGGAAGGAGGTGTGGCACTTAGGGAGAAGCAGGAGGGAGAAGGCGCTCGGGAGGAAAAGAAGAACAGCGGGTTCGGGGGAGACGAAGAATGGAAGTGTTGGTGCTTTCGGGGGCCGCACACTGCGCATGGTGCTTATCCGCGGGGAAGAGAAGAAGAGGTGTGAGGTGTCTGTGCTTGCGCTCCGAATCCGGTGTGTGATCTGATATGGTGTGGATCCGGTGTGGTGTCGGTGTGGAAGTTTGATGATCTGTTCGGTGTGGAGGATCTAATCTAGCGTGGAAGGATTTGGTGTGGATCTAGATCGGTGGAGGATCTAGTGTGGTCTAAGGATCTGGTATGAAAGACAGGGGGAGAAGACTGTTCAGGTGGTGCTTTGGTGGTTGAGTTAATGATGGTGATGAACTCGACGATGGTGAGGACGAAGTAGGAGCTACTGTTAGCTCCAGTAGAGGCTATGTCATGCGGTGGTATTGGTATGGGTGCCAGAGAATGTGTTGCTGGAGATGTCCGGGAGGATTGGGACTGGAGTCAAGCGTAATGGTTTGTGATAGAGGTAAAGGTGGTGGAGGGCGAGACTGGGGGTGTGTGGGTAGAGTGGTGGAGGCCGGGGGTGGCTAGGGGTATAAGAGTAGAGGAAGATGAGGTTGAGGTTAGACAGCTAGTAGATGGTGGAGATGGATTTTGTGACGTTCCTGGTAGTATTGGTGGTTAGTAACTATTTTTGTGGTATTGGTTATAGAGTCGATAGATGGTAGTTTTTACTAGATTCTAGTAATGATATTGCATTATGTAACAAGATGGCCATGATTGTTATCTTATGCCCATCTTGAGAGGGAGTGTTGGAGATATTAGAGATTAGGAAAAAGTCCAGAGTTTAGATAAGAGTTCACGTCGTGTTGGAGTCGGACTGTAATATTCAGCACTATAAATAAAAGCGTGGGGATCCCAAAAGGGACACACAATATTCTCCAAAATTCAACAGCGGCATTATGCGTCTACAGTCTACACACTACAAATACAGCAGCAGCAGCATTTCGCATCTGCTGCATTACAGAACCCTCGGAAGATGGATCTGGATTCTGGGAGCCAAGGAGGCGATTCTACCCTACCCGCGAACCAAACAGCTTATGCATATAGAGACGCAGCTGCTGAAACCTTATTCCGCCAACAGTTGTACAAAACGATCAGCCTCTAAGACTCCCACCAAAACTCTCAGCTCGGGTTGTTTTGCTTTGATCGGTTCAGTGGCTGGTCGCCAGGGCAGTCACCAATAGGCCCAAGACGAAAAACGGTTGCGCGCTTGCCTGCATTGTTCATAATATTAAGAAAGATGGCGGCACCGATCAGATATCTGTGGGTTTCTTTTTACTGCTAGCAGTTTTGGAATGGGAGGGGATCGGAGGAAGAAAAAGAATGGGAAGAGAACCAACTGAAGCGCACCTGGTATTTGACATCATACTTCACAGGATCCTTCAGGAAGTACTGGAACTGCTCCAGGAAATTGAGGATTAGAATGCACAGAACGAAAGTTTTAACTGTTAATTAAGCAGGCAAACTCTTCTCAAGTTTGCAGTGTTGTTTGTGTTTTGGTCATGGAAAGTTGCAAGATCAAATGCTCTTGACAGCAATGTTTTATAGCTCGTTATATAGGCACTATATTCAATAGTATTATCTGGAGATGACAAAAAAATAAAACTATAGGACAGTTTCGCTAGCCTTGCAGATGAAGTTATTCTTAGGAGTTAAAAGTAAACTGATTTTAATTTTATTGATAACATGTATGGAGAAGAGCAAAATGTGAACTATGGGAGTATCTAGATAACAAAAAAATTGCCAAGGGGCAATTAGAATGGACAGCTCACCTGAAAGACCACCTGAGGAATTGTTAGTCCAAGCAGCGCCAGGGCATAATACAGCTTACCGGTGCTCAAAAGGTAGCCTGAAAATTGGAACTTCTATGTTAGAATTAAGCTACAGAAATTCAGGACAGATAGTAAATCAACATATGTTTGCTGTGTTCCCTAATCTCTACCAGTAGTATATGGAAAGATACAGAAATATTCTCTTTCAGGTCAATAGAAACCGAAGAAAACAATTATACTGTCTTAAACTTCAGGTATAGTTTGCCAACATGTCAAACATTCTAAATTTACACATTCTGTGTTTACAGCAACAGCCACCCTCTATAGCTTCCATCATTAGATGTGAAATTCAAATTATATGAAACAAAAGAAGGCAACAAATGAAATGTTGTGCCTTTACCTGCAACAGATAATTGGGTGATGTCAATTGCTCCAACACACATCCATTTGGCAGTTTCCGTACCAAAAGCAACAGGAAGTGACTACAAAAAAAGTGAACCGATATAGATAGGTGCTTTGACAATAAACCTATGATGCAGAAAGGGGGAAGAATAACCTGAAGTCCCAGAGTTCTATCCCCTTCAACACTCTTAAAATCATTTACGATAGCAATCCCTAGCTAGGAAATCAAGAATAAGAGTCAGCAATCATGACGGGCATACATGATTACAAGAAAAGTAAACAGATAATGAAGTAATATACCCCAGCTATGCTGTACAAAGTAGTCAGGACAACAATATCAGGAGTAAGAGTTCCAAATAACGCCTGGCCAGCGCACCTACAAAACATATATAGCTATAGCTTCTGCCTTCTTGCGTAGTATTGGTGACATCCGACCAAATATTATTTACTCAATACGAAGAGAAGATCCACAATGTTGATCGTACCAGGGTAAACTAATGTAACTCGCACCAAGAGCAAAGTTTCCAATCCATCCATTCTGCTTGAGCTGAAACGTGTGATGATATAATCTGAATATTTTTTAATCAAAAGGTCTTGACACGCGAGATACTATGTTTAAAATCTACATGTGGATCGTATAAAACAGAAGTACTCAATTACCTTAAGAGGTGGAGCTGAATATATGTAAGAAAGCAAGGACCCACCCACAGCAAGATAAAAAACAATAGGAAAATCATGCCCTGCCTGAAATGGAGCAAAAGCATAAAGCAAACAAGGAGCATATCTTCAACCTGATGGTATTCTGAAGCAAGCTTTTTAGGGACTTAGTGACTTACCCATACATCTAACAAAGCACCCAACCCAAGACCTGCTAACAATAGCACCCAGATCTGAGTAATTACCTGGACGAAATCATCGTCATCAGTAAGATATGGAAAATATTTGTAATGTCACGATGAGTGTTCAGTCAGTGGCAATTGCCAACAGCCTTGGAAATGGCGTCAGAAGCTCATTATTATCAAGAAAAAAATCATTTGAAACGTTGCACAGTAGTTAATAGCATAACATAATTCTCAAGAGTAAACGAATCCACGTGGACAATAATGCCAATCTGGAAAGGGCGTTTGCAAATAGCAACAGCACAACAATACCAAGTAAAATGCCACATCTATCTATTAACCATCAGTATAATAATGTCTATGCAACAGTAAACAATATTTGAGCACCAATATTGCCATGTGCAGAAAATACTGTAGCATTCTATTAGGAAGGGTTCACTTTCCTAATAAGAATATCTATTTCCCTAAATAATTAATTAGTTTTCTAGGATAGAGATTAGTTAATTGGTACATTATCTATTAGTTAGGAAGGTTATCATTTAGATTGATCTTTTCCATAATTAGGGGAGTCCTCTATATAAGGAGACCTATTGTAATTGTTTCGATTAAGCAATATGAATGAATTAATCTAGTCTCCTCCCAAGGTTCTTCTCCCCAGCCCATGGTCTACCCTTTCTCTCCCCCTTCAGCAGTGCCGTCCCGGCCCTCCTCCGTAGGGTAGTTACCCCGATGAACTAAGGTTCATTACAAATATAACTAAACCAGAGAAACAATGTTCCCAAGTTGACCTGGACAAGTAAGCTATGTAGATTTCATGTTTTGAACAAATAAGGTTCATCTATAAATTTGACAACTGACATTGATAGATTAGGTATTGGATTTATGACATGAAAATGTATTGTACAATGTATATTATTGACGATGACCTAAAAATTTGATGACAAACCCTGTAGTATGCTGAGAATTGATGCCTGTGTGCAGACATTCATGTATCATCAATGAATACTTTAAAAACATGGAAAATAAAAAGGAAACAAAACAAAAAAATTAGTCAACCTATGAATTTCAAAGTATGATTCTATTATATACCTACAGAACATCATTTATGGAAAGACAATATCAGAAATAATTGCATAGTGAAAAATAAAAAATAAATATAGTTACAGAAAACTTAACTTCTAAACAAGCATACATGATTGAAAGAAGAGCAAAGTTGAAAAGTATTCTTTACAGTTATACAAGTCATACATGCACAGCATAAACTTTGAAAAGAAAATATTAGGATAGTCTACAGTGTTTTTTTAATAAGAAAAGAAAAATATGATATATTGCTCAACAGATAATAAGAAATCAATAAGTTTGTTTCATGCATCTCGAATCTGCTACGAAAGCATGCACACAAAATGTCCAGGTGGTTAGTGTTGGTGCGAACCAGTAGTATGTTCGTCTCAACAAAGAAAGTGTATCAGTTCTAAGCTCAATCTTTTGTTCATTGTATAATCTTGCACGATGGCTCAACTAAGGGCCTAGAGGCACAATGATTCAGTTTCAAATTAGGTAAGCTTGTTTTGTAAAAGAAAAAAAAAGCAGTAACCAATGGTTCGTTGGTGGTAAAGCAATAATTAACAGATATATGAATGAAATCTTTTGGGAATTAGTTAGATAGCTATTGCAGAAATTATAAGTGATGACACGTGAAATTAAACAGAAATGTAATTACATATGGACATAGAAAAAAAATCCCACTCCCAGATACAGGCATACCTCATTTTCTGATATAGCACCTGAAGGAATAGGACGATAAGGCTCATTAATCGCATCGATGTCTCGATCATACCAGTCATTAAGTGTCTACAAGCAAGAATATTATAAGCTGACATATTTGTTAGTACAAATTGTTTACCATGCAGCAATAAATGAGGTTATGAAAGAGCAAACATAACAAATCTAAAAGTAAACCTGTGTGTATCCTGTAAGACATGGACCCGACATTATCATGCATACAATAGATTTTGCAACATCTTCAACTGTCCAGTGGAAATTTCCTGAAATACGAGAGGTCAAGAATACATAACCATAATAGTTGTATACCAAGAGGAATAATGCCATTCATAAATACAGCAATGGACCAAATATTAACATATCTGACCCATTCCACTATAAATAGGAAAATACATGGCCAGGGATGGTGAGAAAGCTACTGTGCTGACTTTGATTAAATCCAACAAACGAAAACGATAGACATGAGCTGATAGACTATGTCGCTTGCCAGCACAACAGAATCACTAGGTCATCTGTTAATCCTTCCTTGTATGGATGGTGCGCGCTTTTTACACAGTTGACTAGCAAGTCTTAGGAACGTGGACATTGTAACAAACGACGAGGGTCATATAACTATACAGGAAAAATATTGTTGCCCAACTCTACATATGCTGAAATGGTTATTACAAAAGTAGAGGCTTAAACTCTTCACATAACAGATAGTAACCATGATAGACACTAAAAGCATACCAGAGGCAGCTGCTCCACAAAGCACTCCCCATACAAGCGGCGGCCATGTCACTGGCTTAGTAAGTTGAAGACGGATCTTCCATATGTCCTATGTACACCATGTGAAAGGGATTGATGAGTCATTTCTAGTTTCTAGACACAAATAGCTAGATTGCAAAAAGGTTATAGAGGTGTATATGTTATCAATTTCTAAGGACCATAAAAGATGTGCTTAAAAAATATGGAATGCTCCGAATGTATTGAGAATTTTCTATTTTTTTATGATTTTCTATTGTCATTTGGAACCTTCTGTTACAATAATCGCTAGTACTTAACTTTTCTGGCTATGGAACAATGTCCCATCTTCTCAACACAGAGTAATTGGCTGTGTGCGGGGGGATAGCATGTAAAGCATGTCAAGCTATTCAACCAACAATTGCACCAACAACACCCACAACCAGAACGCTTATCTATTATACACAAGAACATGATTACATGAACAACATGACAACAACGTGCCTTTTGGGTTCGTAAGGCAGCACACAGACACACATAATGCTCACACGTAATCATAAGAAGCAAGTGCGGGAGGCATAGGAGGAAATTGCTCGAATGCTCTCCCAAAAGGTGAAAAGCACAATTTAAACATCCAAAACCAGGCATTTTCACTATGAATTGAAGGCCAGTGCGTGTGGAAAAATGGCAATCCTACTGCAAACACACCGGCTGCCAGTGCAGAAACCATCGGATGCATATAGCTCTACATTTGCTAGTAAATCCCCAATTCAGCATATGCCCAACCAGCCAACTAACAGACCACTATGATTTGCACATATATACTGCGATGAAAATCGAGTACTGTATGGGAAGGGAACGGATTGAAGACTCACGCTCTCTTGCTTGGCGCCCTTGATGCCGAGCAGCTGGTTGAAGCTCGACCCGGACGCCGGCGCCTTCTCCGGGGCCTTCGGCTTCGCTGCGCAACCAACCAAGCGAACCAAGCAAGCACATTAGCAATCGAAACGCCTAAGAATCAATCACCCAACAAATTAAGATTTACAGAGCGACGCGCACGCACTTTCCTTGGCGTCGGCGTCGGCCTCGGCCGCGCGGACCACCGGGAACGGCCGCCTCCCTGCAATGGAGCTCACACGCGTCAGTTACACAACGCCCGGTTGCGTACGTAGGTGTGGGGCGGGGCCGTACGGTTGAGGCGGAGAGGAGAAGGGGGCGATGGGGAGAGGAGCCGGAGAGGAGGACGGAAGGCGGCGGCGGAGGAGGAGGTGACGGCGGCGGAGAGGATATGGGAGGTGGCCATGGGGGAGAGAACAGAGGAGGAGCCAGCCGCTAGCTGTTTGGACTTCGGACAGGGTAGTGATAGCCTGGGAGGATAACACGCCGGTGCCTTGTCTTGCTCTTCGCCTTTGGCCTCGTGGGGCCTTCTTGCTGTGCCCGCGGAAGCAAAGGGTTTTGGGTACGTTTGGTACGGCTTTAGTTTCAGTTTTTTTGTTCGGAAAAGCCGATCTCCAGTTGTTTTTAGAAGCAAAAAGTCCTTTACAATGTGTAAAAGTCAGAAACCGGAAGCCCTTTGGGAAAAGTTTCTCACGACTTCAATGGGATAGACTTTCGAGCTTGCCTCTAGAATTCAGGTGTATTTTTCCATCCTTGCCACTAAACAAACACCCAAATCCCCGCCTCTCTTACGCTCGCTCAAATCCTAACCCTCTCGCCTCCTCTCCTCCCTCGTCCTCCATCCTCTCGCGCCACCGCCCTCCTCTATCCTTCTCCCGTGCCGGCACTACCTTCCTCCTCCCCATAACACCACCGTCGTCGCCTTGCCTTCCTCCCTTGGCGCCACCATCGCTTCATTTTTTTCTGATGTAGTTATTTTTTTCTGATATAATGAATTATTTATGTAATTATTGAATTGATTACTTGTGTAAGCATAGAAATATATCAAATGTTGTTAATTACCGCCAGTTGCGTTAATTGTTGTTAAGATTTACTTGTGTGCAATTTATAATTAATTGTCGTCGATTGCGTTAATGTCGTTAAGATTTACTTGTGTGCAAATTATCGCTAAATGTCGTTAGTTGCCGTCAATTGTGTTAATGTCATTAAGATTTACTTGTGTGCAAATTATCGTTAATTATTGTTAAATATCGTTAGTTGCCGTCAATCGTGTTAATTGTCATTAAGATTTACTTGTGTACAAATTGCCATTAATTGTCGTTAGCTGTCATTAATTGCCGTCAATTACGTTAATAGTCGTTAAGATTTACTTGTGTGTAAATTGCTATCAATTATCGTTAGTTGTCGTTAATTACCATCAATTGTCATTAAACGGCATCAAACAAGCCAACATTTGTCTCAGAGGCATTTCAGACATTTTTGATATCAGAAACTCCAATCAGCCTACCTAAAAGTTAGACTGCTAAATACTAAATGTCTTCAGCTCAGTCGTTCAACTTTGCAGCCGTTTAGCCTTGTAACTCAGCCGAAAGTTGCTTTTCAGATAAAGCTGCAGGCATGCCAAACACCCCCTTTGGACTTCTCTTTACGGATTTCTCTTCAAATTAACATGGCAATGTGATAAAAAATTGCTATCTAATTTTAGAATATCGATACTCCTTTTCAAATAAATATAGTTCGAAACGGTCTTTGGTACGCACATTTACTACCATTATCTCTTCAAATTATATGTTATTAAAAATTACAATAAGATGGCGGCGCAAGAGGAAATGACGACGGCTGCAAGAGGCTGGTGGTGCCCAAGGGGGAGAAACGAGGAGATAATCGTGGGTTGTGGGAGAGCCGGGAGTGGAAGTGGGTAACACTGGGAATTTAGGTTTTTTTTAGAATGCCGGTAATTTATTGATCACAAAACATCGTTATAAAGAGTCTTTCGGATACATTTTGGTACACCATTATGAATAAAAGAGATAATAGAGTGCTCATAAGATCTAGCTAGAGTATGTGTCGCGACATTCACCACACGACTAACATGACGGAAAACTACCGAGGAAAAGCCTTCTGCCATAGACTTGATATCAGAGATAATCGCACCAACAGAGAATCGATCCCACATTGACAAATTCAACTGTTGCATCATAGACAAGCAGTCAGAAGCAAAGATGACATTTTGATATCCTTCATCACGGGCGAGGGCTGTTGCATGGCGAAACGTCAATGCTTCTGTTAACTCCGGCCTAGTGATCTCATCAAGATGCTTGCTGCAGGCAGCCAAGCATTCACCAATGTAGTTTCGGACTACCATGCCAACCCCCATCCGACGAGAAAAAGCAAATAGTGTTGTATCGATATTAATAAGGACCGCTTTCGCTTAGGCATGAGTCCATTTAGGGACTGAATGCAAGGATTCATGTCTAGAGGTGTTCATGGGTGCCCACCGAACTCGACCAGTCCGGCCGAGCACAGGACTCCATTTACGCCCGAAGCCCACAGGCCCGATAAAACAAATAAAAATATAAAAAAACCCTTTTTTTATTCTTAAAATGAATTAAATATTACTGTTTATTAAAAAACATTAAAATAATACTTTTTTTTGCTGGAAAAAGCAGATTTCGGGCCAGGCCAGGCTCGAGCCTGCCTATTTACAGCTGGGCTTTTCAAGCCCGGCCCGAAGCCCAACTCGGCCTAGCATTTGAACAGGTCTACTCATGTCTATAACCTGAATCCGGATTAAAGATATGCAACGCTATCAACTCAACATAAACTTTAATTTTAGTGGCCGCCCTTCGAGGATGCAATAAACCTTCATCGTTTCGTGCACCATTACGAACCTATCAAGTAACAGTAAGAACCGTTGCCATCCGAATCGAAGAACGTCTTAGGTATTTTAGGGGTTCTTGGTGTGCCCGTGGAAACCAAGGTTTTTGACTTCTCTTTTCTATAGACGATCAGACTGTTAAGCCTGCCGCTTTAGCTGACACCTTAGACCTAGTTTAGACTTATTTGGATTCTCAATTAAGAAAAAAAATTCTAGTGCAATGCTAAATATAACACAAGACTTGTCGAGTGGGATAAACATACATCGAAGCACAAGATGGATTATACTGGAATGCCAAGAAAAATTACTGCATCTAGACTGGTATGCTAGATAAATAGGTTACTTATTTTGCTTAGAAACAGTAGGAGAATCCGATTAGGGATAATTGGCTATAGGGCACTGTCCATTAACCACCTTTGCCAACGAACATTGAAAAAACGTGCTGCAGCCAGAAGACACCGCAAAAACGTGTAATTTTGCCATAAGACACTAAGACCATTATTATATTATTTTTGGGTGGAGGAGGAGAGAGAAAGCACGTAAAATGTCTCTTTTGCCCTTCGGTCTTCTTCCTCTTCTCTTGCTCTTCTCTCCTCTCCTCACAGATCTCCCCTTCGGCGCGCGCGCTCGCCCCGCCCCGCGCTCTCCTCTCCAATGGCCACGAGCCTCACGCCGCCACCACCGCCCGCTTCTACTTTGCGTCGTGGTGTTCCCATGGTGCCTTCGCCACATGCTCCCCTTCCTCGAGCTCTCCAGCGGTGGCGGCAGCGCGCCACGCCGCTACCTTCGTCTCAACGCCGAGAACGCCGCCAGCCGGGCGCCATCCGCCGGGCTGTCGCCAACGTCCGCATTGTGTCGTTGGACTCTTTGGAGGTTGACGGCCTCCTGTGGGCGCCGAGTCGTCGGCGAACGCCCCGCCGGAGATGGTCGAGCTCCTCAAGAAGGCGTTCGACGGCCTCACCGCGCTTTTCGCCGGCATTGTCGCGAGACTGCGCCGCAGCTTCTACCGTGGTGGGTTGAGGAAGCCGGATGGATCATACTCGACTTCGCAGAATGGATTTGGCGCCACGAGGCCGAGTGGATGGCCGCCGCGTTCGCCTAACGCCTCCGGCGTCTCCATCGTCCGACATCGACCGCTTCGCAAATCGCGCGCCCTGCTGCCGCCTCATCGTCTACCGCAGCTACCGAGGTCGAGCCGCGGTGTTCCGTTCCTCACCGAAGCTCTTCGCCAAGCCCACCGCCCCCGCCGGCCTTCTCTGCTGACGACATCGAGACGCCATTTCCGATCGGTCCTTCCGCCCACCATGCGATGGCTCGACAAGCGCCCAAGAGGTCGGTCATCTCGTCGCTTCGGAAGGCGCCGTGACGCGCGAGCTCTATGGCTTCGCGCTTCGAGCTAGACTCTCCGACGTCGCGCTTCCTCTGGCGCCCAATGCCGAAGCGGCCACACCGGCGTAGCCGCTCCCGGACGGATTCGAGTATCGGGTCGCGGTAGCGGTGTCGTGTGCGCGGGTGGAGCTGCAGTGCGCGTCTTTGGCGCCGCGGCGCTTGATGGCGCGTTCTGACCCATCGCGGGTGGGGCTCCACCATCGAGCTTCGGTTCGGCCACCCGCTAGTGATGTTGCCGTTCATCGCCGACCAGGGCCTCATCGCGCAGGCGATGGCGGTGAGGGGAATCGGCGTGGAGGTGGCGAGGAACTACTGCGCACTGAGGGCATTGAGGGCATTTTACCCTATTTCTCTCTCCTAATCACTCGGATATATTATTTTAATGGGAAGAGTGTCTAGCAGCAAAATTACATGTTTTTACAATGTCTTTTGGCTGTAGCACGTTTTTTGGATGTCCGTTGACAAAGGAGGCGAATTTGCAGTGCCCTGTAGCCAATCATCCCATCTGATTAACCAAGCTTGTCTTACCTTGGCCTAATCGTCAGTTAAAAGTCCCAAAATTGCGATGGCCCTAGACATGGATTTAGGCCAAGTTGATGTTAGAATATTTAGCACTTTAGTGATTACATAATTCCACAAATAAATCATGACTACAGAAAAATAACATGAGTACTAAATATATCCAGAAGATGAACTAGGACGATAAGCAGTGCGAACAACATAACGTATATGTTCATACTGATAATTAAAAATAAGTGCAGAGTATTAGATGTTATCGATGTGAAGCGAAGAGTGTCACAGCGACGAAGAAGAGGACATCGTCGATGAGGAAGATGGCAATGTAGACGATGCAGGGAATGAGCGATGTAGACGATGCATGGAATGGCGAGCAGTCGCGGAGTCGCTTCCCAAAAACCTAATTCGCCATCTTCCATACAGGATCGCAAGAACGACGGTTCCGGAGACCTGTTCTCCCCACCGGTGTCTGGCAGAAACGAGCAGGACAAAGTAGCTTGTAGCAGTGGCGCTCGAAACGATTCTCTCGCCTGAGATGTGTTTCGTAACGCAGAGAGAAGTCAGGCAGAGATTCTCGGTTAAAAGGACCATAGAAGGAAACCGCCCTTTGAAACGGCTATCAGAAATCGTGTTCATTAATCATAATTAATTCGCAGTTAAAGCCGCATAATCAGAGCGCCTTAGTTAAAGCCGTGTAATCAGAGCGTTTCTTTCCATCCTGAAAAGATTACATGGCAAAACAAAATTACAAAAGAAAGCCGCATCTGGACCTACGGCCGAACCCGGAACGACCGCACCATTCACGCGCATGTCGCGCACCCTGGAGTGGCGTGACGTGGTGAGGCGAGGCGAGTGAGCGTGCGCATGTAGTCCTCCTTTCTCTTGCTTTAATAAGGCTAGACATGCTTCACCTTATAAGGTGGTGTCTCTCCACCTTGGCTAGCAATATGGGAATATAGTATCCCACATGCCACCATGCATGAATGAGCCTTTGGGATTTTCTAGGAATTATTGATAAATGAGTGGGCCAAAGCCCAACTAATTCCAACAATCCCCCACCAGATCCCAGAGGCTCACAAAGTTTGCCTGTTGTTCCAAAGCACTATAAATATACCAGTTTTTCAGTGGAGACCTGTTAGGGTTGAACATCCACCTAGAGCTTTAAGCTACATTTATTCACAACTACACAATGGACTAAGACTTGAATTGGCAGTTTTACGTGAACGAGTTTCACCTAAAGCCTTGACTGATACTAGGCTACCAATAGGCTTCCCCTTGGGTAGAGCATATAAGTCATACTCCGGTGTCTCTTCATGAGCTTCTTAGAGATTACCCATTTCTCACAGACTGTGACTAGCAGTCGGGCTCACATAGGTGTGTTCTTTCAAGAATGCTCTGTATGATAGCATCTTTGCTATTTAAAGCCACAGAACACATTAAGACAAAGTCATCATACCATACAGATTTGAGAGTACGACATCTTCAGTGAAGTGGGTTATAGAATGTACTCTCCTTCAATTAACTAAACAGTTTGTTTTTCCCAGGTCCTACTTCACGGGATCTCCGATCACATAGGTTGGGTTGCCACTGTGGTGTAACTTCACATAGGTCTCATTCCCATCTACTTTGATGCATAATCTGTCACATTCCGTGATAAACCCTTTGTAAAGGGATCTGCTAGATTCTTAGCTGTTGGAATATAATCTACAACTATTATTTTGGAATTTCTCAATTTTCTGACAGATTTCAATCTTTTTTTACATGCTTGGAGGACTTCATATTATCCTTTGCACTGTTCACTTTAACGAGAACCGTTTGATTATCACAGTACATCAGGATGGCCGGAATTGATTTTTTAATCACTGGCAAGTCCATCAGGAGTTCACGCAACCATTCTGCTTCAATAGTGGCTGTATCCAATGTCATGAGTTCCGCTTCCATAGTTGACCTCGTCAAAATGGTCTGTTTGCAAGACCTCTATGAAACAGCAACACCGTCTAGAGTGAAAACATCCACTCATAGCCTTAATCTCATCAGCATCAGATATCCAATTGGAATCATTATACCCTTCGAGTACGCCAGGGTACCCGGTATAATGAATTCCATAACTCATCGTACCTCTCAAGTAGTGCATAACTCGCTCGAGTGCACGCCAATGATCATCTCCCGGATTAGAGGTAAACCAGCTTAATTTGCTTACAATAAATGAGATGTCAGGCTGGGTAGTACTAGCTATGTACATAAGTGAACCAATAATCTAGGAATATCTCAGCTAATCCTTTCCTAGTCTTTTATTCTTTCGAAGTATTAGACTAGGATCATAAGGTGTTGGAGAAGGCTTGCTATCCATATAGCCAAAACGGCTCAAGACCTTTTCCACGTAATGGGATTGCATAAGTGTAATCTCATCCTCACCCTTGATTAGCTTGATGTTTAGAATTATATCAGCTTCTCCCAGATCTTTCATGTCAAAACTTTGGGATAGAAAAGACTTAACCTTGTTAATCACGTTAAGACTTGTTCCAAATATAAGTATGTCATCAACATTTGTTTCACAGATAAGTGTGTCATCAACATACAAACATAGTATAACTCCTTCACCCCCACCATAGCGGTAATAAACACATCTATCGGCTTCGTTTACTGCAAAGCCCGCAGATGTTAAAGTTCTATCGAACTTTTCATGCCATTACTTAGGTGCTTGCTTGAGACCATATAAATATTTTAGTAACTTACCAATCTTGCCCTTTTGACCGGTTACCACAAAACCATCAGGCTGTTCCATGTATATTTTCTCATCTAACTCTCCATTGAGGAAAGTTGTCTTAACATCTATTTGATGGACAATAAGATCATGTGAGGCAGCCAAGGATAGTAGTACTCGTATAGTGGTCAATCTAGCAATGGGTGAGTAAGTATCAAATAAATCTTCACCTTATTTTTGAGTATAGCCCTTGGCCACAAGCCTTACCTCGTACTTTTCAATAGTACCATCAGACCTAAGCTTTTTTTTGAACACCTAATTACATCCAACTGGCTTGCAACCATACGGACGATCAGTGATTTCCCAAGTCCCATTAGCGAGAATGGAATCCATTTTACAACGGGCTGCATCCTTCCAGTACTCTACATCAAGAGATGCATATGCCTCTGAAATGGATTTGGGAACATCATCCACAAGGTACACAGTGAAATCATCTCCAAAGGATTTTTCAATCTTTTGTCTTTTGCTCCTTCTAGGAACAATACTATCATCCTTCTCAAGGATTTGTTCATGTGTGTGTTCAGAGTGCTCAATGGGAATTATGGATTCAGGAGTTAAATCATTTGCTTGACTAGTAGAGCTATGCATATCCTTCATAGGGAATATATTCTCAAAGAATGTAGCATATCAAGACTCCATTATTGTACCGACATGTATATCAGATACCTCAGATTTAACTACTAGAAACCTATAGACAGTATTACAACAAGCATATCCTAGAAAGACACAATCCACAGTTTTTGGTTTAAGTTTGCGCTTTTTAGTTATCGGCACGTTGACTTTTGCCAAGCACCCCCAAGTGCGCAAGTAGGATAGTGATGGTTTTCTCCCTTTCCATCCTTCATACGGAGTAATCTCACTATTCTTAGTGGGAACTCTGTTCAGGATATGATTCGAGGTCAGTAGAGCCTCCCCTACCATGCCTTAGATAAACCCGCAGTGTCTAGAAGCATTATCAATTAGAGTCATGAAATATCTTTTCCCTTCTTTTGTCAACACACCATTCATTTCACAGATATCTGAATGTATGAGTTCTAACGGTGCCAAATTTCTTTCCTCCACAACTTTATGAGGTTTGCGAGGTTGCTTTGCTTGCACACAAGTTTGGCATTTAGAACCTTTGACTATAGAGAGTTTTGGAATTAAATTCAGACTGGATAGCCGAGACATACAACGAAAATTTATGTAACACAAATGTGAGTGCCAAACATTGGCCTCATCCCCGTTATTTGGATAACAAATATGGTTCACAACCTTACTGAAGAAATCTGAAAGGGAAAAGCGGAACAAGCCTCCGCAATCATAGGCTTTTCCAATAAAGAGTCCAAATTTAGAAATGACTACTTTATTTGACTCAAAAACCAACTTATACCCATCTGTACACAGAAGGAAGCTACTGACGAGATTCTTATTTATTGAGGGGACATGCTGCACATTCTTCAGTTGCATGATCTTTCCCGAAGAAAACTTCAGATCTACCGTGCCAATACCAAGAACAGAAGCACGCGAACCGTTTTCCATCAACACGAAGGAAGCCCGAGCGACCTGATAAGAAGAAAACAAGGACACATCAGCACATACATGAATATTAGCCTCTGTGTCAATACACCACTTGGTGGAATGACAGACCGAAAGAACAGTAGGTAAATTACCATACCGAGATGTCCCTGCTCCAGTTTCGCCAATAGTCACATTCACAGACTTGGTCTGGTCATGCTCATTCTTTCTGCCTTTATGGTCAGGACATTTGTTAGCCCAGTGTCCATCCTTACCGCAAACATAGCAAACATCTTTTCCCTTGTTTGGCTTCTTATTTTTCTTAAAGTTGGTGGTCTTTACGACCTTGGCCTTTTCCTTGAACTTTCCGTTACCATGGTGTTGTACGACATTGACGTTGGATTGTCCTTCGGCCACCTTAGGATGCACATCCTTTGCCCGAGCTTTCTCTTCAATATCAAGGGACGCAATCAGATCCTCAACGGAAATATTTTGTCTCTTGTGTTTCAGAGATGTGGCAAAATTCCTCCATAAAGAGGGTAGTTTGGCAATAATACCACCACCCACAAATTTATCAGGTAATGTGCATTTGAGGTGGTTGAGTTCTCTCGCAATGAATTGTATTTCATGAGCCTGCTCAACTACAGAACGGTTCTGAACAATCTTGTAGTCATGATATTGTTCAATGGTATACAATTCACTGCCAGTATCCGAGGCAGCGAACTTATGTTTGAGTGCCTCCCACAGCTCTTTTTTGTCTTTCATGTGCAACTACACATCACACAGACGATCGAAAAGAACGCTAAGAATGCATCCCACAAAAATTGTGGTGGCTGCTTTATGAAGTGATACGGGTAGGCTACACTAGTTAATAATTCAAAAATTCTACCATGTAAACCAGGACGCCATGCAAGCAAGAGATCATAGATTGTTATCTTGAGAAGATGGTGGCTAGGGTTTCAGTGGAACTCACATTCTGTCGTGTATCTCTCAACAGCCTCATGTATCTCCTTATATAAGGCCCATGACGGATCCTATCCGAACACGTTTGTTCCAACCCGTTAAGTGTGTGACCTGTTAGGTCTATGCGTAATCGGTTGTGACTCGGAAACTCCTTTTCTGATCATGAGTCGTTAGCGGCTCCTAGCAGGACATAACGATTCCCAAATATACATGAATTATATCGGACGAACCTTAATGCAATATGATCTACGACTAGGTCCTTATCATTAACAACCATCACATATCTCTACACGACTAGTCCATATTTAGTCTCGACCAGTTCGTAACTCATTCTGAGCAGGTTTCGACCACTTAGTAATTATGTTCGACCAGTCTATGACCAACTCATATCTACATACGACTAGTCTGTATCTGATCGAACTGAACAACCTTCTCGTGTATTATCCCCTTGCCTCACGATATCTGGTTGAACTCTAGGTGAGATATTATATCATCCATGGAATATTCAATACTTTCTCGATTGAGTGTCGGATAACTTTATGTGGCATGACCATGTACTTTCTTTATCCGACCACATCGAGAGGCCCAGAAATATCTCTCCTGTTATGTTAGGAGGGGCAAATCCCATATCCGACCAGTCACATTCCTCTGCATGTTTCATAGTATGCCCGAAAGCTACCTTTATAACTACCTAGTTATGAGGAGCATTTGGCAACCCCTAAGTGTACTATTACACATATAGGAAACCATGCTGATCTTAGGTCTAAGGATTATATATCATCATTGCTTGAGACCAACTGACGACACATAAAATCTTAACAGTCTCAAGGAAGGTCAATCCAACCCCATGTTCTCTAACATGTGTTCATATCACCGATTCGATATCCCCATATCCATATGACCGTGAAACATGGTCATCAATCAATACATGTGCTGGTCGATAAGTCACTAGTGTTCCGACCAGTGACATCCGACCGGGGATACTTTTAGAATGACATTATATAAGTTAAAAGAGCTTCACCAACAAGTCACATACTTGTTAACCTTTTGATGAGGACATCACTTCCATACATACACCTAACACTCCTCACAATAGAGCTGAACCTATGCACTTGCAAGGTCCAATCACTAGAGCTCGTGCACGTTAATTGAACTATCAGGTAACTTCGTTTCTAGGAGTACATTTTGTTTCTAATAAGAATATGCTGCTACCTAATGCATGTGATGTTCTTTTAATCAGGAACTTAGGAGCTAATCATGATGGGAAGCATGTGCAATCCAATTCGGCTTCCGGATACAACACCGACTTCAAATATGCATAACTTTCACATACGGAGTCTGTTGGAGGTCCACGAGTACTTGATGGAAATCTTATCTCGCCCTCTTTCCAACGGATCCAAACTTACCTCCAAATTCCTTCTGAGAATGCCGCAATCTCCAAAATAATCCAACGCTGTTTCTGAGCCCAAGTCAAAAGGGTGCTGCGCCACCTCCACTTAGGCCCATGGGCCTTGTAATCCTAGGGACGTGCATCAACCTCACTGGCCATGACCCCTAGTCATATCCCCATATAGGAGCCGCCACCTCCCTTTACTAGAACTCAGATTTCATTTATCTTTAGTTCGCCTTTGTTGCAACTTGTATATTCTGCGTGTGTCGACTAGACTACCCAGTCATGATCCTTATTCGAAATCCCACCTTATTAGTATTTCATCAATATTTGAAATACATCAAATTTTGTTTTACCTTGTTCTTGCATGCTTCTTCGGTGTATGCATGAATTGATCTTCGTGATTAGGTCAACTGGGTATTCGTGCACGGTTGATAATGACTTATCGAGCAGTTCAGCGATTGTGTGGTTTTGGGCCTTACGAGTTTGTATCCAGGATCATGAGAGTTGAGAGACTTCTACCGAATTTACCTTCTTATCGAAACATCGGGCCAGATCAGAACCTCCGTGGTTCATCAAGTGGTATCAGAGCTACAGTTGATCGGTAAGATTTTTCCTTTACCTACAGTCCACAAAAGTCCCAAAAATAGGGTTAATTCATATCGTCCAAACCAATCTGTGACTCGCATTGTTCTTTTTAGTTTTTGCATGCTTGAATCGTAGATTGCATCGTCGTGTCTAGTTGCTGGTCTTAGTGTCTAGAATGGTTCTAGTTTTTAGTTTTGCTCGAGTTGGTATGTTCTAGGGTTTCTGCCGCCACCTTGTTCATCCGCCTACCGCATCAATCCCGACCACTTTTCTCCTGCCGCGTCCACCTCGTCCTGGTTTGCCATAAGAATTTGTGCTGAAAGGGAGTTGTCGATCGGTTCTACCACCTTGCAGATCGGTTTGGTTGTTGCTGTTTAAATAAAAAAAATTTGGACACGACACAGAGTTCCAGTCAGCCGCGGCAACAAGTCCAAGTCAACCTCTTCAGCTCAGACTCATTTTCCTCCCTGGCCACAAATCCGAACAGATTTCCGTTTCACGCACTGTTCATTAAAACAGTCATAACTTTTGCATACGAACTCGGATTGCGACATTCTTTGGCTCGTTGGAAAGCTAATGAAAAGTTGCATGCGAAAATCCATAAGTAAATCTATGATTAATTTAGATAGGGCCTCTACATGAGGTCGGAAGTTGAAAATCCGCAAAAGTGAAAAACAAAAAAAAGGTCGTTCACGGCCTCAAAATAGCCGCCGATGTTTCAGCACCCATTTTTGCCGTTCGTTCGCCGTCTAGTTTGAGTTTTCTTTCATTCCAGATTATGTAATCTTTGTTTCTCGACCATATTTTTTAGTGTGTTCTAGTATATGTGCTGCTCTGCTCTAAATTGAGACAAAAAGAGGCAAGTGCAGAAAAAAAGAACAGCACAAGGAAAAAAAGAACAAAAAAAAGAAAAAAAAGTAAAGAAAAGAGAGAGCTGCACAAGAAAAGCGTCTTGTTCCTTTCAGAATTGCATCCTTCTTTTGGTGCTTCGGTGTCTTGGTAGGTGCTTGACCCTAGTGCTTTCTTTCTTAGCTTGCTTTTAGCTAGTTTCTGGTTTAGTCTAGGGCCAGCAAACTGTGACTAGTACTTCGAACTACTTTTCAACTTTGCATATTGATTTGAACAATTGCTATTCCTTTGCTACATACTAGCCTTCCGAGCTCCACTTCCTACTAACTCAACAGGTACTATTCCTTGCAATCGTTGGGCTAATCACAAGTGAGAGTATCACGAACCAACCACCGATTGTACCACTTCCTTGCTGCATTGGTAAGAACTTGGTAAGACAATGTGAGAGAGTGACTTGATTCGACTTGACCAGCGCCTAGTAGTTCATAGGGAATTTTATTCACTCGTGTATTTTCTTGTTGATACTAACAATGGCAGGTTCAGGGTCACAAGGGGAGAATAGCAGGCCCGACATTCAGGAAGATGCACCTCTCACACCTGGCACGAAAGTCATCACGTAGCAATTTTCATGCTTATTGAGTCAACATTCAGAGCGTCTTGAGGGGTTCTAGATCACACCAATAACGATCTTGTTGCAATTGCTACACGTGTGGAGCAGCTAGAGAGAGCTCCACCGCCTGCTACTGCCCTCGCTACTGTCGATGTTGCACAACCACATCGTAACCCATCTGTTGCTAGCTCATTGGCCGATGAGGTAGAAAATGAAGCGAACCCATATGTTGTTGATACGAAGTCCGATGGTGGTTTTAATCCCAACAATGATCGTGATCATCGACAACGACGCTTCAATCAACAAGGTATGAGAAGAGACCCACCACGTGAGGTACGAGTTCGTAATGATGCACTTGGTAAAATTAAATTCACTATGCCTCCTTTTGTTGGTAAATATGATCCTGATGCTTACCTCACATGGGAGTTAGCCGTAGACCAAAAATTTGCATGCCATGAATTTTCTGAAAATAAAAGGATTAGGGCTGCTACTAGTGAGTTCACTTATTTTGCATCTATTTGGTGGAATGAATTGTGCCATAATGAACAAAACATACCTAGAACATGGGATGCTATGAAGAGAGCTATGAGAGCTAGATTTGTGCCTTCATATTATTCTCGTTATTTGCTGAATAAATTACAATGTTTAAGACAAAGTAGTAACACTGTAGAACATCACTATCAAGAATTGCAAACCGGTTTGTTATGTTGTGGTTTAGAAGAAACTGAAGATGCTAAAATGGCTAGATTTTTAGGAGGGCTTAACCGGGACATTCATGACATCGTAGATTATAAATAGTATAATTCTATCACCTGTTTGTTCCATCTTGCTTGCAAAGCTAAACATGAAGTGCAGGGAAGATAGTCTCGCTCCCGAGGCTCTTTTGGAGTTTTTTTGCAGGTAGGCAGAATCAGGCACAGTCCTCAGGCCGGGCGCCATCTTCTGCTGTCCCTGCCACTACTAGCCATCCCCCACCCCCCTCTGGCCGTGGGCGACCAACAAGCACCACTCCCAACTCCCCGAGCCTTCAACGCAAGCAAATCAACTTCAGTTCAGCAAGCTAAAAGTTCTACTTCAGTTGCTTCCATCGGGAGATCGCAAGATATACAATGCCATCGCTGCAAAGGCTTCAGGCACATGATGAGAGATTGCCCAAATTAGCGAGCACTTTTTGTTAGAGAATACGGTGAGTATACTTCAGCTAGTGATATTGATGAAGAACATGCATTGCTGGTAACTGATCCCGCAGGTGAGCAATATGAATTTGAACATGATAAAGAACGTTTTAGAGCTGAAGCAAGTGATAAGTTTTTTAGCATAATTGTGAAGCGTGTCCTTAATGCTCAAATGGAGGGTGCTGAACAGAATCGATGCAACAATCCGTTTCAAAAAAAAAATGTCGTCAATGAGCGTTCTTGTCGCGTGATTATTGATGGAGGAAGTTGCAACAATTTGGTTAGCATTGATATGGTTGAGAGCTTGCCTTGACCACAGAACGCACCCTCGTCCTTACTACATTCAATGGTTTAATTTATGTGGTAAGCTAAAGGTAACTCGCATTGTGAGAGTACGCTTTTTTATTGGTTCATATCATGATTATGTTTATTGCGATGTTGTACCTATGCAAGCATGTTCATTACTGTTAGGTAGACCATGGCAATATGATAACGATATTGTGCATCATGGTAGGACTAATCAATATACTCTCATGTTTAAAGGAAAGAGAATCACTTTGCTGCCCATGTCTCTCGAAGCAATTTTAAAAGATGAATTAGAAAGAGCTAATAGAGAAAAGGAGAGTACAAAAGTGAAAATCAGATTGTGGCTAAAGAACTTGCACCACGTAAGAAGAAGGAACCTAGTGCAAAGAAAGGTGAAATTAGATTGAAAGGTTCTGTTTTGTTAGCTACAAAGTCTGGTATTAGTGAGGTGGAAGCTAGTAATTCTGTTTGCTATGCTTTAGTGTGCAAAGCAGTATTGTTTTCACTTGAGGATATGCCCCCTTCTTTGCCTCCTACTGTTGCCCACCTTTTGCAGGAGTGTGGCGATGTATTTCCAAGTGAGGTACCACCGGGGCTGCCTCCAATTAGGGGCATTGAACATCATATTAACTTGATCCTAGGAGCTTCCCTACCCAACCTCGCGCCATACCGATCCAACCCGGAGGAGACTATGGAGATTGAATGTCAAATGCAAGACTTGCTCGACAAAGGGTACGTACGCGAGAGCCTTAGTCCATGTGCTGTGCCTGTACTTTTGGTTCCAAAGAAAGATGGGTCATGGCATATGTGTGCTGATTGTAGAGCTATGATAATATTACCATTAGATATCGTCATCCTATTCCTAGGTTTGACGACATGCTTGATGAATTAAGTGGCTCTACTTTGTTTTCTAAAGTTGACTTGCGTAGTGGATATCACCAAATTCATATGAAATTAGGAGATGAATGGAAAACAACGTTCAAAACTAAGTTTGATTTATATGAGTGGTTAGTGATATCTTTCGGTTTAACTAATACACCTAGTACTTTCATGAGATTGATGAACGAAGTTTTGCGTACTTTCATTGGTAAATTTGTGGTGGTATATTTTGATGACATATTGATATATAGCAAGTCACTTGAGGAACATCTTGATCATTTACGTGTTGTTTTTCATGCTTTACGTGATGCACATTTATTTGGTAACCTTGAGAAGTGCACCTTTTGCACCGATCGAGTATCGTTTCTTGGCTATGTTGTTACTCCACAAGGCATTGAAGTTGATCAAGCCAAGATCGAGGCGATACAAAGTTGGCCGACTCCTAACACGGTCACACAAGTGTGAAGTTTTCATGGACTTGCTGGATTTTATCGACGCTTCATCAAGGATTTTAGTACCACTGTCGTACCACTGAATGAGCTCACCAAGAAAGGCGCTCCTTTTCATTGGGGCCCTGCATAAGAACAATCATTCAACCTTCTGAAAGAGAAGCCCACAAATGCGTCACTTCTCCAAGTTCCTAATTTCGGTAAGACTTTTGAGCCTGAATGTGATGCTAGTGGAATTAGACTTAGAGGTGTGTTACTACAAGAAGGTAAATCTATTGCTTATTTTAGTGAAAAATTGGGTGTGCCTAGTTTGAACTATTCTACTTATGATAAGAAATTATTTGCTCTCGTCCGAACTTTAGAAACATGGTAGCATTATTTATGGCCTAAAGAGTTTGTTATACACTCAGATCGTAAATCTTTAAAGCGCATTCATAGTCAAAGTAAACTGAACTATAGACATGCTAAATGGGTCGAGTTTATTGAATCATTTCCATATGTTATCAAACACAAGAAAGGGAAGGAGAATATTATTGCTGATGCTTTGTCTAGGCATTATACTATGTTGTCTCAACTTGATTGTAGAATTTTTGGTTTGGAAACAATTAAAGAACTTTATGCTCAAAATGATAATTTTACAGAGGGAAAGAGCTGGAATAAATTTGTGTTAAGCAATGGATTCTTGTTTAGAACTAACAAGCTATACATTCCAGCTAGCTCTGTTCATCTTTCGTTGCTATAGGAGGCGCATGGCGGAGGATTGATGGGACATTTTGGTGTCAAGAAGACAGAGGACATTCTGGCAGAGCACTTCTATTGACCCCGAATGAGGTGAGATGTTGAGCGCTACGTGTCTCGCTACACTACATGCAATAAAGCTAAGTCCCAACTTAATCCACATGGTTTATATATGCCTCTTCCCATGCCTAGTGTTCCTTGGGAGAGATAGTGTTTTTGTTGTTGTGTACAAATTTTCTAAAATGACATATTTTATACCTTGTCATAAGAGCGATGATGCTACAAATGTTGCTGATTTATTTTTTAGAGAGATCGTTCGACTACATGGAGTGCCCAATACCATTGTTTCAGATCGAGATGTGAAGTTTTTGAGTCACTTTTGGTGCACCCTTTGAGCGAAATTGGGGACCAAGCTACTATTTTCTACTACTTGTCACCCCCAAACGGATGGACAAACTGAAATTATCAACCGCACATCATCAACTATGTTGAGGGATATTTTGTAGAAGAATTTGAAGATATGGGAAGAATGTCTATCTTATGTAGAGTTTGCTTACAACAGATCATTGCATTCTACCACAAAGATGAGCTATTTTCAGGTAGTAGGTGGCTTTAACCCTCGCACTCCTATTGATTTATTGCCTATTGCTACTTTTGAGAAAGTAAATTTAGATGATAAGTGTTGGTGATATGCCCTAGAGGCAATCATGGAGATGATGATATCACATTTATGTTTATGTGTTATTGAATAAGTGTTATTCTGTTCCTTGAATGAATCATTGGTTATGAAGATTAACAAGTATGTGACTTGTTGGTGAAGCTCTTTTAACTTATATGATGTTGTTCTAAATGAATCCCTGGTCGGATGTCACTGGTCGGAACACTAGTGGCTCTATCGACCAACACATGTATTGATTGATGACCATGTTTCACCGCTCATGGATATATGGATATCGAATCAATAATGTGAACAAATGTTAGAGAACATGGGGTTGGATTGACCCACCTTGAGACACTGTTGAGATTGTTATGATTTTATGTGTCGTCCGTTGGTCTCAAGCAATGATGATGTATAATCCTTAGACCTGAGATCAGCATGGTTTCCTACATGTGCAAGAATACACTTTGGGGTTACCAAACACTACTCCATAACTGCGTAGTTATAAAGGTAGCTTTTAGGTATACTGTGAAACATGCGGAAGAATGTGACTAGTCAAAAATGGGATTTGCCCCTTCTAACATAACAGGAGAGATATCTTTGGGCCCCTCGATATGGTCAGATAAAGAAAGTGCATGGCCATGCCACTAGTGGTCGAACTGTTCGACCACGTGAAGTTATCCGACACTCGATCGAGAAAGTATTGAATAGTCCATGGATGACACAACATCTCACCTGGAGTTCAACCAGATATCGTGAGGCAAAGGGAGAATACACGAGAAGGTCTTTTAGTTTGATCAGATACGGACTAGTCGTATGGAGATACAAGCTAGTCGTAAGCTGGTCGAACATGATCACTAATTGGCCGAAACCTGGTCGTAAGGAGTTACGAAGTGGTCGAGACTAAATATGAACTGGTCGTATAGAGATACGAGCTGGTGGTTAGTGATATGGACCTGATCGTAGATCATATTGCATTAAGGTTCGTCCGATATAATTTGTGTGTATTCGGAAATTGTTATGTTCTACTAGGAGCCACTAACGACTCGTGATCGGAAAGGAGTTTCCGAGTCACAACCGATTACACATGAACCTAATAGGTCACACACTTAACGGGTTGGAACAAACCAGTACGGATACAATTCGTCAAACGTGTTTGGATAGGATCTGTCACGGGCACTATATAAGAAGATGCTTGAGGCTATTGGAAAAGAGAGGATACATGTGAGTTGTTCCACTGAAACTCTAGCTGCCATCTTCTTGAGAGAGCCTTCCCATGCGAGTTGGTGCTAGCACACCGGCGTACGGTGTTTCTTCCCTGGACGTGTGGATACCGTAGAGGCGCTGCTGCGGTTGCTATTGCGCTTGAGGACGATCCGCAATCTTCACAAGGAACTACAGAGGTTGCTGGAGGAGACGATCGACTTGTGAGGACACTGGACGATCGTCTACGACCACTTCATCGACGCACTCTTCGTTGGACCAGGCTGCTCCAACTCTTCTTCCGCTGCGCTACCCGTCTGGTGGTAACGATCTATGATCTCCTACTTGCATGGCATCCTGGTTTACGTGCTTGAATTTTTGAATTGTTAGCTAGCGTAGCCTACCAGTATCCCTTTAGTGCTATCAGAGCCATCCTGCATACTTTTTGATCTAGATCGGTCGCATATACTGGATATGTGGTAGTAGCAGATTGGATCTATTACTGGTTTGGTCTGGTAACCAAGTTCGGTTCATATGGATGGAACGATCTAGGCATTGGTCGATAAGATCGATCGGTGTTCGGTGGTAGTAGATGAGTTTTTGAGAAGAGGTACAAGTTAAGAGCACCAGATGATTTACTCGACTTGTTTTCGACTACCTTGAATGATACTCCCACCGGTCGGAATTCCGCCATCGGAGTATGCTGCAGTGTGTGGTCGTATCAAGGCAGTGATCAGATTGGTTCAAAATAGGGTTAATATGATTAATCCGATGATTTTTGAGGCTCGTTTACATGAATGAGATTCATGTCTCGGACCGCCGTGGTCGTAACTGCGTTATGTAGTAGTATGTGTTCATGTCGCCCGGTAGAATTGGATTCTATGCATAACTCATTTTTGCAGGGATTGATGTGAATAGTATGGCCCATTGTGTATGTGAGGCATGAATGGATTTCACATAACTTGCGTATCATGTCGTGTGATAGCCATCGAGCTACATATTATTGTATAACGGTCTGCGTACCGACTTGTGATGCTTGATCTTATCCTATGTAATTCATTACTAGCTTTTAGGAGTAATTGCTTAGTAGATGAATGCGGTTGGAGACTTCAAGCATGATGGTCGGAGGACAGGAAGCATGGTGATGGAGATCATCATATTAAGGGTCATACTATTTCATAGTTTAATTTGATTTTCTGTGAATGTTTATTCCTGTCATGCTATTAATCATGTTTTATCATTAGATGTTTTAACATGGTAGAATAGTATCCCTCAAGAAAAATTAAGTTAATTTGATGCCTTTCCAATTGCTGTGACCATCACGATTTTGATTGTTAATTGGTAGGTCTACCAAAGTAGGGTACTATTAACTATCTTAATAAGATGGGGTGGGTGTTGGACACCCACATGCATAGCGTTGGTTTAACTTGATAAGACTATTAAAAGAGTTTTGGGCCTTGGGGCATAGTGTTGGTCGGAAGTGTATGGAGATGTCACTGATCAAACAAGAGTCATATGTGATATGATTAGTAAAGGGTTGCTTACCTAAAATCACTAAGTTTCTAGCAGTGATGCCAAAGCTCACTAGGACTTAATGATTTATGGATCTTGAACTCACAATATGTTGTTTGAGGGAAACATGGTTTAGAACATATAGTGGGAGTATCTTTTATTGACTGCTGATGATTAAGTTTGACTAGGTATGAACTAGTTGTATGGTGATACGACTAGGTTCAGACTAGTCGTATGGGGATACGACCAGGTAAAGACTAGTCGTATGGTGATATGAGCTGGTCGTAGACTGGTGGAACATAATCACCAACATGAGTGTCTAATAGAAGATCTTACATAAACATAGTATTGAATTTTTGCATATTCTGTTGTAGATCTTGGCACCTACTACTTCTTCTGCACCTACCTTAATTTGCGATCTATTCTTGAGAGAGAAAAGTTGAATGGTTCAAACTTCGTTGATTGGTTTCGTAATTTAAGAATTGTTCTCAAACAAGAAAAGAAGGAATATGTTTTAGAGAGTCCCTATCCCGAGGAACCGAATGCTGATGCTACTCGAACTGAAAAGAATGCTTATGAGAAGTATTGCAATGATACAGTCGATGTGCACTGCCTTATGCTTGCAACCATGAACTCTGAGCTTCAGAAGCAATACGAGACCACAGACACTTACAATATGATTGTGGGTCTGAAGGGTATGTTTCAAGATCAAGTAAGGGTAGAGAGGTTTAATACCTCTAAGACATTGTTTTCTGGTAGGCTGTCGGAGGGCAACCCAGTCAGTCCTCATGTGATCAAGATGATTGATCACATTGAGAGCTTGAAAAAGCTTGGTTTTCCCCTTAGCCAAGAGTTGGCTACTGATGTGATTCTCTAATCGCTCCCAGCGAGCTTTGAGCCTGTCATATTGAATTTTCATATGTATGGCATGGAGAAGTCATTGACCGAGTTGCATGGCATGCTTAAAGGTGTTGAGGAGAGCATCAAGAAAAGTCCCAATCATGTGATGATGGTTCAAAATACTACAACCTTCAAGAAGAAGGGTAAGTCGGGAAAGGGAAAGAGCAAAGGAAATACTCAAGATGAGATTGAGAGTCTCAAGGCTAAGCTTAAGAAGCTCAAGTTGGGTCCTAAGCCTGACACAGAATGTTACCATTGTCATGAGACTGTGCATTGGAAGAGAAACTGCAAAAAGTACTTAGCAGAAATAAAAAAGAACAAAGGAAGTAAGACTTCCAGTTCAGGTATAAATGTTATACAAATTAATCTTGCCACTTCTCTGACTAGTTCTTGGGTATTTGATACCGGATCGGTTTCTCATATTTGCAATTCGATGCAGGGACTGATAAGGAGTAGATGCTTAGCAAGAGGAGATGTTGATCTTCGAGTGGGCAATGGAGCAAGAGTTGCCGCATTATCTATTGGTACTTTGCCATTAGCTTTACCCTCAGGATTACTTATGGAACTAAATAATTGTTATTATGTTCCAGCCTTAAGCAAAATATTATTTCTGCTTCTTGTTTAGGAGCAGAAGGTTATGAGTTCAGAATAAAGAACAATTGTTGTTCGATTTATTTTGAAGATATGCTTTATGGACATGATCCATTGGTGAATGGATTGTATGTTTTGAATCTTAAGGATGAGCCCATCTATAACATTAATGCTAAGAGACTTTGACCTAATGATGTGAATCTCACTTTTATTTGGCATTGTCGTCTTGGTCATATAAATAAGAAGCGCATGATGAGGCTCCATAAAGATGACCTTCTAAACTTATTTGATTTTGAATCATTTGAAACATGTGAATCTTGTTTACTTGGCAAGATGACAAAGGCACCCTTCATGACCAGAGGTGAGAGGGCGAGTGATCTACTGGTCGTAATACGTTCGGATGTATATGGACCAATGAGCACTCCGACCAGAGGTGGTTTTTAGTACTTCATAACTTTTACTGATAATTTCAGTATATATGGATATGTCTATCTAATGAGGCATAAGTCGGAATACTTTGAAAAGTTCAAAGAATTTCAGAATGAAGTGCAGAATCAACTTGACAAGACAATAAAATGTCTAAGATCTGATTGTAGAGGTGAATATTTGAGCCATGAGTTTGGTGATCATCTAAAGAAGTATGGAATTGTTCCACAGCTTGCTCCGCCGGGGACATCTCAATGGAATGCTGTGTCGGAATGACGGAACCGAACATTGTTAGACATGGTTCGGTCTATGATGAGCCAATCTGATCTTCCATTGCAATTATGGGGATACGCTCTAGAAACAGCGGCTTTCACTTTAAATAGGGTTCCATCAAAAACTGTAGAGAAGACACCATATGAGATATGGACCGGGAATAGTCATGAATTGTCTTTTCTTAAGATATGGGGTTGTGAAGCATATGTGAAACGTTTGACGTCTAACAAGCTCACACCCAAGTCCGATAAATGCTTCTTTGTGGGGGTATCATAAGGAAACTAAAGGATATTATTTTTATAATCGGGTTGATAACAAAGTGCTTATTGCCCATAATGGTGTCTTCTTAGAGAAAGAGTTTCTTTCCAAAGGAGTCAGTGGGAGCAAGGTGCAACTCGAAGAAATTCGGGAACCATCTGAAAATATTTTAACTCCTACTGAACCTCTACAGGATGAACAAAATGTTGTTAAACCTGTAGATGAGGCATCAGCCCCACGCAGATCAAAAAGGCCATGTCAATTGCCTATAAGGTATGGGCATGACGTATTATTGTTGAATAATGATGCGCCTAAAACTTATGCGGAAGTGGTAGTGGACCCAGACTCTGAATCATGGTATGAAGCCATGAGATCTGAAATAAAGTCCATGCATGATAATCAAGTTTCGAACTTGGTTGATGCACCTGATGGCGTTAAGACCATTGAGTGTAAGTGGATTTTTAGGAAAAAGATAGATATGGATGAAAATGTTCATATTCATAAGGCACGACTGGTTACGAAGGGTTTCAGATAAATTCAAGGTGTTGATTATGATGAAACCTTCTCTCCTGTCGCGATGCTTAAGTCTATCCGGATCATTCTAGCTATTGCTGCATATTTTGACTATGAGATATGGCAAATGGATGTCAAAACGGCTTTCCTAAATAGAAACCTAAGTGAGGATGTGTACATAGCACAACCCGAGGGTTTTGTCGATCCAAAGGAAGCTAGAAAGGTATGCAAGCTTAAGAAATCCATATATGGATTGAAGCAAGCATCTCGGAGTTGGAACATTCGTTTTGATGAAGTGATCAAAGGGTTTGACTTCATCAAGAATGAAGAAGAACCTTGTGTTTATAAGAAGGTTAGTGGGAGCAAGCTTGTGTTTCTGATCTTGTATGTGGATGACATACTATTGGTCGAAAATGATATTCCAATGCTTGAATCTGTTAAAACTTCATTAAGAAATAGTTTCTCAATGAAAGATTTTGGAGATGCAGCATATATTCTTGGTATAAGGATGGTATAAGGATCTATAGAGATAGATCTAAAAGGCTAATTGGAGTAAGCTAGGATATGTATATAGACAAGGTGTTGAAACGGTTCAACATGCAAGATTCCAAGAATGGCTTTTTGCCCATGGCACATGGCATTAATCTTAGCAAGAGTTAGTGTCCTACGACCACTAATGAGCGAGACAAAATGAGTAGAATCCCATATGCTTCGGATATAGGATCTATCATGTATGACATGCTATTTACACGACCAGATGTGTCGTATGCTCTAAGTGTTACGAGCAGATATCAGTCAGATCTAGGTGAAGGTCACTGGATATTAGTCAAGAATATCCTTAAGTACTTGAGAAGGACTAATGATGCATTCCTTGTTTATGGAGGTGAGGAAGAGCTGGTCGTAAATGGTTAAACCGATGCTATCTTCCAAACCGACAAGGATGATTTCAGATCGCAATCAGGGTTTGTGTTTTGTTTGAACGGAGGAGCAGTAAGCTGGAAGAGTTCCAAGCAGGGAACGGTTGTTGATTCTACAATAGGGGCTGAATACATTGCGGCTTCGGAAGTTGCAAAAGAGGCCGTATGGATTAGGAAGTTCATTTATGAACTGGGTGTGGTCTCTAGTGCTTCCAGTCCAATAGATCTCTATTATGATAATAGTGGAGCCATTGCACAAGCTAAGGAGCCTAAATCATATCAAAAGTCCAAACACATACTTCGATGATATCACATCATTCATGAGATCGTTGAGAGAGGTCATGTGAAGATATGCAAAGTGCATACGGATTTGAATATTTCTGAACCGTTGACAAAGTCTCTCTTGCAGCCTAAGCATGAGGCACACATAAGAGCAATGGGTATAAGATACCTATATGATTGACTCTAGTGCAAGTGGGAGACTGTTGGTGATATGCCATAAAGGCAATCATAGAGATGATTGTATCACGTCTATGTTTATGAGTTATTGAATAAATGTTATTCTGTTCCTTGAATGAATTATTGGTTATGAAGATTAACAATTATGCGACTTGCTGATGAAACTCTTTTAGCTTATATGATGTCGTTCTAAATGAATCCCTAGTCGGATGTCACTAGTCGGAATACTAGTGACTTATCGACCAGCACATGTATTGATTGATGACCATATTTCACTGGTTATGGATATAGGGATATCGAATCAATGATGTGAACACATGTTAGAGAACATGATGTTGAATTGACCCATCTTGAGACAATGTTGAGATTGTTATGATTTCATGTGTTATCAGTTGGTCTCAAACAATGATAATGTATAATCCTTAGACCTGAGATCAACATAGTTTCCTACATGCGTAAGAGTACACTTTGGGGTTGCCAAACGCTACTCCATAACTAGGTAGCTTTCAGGTATGCTGTGAAACATGCGGAGGTATGTGACTGGTCAGATATAGAATTTACCCATCCTAACATAACAAGAGAGATATCTCTGGCCCCTCGATGTGGTTGGATAAAGAAAGTGCATGGCCATGCCACTAGTGGTTGAAGTGTTCGACCACTCGAAGTTATCCGACACTCGATCGAGAAAGTATTGAACAGTCTATGGATGACACAACATCTCACCTAGAGTTCAACCAGATATCGTGAGGCAAAGGGAGAATACATGAGAAGGTCTTTTAGTTCAATCAGATACGGACTAGTCGTATGGAGATACGAGCTAGTTGTAAGCTGGTCGAACATGATCACTAAGTGGTCGAAACTTGGTTGTAAGGAGTTACGAATTGGTCGAGACTAAATATGAACTGGTCGTATAGAGATACAAGCTGGTGGTTAGTGATATGGATCTGGTCGTAGATCATATTGCATTAAGGTTCGTCGATATAATTCGTGTGTATTCGGGAATCGTTATGTTCTGCTAGGAGCCACTGATGACTCATGATTGGAAAGGAGTTTCTGAGTCACAACCGATTACGCATGAAACTAACGAGTCACACACTTAACAGGTTGGAACAAACCAGTACGGATACGATTCGTCAAACGTGTTCGGATAGGATCCGTCACGGGCACTATATAAGGAGATGCTTGAGGCGCTGTTGGAAAAGAGAGGATACACATGAGTTGTTCCACCGAAACTCTAGCCACCATCTTCTTGAGAGAGCCTTCCCGTGCGACTTGGTGCTAGCACACCGGCATATGGTGTTCCTTTCCTGGACGTGTAAATACTGTAGATATGCTACTGCGGTTGCTGTTGCACTTGAGGACGATACGCAATCTTCACAAGGAACTACAGAGGTTGCTGGAGGAGATGATCGACTTGCGACGACACTGGACGATCGTCTACGACCACTTCATCAATGCGCTCTTCGTTGGACCAGGCTGCTCCAACTCTTCTTCCGCTGCACTGCGCGTCTGGTGGTAACGATCTATGATCTCCTGCTTGCATGGTATTCTGGTTTACATGGTAGAATTTTTGAATTGTCAGCTAGCGTAGCCTACCCGTGTCCCTTCACTAAGAAGCGTGCTGAATTTGTCCTTAAACTGCATGAAACTACTAAATAAAACATAGAGCGCGTGAATGCTAAGTATAAGGTTGTTGGTAGTCAAGGTAGAAAGAGTTTAACTTTTGAACCTAGTGATCTCGTATTTTTACATTTGCGCAAAGATAGATTCCCTGAATTGAGAAATTCTAAGTTGATGCCTAGAGCTGATGGTCCATTCAAGGTGTTAGCTAAGATTAATGATAATGCACATAAGCTTGATATGCCTACAGAGTTCGGGGTTAGTCCTACATTTAACATTGCAGATTTGAAGCCATATTTGGGTGAAGAAGATAAGCTTTAGTTGAGGACGACTCAAATACAAGAAGGGGAAGATGATGAGGACATCACTTCCATGCATACACCCAACACTCCTCATAATAGAGCTGAACCTATGCACTTGCAAGGTTGTCGGGACCTGAAAATACATCTCAGGAACCCTTTGTGTATGCTGAACTAGCCCCAGATCAGTAGCTAGCTCACACAGGAAACAGTAATGAAATACCATCCATTTATTAGATTTAACTAAAAAGATCTCAGAACACAAAAAATAATAATAACTAGACCTTATGGTCAATGTTTAATTAACTTGCCACGTAGGGCTAAAGAAACGAATAAACTCTTGCAGCGGAACGAAACTCTTCAAAAGGCCAATCAACATGCCCACTGGCAATTGAGTGGAGAACGCATCCTAATCTACAAAACCTTCATAATCCTCCTCTACAAAGAGGTCGAAGCACCCAGGGAGGTCTTCTTCAGCTGCTGATCAAACAGAGGGCACAAGCCATGAGTACTTTTGAATGTACTCAGCAAACCGTAGGGAAATGTATGCAAATAGTATTCATGCACGGCTTGACAAGGTTAGCTGTATGGTTCTTTTGCAGAAAACAACATTTACGATAAATACAATAAATAGATTGAAATGCGTAATTGAAAACAATAAGAAATAATTAAACAATTTCTTTGAAACGACCAGTGAATTGCCCATTCACTTCCCAACCAAACCAATGATAAGTGAATCCCCAATTCACCAATCGACACAAACTACCAAGTGAATGACCTGTTCACCAACAAACATTATATTCATCCAGTGAACATCTCATTCACACTCTGACTCATTTTAAAGAAACTATATCTCCCGTGTGAAATCCCCGGACATGTTCATAACCGAAGACGCGGCTATTCGAATAGATCAATTAACACTCTGTAGAGGTTGTACACTTTACCCACAAGATATAATTAGTGTAGCGATCGCCAATCATAAAAAAACCTTTCAGAGGTTTCATCTCAACAATTGACTCTCCCATTGTACCTACAGCCACCCAAAACCTCATCGTGGTTGATGTACAACATTGGACAGGGATACGACGAACCGTCCCGCGATGTGACCTTAGAAAAGGATACACACCTCCACCCACAAACTACTTGAGATGTCAAAAGCCAAAACTCAGCAACCTACTAGGTTAGGCCCGTCCCATTAGGCATGTGGTTGTACGAAAGACCCAGTTCAATGGCGCACAAGATTAAGTCCTTAACCAGCTACTTAGGAGAGAATACCACAAACCCACAGCGTGTAGAAACACCACCACTATTCACCAACCACTTACCTGAGCGAAAACAGTTTTGTTTAACCAAGACCAATGACACACCCCATCATGGTACACAAATTTTAACAATAGTGTCATACCACCACGATTCCATATTTCATTAAGTCAAGATTAATCATTAGGACACATGTGATGATGAACCCATCGTAACTATGCTGAACTAAGCATCTGATACACTACCCATGTTGGTGATACAAATATGTTCAACTAAAATTACCCACGCTAAGGTGAAAAAGGATTCATGGCATTCAAATAATCAAAGGAGGCATAATGACAATAGGTAATAACTAACCCCAAAACAGTTTATATAAAGATAGCATGCAATTGTATAAAACAATATACTTTTGAAATCTTAGGTTCAATATGATCAAAGGACTACAGCTTGCCTTGGAATAAATCCTGGGATTGATCTTGATCTTGGTAGACTTCTCCTTGCTCAAAGCTTCCCGAAGTATCAACGTCTAATCGCAAACAAGGCAAATAAACCAAATAAATAAATAACAGAGGTAAGAAAAACTCCAAAAATTAAATAAAAGTCTTAGATAAATAGATCTTGAATTTAGATGAATTTAGGAATTTGAATGGACTCAATTGGAGTTTGGATGCAAAAGATATGGGCTTTGGAAGATTGAAATCCATGAAATAACCCTAAAAAGGATTTTCTGGAATTTCGAGATTTATTTTTCTACTGGAAAATCAACTTATGATGCAAGCATGATGTCACTAGGGTTTTTGGCTGGAGGGAAACAGATCTGACAAGTGGGCCCCACTTGGAAGTCAGATGGCACACGATGGACTTGGTTCACCGAGCCAGGCGATTGGGTTAGATCTAGACCAGCCGTGTCAGCGCTGACGTGCCGATGACTCAGCGACACGCGGGCGAAAAGCAACGAGGTGGCGTAGCGGTGGCATGGCCAAGGTGACTCAACGGCGGCCATGCTCCGGCGCACACCGATCTAGCGAACGGCGACTCGCCAGCAGCAACGGAGGCGACGAAGAGGTAGAGGAGGCGACGGGGATCTCAAGGAGGTGCGCACGGGTGCTTAGGGACCTACACAATGACCGTGGCGGCATTTATTAGGCCGAGACCAAGTTCGGGCTTGATAAAGGATTGTGCTAGGAGGGCTCCCCGACGAAGGCGCGGTCGGCGACGAGATACGGGCTTCACAGCGGTCCCGAAGGTGGCCTCCACGTGCGACGAGATGCACCGGAGCAGCGGCGGTGACGACAAGGTCTCGCGGCCGGCGCTGAAGACGAAGGTGGTGCTAGGGCTCCAAGTGACGACTTGAGCGCGGGCGGCTAGGGCTTAGAGGTGGCGCGGCTCGGAATGCAAGAAGCAAGGACCCTTGGGGCCTTAAGTAGGGACGGGGACGAGGAGTCCGTGAAGAACACGGCGCGGCGGCGCTCGAAGGAAAGTAGAAGGGAGGAGTCCGGCTTGGAGATGAAGGTGACGTGGCCAGCAGGACCCACTCATCAGCAATGTGGCTCGGAAGCGTCAGGTATCGCATAACGACGCAGTGAGTTCTTTGGCAGTGGGGCAGAGCTTCTGCAAGCGAGAGAAGGAAGCGTCACATGAGGAGTGAAATTTGAAAGTGGGAGGTTTAATGACAGAGCGGGCTGGATTTGAAATAGGAATGAGTTTCAGCCCAAGAGATAATCCGAGATTTATAATAGTTTTTCTTTTTAGAAAATAGTCAAAAATCCAAATAAAGCTTAGAAAATAGCAAATGCACTCGGAAAAATTCTAGAAAATATACCCAAGCACATAGAATCCAAATAAAATAATTTTGATAATAGTTGATGTTGACATTAATCACATTAAATTGTTTTTGAACTCTGAAAATTCCAATTAAGCTTTTAACTTTACCAGAAAAATCCAAATGGTTATTTTTCTTTTAAAACTTTAAAACAGACCAAATTTTTGTGATGTTACAAAGGTCCAATCACCAGAGCTCGTGCACGTCAATTGAACTATCAGGTAACTTTGTTTCTAGGAGTACATTTTGTTTCTAATAAGAATATGCTGCTACGTAATGCATGTGATGTTCTTTTAATCAGGAACTTAGGAGCTGATCATGATGGGAAGCATGTGCAATCCAATTCGGTCTTCGAAGACATCACCGACTTTAAACGTGCATAACTTTCACATACTGAGTTCGTTAGAGGTCCACGAATACTTGATGGAAAGCTTATCTCACCATCTTTCCAACGGATACGGCTCTACCTCCAAATTTCATCTAAGCGCGCCGCAATCACCAAAAAAATCTAGCAATGTAACCCTGAGTCAAAAGGGTGCTGCGCCACCTCCACTTGGGCCCATGGGCCTTGTAACCCTAGGGGCGTGCATTCACCTCCCTGGCCGCCACCCCTGGTCGTCTCCCCATATAGGAGCTGCTGCCTCCCTTTGCTAGAACTCGAATTTCGTTTATGTTTAGTTCGCCTTCATTGCAACTTGTATCTTCTGCGTGTGTCAACTAGACCACCCGGTCAAGATCCTTATTCGGAATCCCACCTTATCAGTATTTCATCAATATTTGTAGTACATCAGATTGCATTTTACCTTGTTCTTGCGTGCTTCTTCGGTGTATGCAAGAATTGATCTTCGTGATCAGGTCAACGGGGTATTTGTGCACAGTTGATATTGACTTGTTGAGCAGTTCAGCGATTGCGTGGTTTCGAGCCTTGCGAGTTTGTAGCCAGAATGATGAGAGTTGAACGACTTTTACCGAATTTACCTTCTCATAGAAAGATCGGGCCAAATCAGAACCTCAGTGGTTCATCACCCTTATAACCAATGATTCATTCAAGGAACAGAATAACATTTATTCAATAACTCATAAACATAGACGTGATACAATCATGTCTATAATTGCCTCTAGGGCATATCACCAACACTTTAAACTCCTTTTCCTGTTCGGGAGTGAATTCTCCCTCATGTCTCCCAGAGGCAATCCAAAACACGTTCAGAGCCGTGAGCCACAAAGTGACTCTTGTCTGCAATCTTTTGAAGTTCACTCCACTGAACTTCTCTGGTTTCATTACCTCAGCAAAACAGGCCATTTTCATCACAGAGTGCCTATCACATTCATCATTAGGTTTTTGGATTGTTAGAATATTTAGCACTTTAGTGATTACATAATTCCACAAATAAATCGTGACTACAGAAATAGCATAAGTACTAAACATATCCAGAAGATGAACTAGGATGATAAGCAATGTGAACAACATAACGTATATGTTCATACTAATAATTAAAAGTAAGTGTAGAGTACTAGATGTTACCGATGCGAAGTGAAGAGTGTCACAACGACGAAGAATAGGATGTCGCCGATGAGGAAGATGGCGATGTAGATGATGCAGGGAACGGCGAGTAGTTGCAGAGTTGCTTCCCAAAAACCTAATTCGCCCTCTCCCGTACAGGATCTCAAGAACGACGGTTTCGAGTCTCGCTCTCCCCACCGGTGCACGCGCGAAGCGTAGGGACGAGTAGCTTATAGCAAATAAGCAAGCCGAGAACAGTTCTCTCTCGCACGGTTGTGTTTCGTAACGTAGAGAGAAGTCGGATAGAGATTCTCGGTTAAAAGGATCACAGAAGGAACCCGCCCTCTATTTAGGAAACAACTATCAAAAATCACGCTCATTAATCACAATTAATTCACAGTTAAAGCCGCATAATCAGAACGTTTCTTTCCATCATGACGGGGTAGTTAAAGCTGCATAATCAGAGCGTTTCTTTCCATCCTAACAGGATTGCATGGCAAAACAAAATTGCAAAAGAAAGTTGCGTCTGGACCCACGGATGAACCCAGAAGACCGCACCATTCACACGCACATTGCGCACCCACAAAGCCTGGCCTAGCCTGGCGTGGTGTGGTGAGACGAGGCAAGGTGA
Organism: Phyllostachys edulis; assembly: GCA_036346405.1. Classification (NCBI taxonomy): domain Eukaryota; kingdom Viridiplantae; phylum Streptophyta; class Magnoliopsida; order Poales; family Poaceae; genus Phyllostachys; species Phyllostachys edulis. The sequence continues at coordinate 36,756,719 of CM070554.1, forward strand.
AGCGAACGAGCGCGTGTGCAGTCCTCCTTTGTCTTGCTTTACCAAGGCTAGACATGCTCCACCTTATAAGGTGGTGTCTCTCCACCTTGGCTAGCAATATGGGACTAAAGTATCCCACATGCCACCATGCATGAGTGGGCCTTTATGATTTTCTAGGAATTATTGATAAATGAGTGGGCCAAAGCCCAACTAATTCCAATAGTTGAGATGGAGCGGGAATATGGGTTGAACAAGTTATAGGTGTGACTAGGTATTCTTCAAAACACACAACGCTGGAGGAGCAAAAAAAATATTAGCCAGAGAAGATCCTTTGTTCAGTCACTAAAAGATGTCCACAGATGGTAAGTACATCACTAAAAGTTACTCCCTCCATTTCATAAAAACTAGTCGTTTTCAAATGCGTGTAATCAAACTTTGCGGTTCATAAAAACAAGTCGTTTTCAAATGCGTGTAGTCAAACTTTGGAAATACAAAACGTTGGAGGAGTATCAGTGGTTTTTAATAATACAAAATTACTGTTAATCAGAAGCACTATTATCGAGACCCAAATTATCACATCTGGAACTCTTATGTGCATTCTAAACTAGCCTCATGATCAGTAGCTAGCTCATACAGTGACAACGTCGATGAAATATCATCCATTCAACGAATTAACTAAGAAGATAGCAAAATAGTATTAAATAATAACAACTAGACCTTATGGTCAATGTTTACTTAAATTGCCAGACATGACTTAAGAAAATAAAATAAAACTTTTGTAGTTGAAATATGGTAACTTGTGGTGGCCAATCAATATACCCACAGAGAATCGAGTGGGGAGCGTATACTAGTTCGCAAAGTCTTAAAAGTATTCATCCTCGTAGAACTATTGATTAACTTGTCCTTCTTCGACTGAGCAACAATGTTTAAAGCCCTTAGTACATAAAGTACTCAGCAAGTCATATGGAATAGTATGCAATTAATATTCATGCAAGGCTTGAACAAAGGAATATCCATATGGTTATTTTGCATAAAGCAATTTTTTATAGTAAATACAACAAATATTGTAAAGCATAATTGAAATGATATAATAGATAAAGTAAACAATTACTTTGAAACAACTAGTGAACCTCACACTCACTTCCTAACCATTCCAGTGAACCTCTCATACACTTTCTAACCAAACCACCAAGTGAATATCCCATTCACCTTCCAACCATTTCACCATCCAAACATTTTATGAAAACTCTATACCTCGTGTGAAATCCCCAGGCATTGTCCATAACCACAGACACGGTTGTTCAAACAATTTTACGCTCCACAGAGATTGTACAACTTTACCCACAAGATACAATTAACTCATTATGTCTGCCATGAGTCGTCATACGAAGGTATGCGATTAAGCAATCAAAATAAGGCATTTACAATGCTCCGTCTCAACCCAGTCCTACTTGCTAAGGTTTCAACGCCGAATCACATCACACCCACACGCCCCCCTCCTACGCCATGTGAGTATATGTTGGACCGAAAAGGCGACTAGAGCGGGGGTGAATAGGAGCACGATCTCTTTTTCTCCTTAATTGAATTCAATACCAATTTCACTCTAATAGCTACGAAGATCAATGTACAAGCACATCAGAAGACTTGTATTGAATCCAATCAAAACCCCAAAGCAAATAGACCAAAATCACCAAGAACTCAAATCCAAATGAGTTGGGTGGTCTGACCTCCAACTTGTTGGAGGTCTGACCTCTCCATGGGCGGTATGACCTCTCTTTTAAGGGAGGTCTGACCTCCAGACCAATGAACAGTAAAATCAGCCCGAACTCAAAATCACAAATTGGTACAACTTTTGATCAACAACTCCAAACTTCACGAAACTTAAAACATACCTTCTTTAGGATGTCAGGAACCTATTCCAATCAATGATTGTGAAGATCATTGCCAAAGTTCTGACCTTTTTCCATTTGAGTGAAGGTTGCTTCAAAACCGAGTCAAAACAAAAATATGATCTAAGAACTTGCTCGTGGGTAAACAATGATCAAGATGATCCTAGAAGTATTCCCACATGTCACAACAAGCAAGATCCAGGCCAGAAATGAAAGGAAAACCAACGGATCAAAAAAAGTCCCAAAATCACAAAATAGAGAGCAAGAACAAAAAGAGACTCATCTTGAGAAATCTTGCTTGGATTGATTTGGGATTGATGTTGGTTTATAGCCACTCCATCTAGAAGGACAAAGGCTCAACACTTGAGCACACAATCAATCCAACTCTCTAGAACCCTAACCCCTCCACTATTCTCTCCTAACCCTAAAACACAAAATTAGGGTTTTAGATATATGAGTTGGAAGGTGCACAACCAGCACCCTCCCCTATTTATAGTGGAGGCTAGCTTCTAGAAGGATATCCCTAATGGGTACCCGTTAAGCCCACGTACAAACGGGTTTCACTTATGCACGTATTTTAAAGCGCCGTCTTCATCTCCTCTTGACCTAAACCACTTCCCCTTACGTCGTCTTGCGCGCCGTGGGTTAGCAAAAGGTCATCAAGGCAGTATTTAGGTGAAGTTACTGAAATACCCCTTTTCGACCCTTCTCCAAATACCGAGTCCAATCTTCATGAAGCAATCCCATGCTTCGCCACGTGTAGGTTGATCAACGGCTCTCTTCATGTTGACAAGTCTCTCCCATTTGACTCCCATCAAAACCACCATAGCACTTGCACCAACCCCCACGTCGCTTGATGCAACCCGTCGCACCGAACTTCCCGTTCGGTCATCCTTGTCCATTTTGCACCATGCTTGAATCTACTGACTTCACCCGGCATCATCGATTGTTTTGAACCTCAGCTCTCTAAACCTAGTCCCGATCATCCTCGCCATTGACCGTCGTTGACCTCCAAGCGTCCTGCATAACAATAAACTAAGAAATCGATTCTGGGAACAAGTTCTTCGCAACTTGACCCACGTTAGTCAAAACATGCATCATGCAACACATATGCACTGAAATCTATGAACTTGACCTAACCAAACAATCATCGCTACCAAGATGGCCGGCGAATAAGTGAAAACCGGTCAGACCGCCACCCATTGGCCGATCTGACCACCCTCGAGCCGGTCTGACCGCCACCTGGCCGGTCTGATAGCCCAACCTGGGGACTTAGCCAAATTTCCACCCTGGAAATTCGAAACTCTTTGGAAATTTCAAATGAATAGATCTTTTAACTCGATGCTCCAAAAATTATGAGACCAAGTGTAGAAGAAACCCCTCTCTTGCCTACACCCTCTATTTTTGGCCCAGCTCTAAAGTCAAAAGTTCCTTTGTGGTCGATCAAAACGCTGCCCATTGGCCGGTCTGACCACTAGCCACTGACCATAGGCTTGGCCGGTCAACAATTAGCAAGTTCATCAACAGGGATCCTAAAGTGATAATGGCCATGTCAGAATGTCAATGTGAGATCAAGAAGCTAACAACGACCATCCTAGAGACAAAAAATCCTAAATTGAATCATTTTGCTTAAAATACCTCAATCACCCAATTTTTACAACAGTTTTTCATTTGCAATGAATATTGAAGTTGATTAAAGGTTTATCTTAGTGAAGAAGATCCTGGACTATAAGTCATCCACAAACTCTTTCTAAGCTTCAACCAGGGCGACAAATCTTGAGATTCATGTCAATTTTGACAAGCAGTCCCCATGAGATCGTCTAGATCATCAAACTATCTCCAAGTTCATGTCTTTGACATGTAGTCTCGTGAGAATAGTTTGGCACAATTTAACCATATGAGAATCTTGAAATTTGATTTTTCATTTTGTACAAGAGCAATTTTAGATTCACACAAGAACAAGAAGCTTAAGAGATGTTCAATCCTAGATTCAAGAGCTAACAAAGCAATTTTGACAGGGCCAATGTCTCAAAAGGATCACTAATTGCGTAACTAGCTAAAAGATTCAGAAATTGCAATTTTTAGTTCAAGTTGTTTTAAAGTTCTAGCTCATTTAGCAAAGACTTAGCTACACATGTGAAAGCATGATAATTCTAGTAAGTCAAAGAACTAGACATGGAACTGAGTAAAAAGTGAAACACTGACGCTCAAAAGGGTAATAAGCAAAGCTTCATCAATTTAAAAGACAAGCAGTAAAGCTTATATTACAATACATCTTTTTGTGATTTTCATATGAATGCAATATGATACAATGAGATGCAAGAAAAACTTAAAAGCCTAAAAATATCAAAAAGATCAGCAAGTTCAAAAGAAGATCAAGGAAAAATCAGATGAACAAGGAAAGCACAGAAAAGAACCAATTCCCCTCAAACCAACCCATAGGGATAAATTACCCCTAACTCACTCCTCAAGGTGGCAAACCTAGTTGGGTCTATAGGCTTGGTGAGGATATCAGCTAACTGAGCCTCGGACTCCACAAATTCTAGCACAATATCACCCTTCTCTACATGGTCTCTTAGGAAGTGATAGCGAATATCCATGTGCTTGGTCCTAGAATGTTGCACAGGGTTCTTAGCAATATTAATGGCAGAAGTGTTATCACAGAGAAGAGGAACACTAGCAACAGTTAACCCAAAGTCCTTAAGGGTGGACACCAACCACGAACCGACTATAAAGAACTAGCAAAGCCTACATACTCACCTGCAGATGGATTGTGCAATAGAGGACTGCTTCCTGGACGACCAAGAGAGAAGAGAAATATCTAAGAAATGACAAGTACCTTAGGTACTATTTCTATCTAGCCGACAGCCCGCAAAATCAGAATTAGAAAACCCCCGAATGGACAAGGAAGAAGAGCAGGAATACCAAATGCCATACTGGAAGGTAGAGTGAAGGTACCTGAAAATGCGCTTGACGGCTTGGCGATGTGAAGTCCTTAGAGACGCCTGAAACCTCGTACAGAGGCAGACCGCAAAGTGGATGTCCGGTCTTGAGGCCGTTAGGTAGAGGAGAGAGCCAATCATGCTACGGTACCCACGTTGGTCCACGGCTTCTCCTTCCTCATCTGGATCCAAAACAATCGAAGTCGCCATGGGAGTAGCAATCGGCTTGCAGTCACCCATCTCGAAGCGCTTGAGCAAATCCTTGGTGTACTTTGTTTGATGGATGAAGATCCCTTCCTTGCATTGCTTGATTTGAAGCCCTAGAAAGTAGTTGAGCTCTCCCATCATACTCATCTCAAATTCCCTGGACATAGTCTCAGAAAAACTGGAAACAAGAGCATGAGAAGAACCACCAAAGATAATATCATCTACATAAAACTGAACAAGCATGAAGTCGTTGCTATGCCTGAGAATGAATGGAGTCTTGTTTACCTTACCCATCTCAAATTTATTCTTAAGCAAGAATGTCTTAAGTTTATCATACCAGGCTCTAGGGGCTTACTTAAGACCATACAAGGCTTTGGTAGCTTAAAAACATGATGTGGATGCTTGGAATTTTCAAAGCCTGGGGGTTGCCTAACATACACTTCCTCCTCTATATAACCATTCAGACATGCACTCTTGACATCCATCTGGTGCAGTCTAAGACCCTTAGATGCAGCAAATGCAAGCAGAATATGAATGGTTTCTAATGTAGCAACAGGAGCAAATGTTTCATCAAAGTCTAACCCCTCAACTTGGCTAAAACCTTGAGCTACCAACCTAGCCTTGTTTCTAACTACATAACCATCCTCACTTTGTTTGTTTTTGAACACCCAACGGGTTCCTATCACATTATGACCACTAGGATGCTCTACTAGGTTCCAAACCTTGTTTCTCTCAAAGTTCTCTAACTCCTCATGCATGGCATTAACCCAGCTAGAATCAGATAAAGTATGTGATATATCGCGGGGGTTTGAAAGAAGCAACAAATACAGAATGGGAGTAGAGACTCGGATCATGATACCTGGAGCAAGTGACTCGCTCAAGAACATGACCAATAATATGATCCGGAGGATGACGCCTCTGAAAGTGAAGTAGAGCGCTCGGGGGAGATAGCGTCTCCTCGACCTCCGCAGGTACTGCTGATGATGAAGATGCAGCAGGATCCTCAATTGGAGGTGAAGTAGTCGAAGCAGGTTCTTGAGCTAGAATAAGAGTGTCAGCAGCAGGTAGGAGAGCATCATCAACTCCATCATCATCTTCCTCTACAAAAATGCTCTCCGTCGCCTGTGTATCACCTGAAATGTCTGACATTGCATGTCTCCTGAACAACGTTAGTCTCAACATTAAAAACCCGAAAACCCCTCGAATGTGCAGGATAACTCAGAAATAAACCCCCAAAAGTTCTTGATTCAAATTTATCTAGGTTTCCTGTCTTGAGAATGAAATACTTAGCTCCAAAAACTCAAAAATGAGAAACAGAGGGTTTTCTACTAAACCGAAGCTCATATGATGTCTTGCCCAAAGACGGTCTTAAGAAGACACGATTGGTAATATGACAAGCTGTAGCAATAGCTTCGGCCCAAAACCTCCTTAGAGTACTATACTCATCTAGCATCGTCCTAGCCATCTCGACTAAGGTTCTGTTCTTCCTTTCCACCATGCCATTTTGTTGAGGGACGTGTGGAGAAGAGAACTGATGCTCAATACTGTCAGACCTGGGATTAACACCCCAAATTCTTTGTGCATTTTTGAACTAGTCCCATGATCAGTAGCTAGTTCACACAGTAAACAGATATGGTAACATCCATAAATCGCATAACTTTATTAATAATCAACAGAGTTTATTACAAAAGGGGCTTATAAGCCAACAATAAAGAACACAGCGGAAGACGAAGAAGAAGTAGTGGAGTCCAGCTGATCTGCCACAGGCAATCGACTAGCCCGAGATCCACACCGAAGGTGAAGTCCTTCTCCTCTGAAATTTGTTTGCATAAAGCAAGTATGAGCACAACTACCGTGCTCGCAAGTTACACCTGTCAAATAACAGAATGACATGCATACATGGATATCTCAAAGGAAGGCTTAATATGGTTGATTTGCATAAAGCAACATTTTCTTTAAATACTTGTACTAAGTTCCAAAGCAGTTATTCCATAACTAAAATTCATTTTATAAATTCTCGATTTTATAGTCAGATAACATTCACACATGAATGGTGAAGGATACCCTCCTATCACATGGCTTCCTGCCCAATTCCCATTTGGATAAACCGGTTGATAAAGTCTTTTGAAATCAAAAACCAAAGTCTAACTTTGAGAGGCTTTGCTAGCATGTCCATGACCGTGGACACGGCTATTCGAATAGTTTTACACTCTGCAGAGGTTGTACACTTTACCCACATGACATGATTCCTCTAGTTTGTTCGGCATCCGTCAATGCCACCTCTCACTGCCGAAGGTAAGAAGTCTAGAGTTCATGACAAGGCCTTTACAATACATCATTCCACCGCAGTCCACCCTCATTAAGGTTTCGCAAATCCCCCCTTTGGATAGAAATCCACTGGGTTAATGGGTGCCCCCTCTTATGCCAGGTGGGAATAAAATAGTCATGAAAGATAGGCCATGAAAGACCACCCACGTACAGACAGGATAAACCGCGATGGAACTCCACAAATTAATCAGCCAGATCCCACACCCCATTTTGGAGACATGTGGTTGTACGGTGAGGCATAGCCCATTATAGGCATAGCAAAGGATCGCTCAAAGGCCAGTCCTCAACTGACTTGGGCGACTTCCACTAAAACCCATGGGCCTCAACCCTAACCGAGATTGAGCCCGTGCATTGACATGCACCATCCAGACAACCATTTCGCCCAAGTACAAACCAATTTTTAATTTTATTTTATTTTCCAAAATTATTTGCAAACTTCCATGACAACCCAACGCCATAGACTTTTAAACAACATTTGATTTTTGGCTAAAATTCCCCAAATCAAATATTTCGGGTCTAAGCATGGCTAAGCATAGTTTTTCTCAAAATGTTCTAGTTCGTACTATTGCATAAACTAGATTTTTGTCTAAGGTGTCAAGGTAAGTTTATTTCAATGTCAAGATTGGCAGTACAAGGATTTAGGCATAACTATGATTTAAAACAGGAATTTAAATAACTTGATATAAATAAGCATGCAATATTAATTTAAAACAAAATAAATAATTTGAAATAATGGGATCAATATGATCAAGAGTGTAACTTGCCTTGCTTAATTAGTTGCTTTCAAACGGCGTTGAAATCTGACTCTCCGAAGTCGTCGAAATCTATACGCGAAATTAAGCCAAATTCAAACAAAATTCAAATGAAGACTCAAATGAACTCCAAATTAAATAATTTTAGTTTAGTTAGCTAGATCTTGATTTTATATGAATTTAGAAATTTGAATCAATGAAATCGGAGTTTGTATGAAGGAGAACGAACCCCGGGAAGTTTTCAATTCGCATGAAATGATGAATTAAAGGATTTTCAGGTTTTGAATTATTTTTCCGAAAGAAAATGCGTCGGCATGACATCAGCGACCGATTTTTATTCGGTGGAAACCGTGTGCCACGTGGACGACACACAAGCGATGACTAGGCGGCCACGTCAGCGGAGATGGTGAGGTGGCGCCTGCGTGGCCGTGAGGTGGCGCGGCCACATCATCTTGGCGGTCGGCGGCAATGGCGTTGAGCTTGCCGTGGCGCTCTGGTGGCGTGGCCACCTCATCTTGGCGGCCAGCGGCAATGGCGTTGAGCTCGCCGGCGCGGAGTGCCATGGCGAGCTCCGATGAAGGTGGCAATAGAGAAAGGGAGGTGAGGGGAACACGGTGCTTACCATGGCGGCACAGGGGCTCACACGGCCGGCCTGGCGGTGAGGACTTTGGCGGTGAGGACTTTGGCGGCGACGCGGATCGGGTCACGGTGGCGCGGGCGATTCAGCGTGTGTTCAAGCGAAGGTAAGCGTAGCGCATGGGGCGTCTGGGTGCGGATGCAAGGCGGGGTCGTGCCAAGCATTTAGATGGCTTGGACGGCGTCGGAGACGAGGAAGAACGGGTGTTCGGCTGTGCTTCTTCAAACACGAAATGCAGCCAAACCAAGAGGGGAGAGGAGGAGTGGTTTGAGGGGTTTGGATGAGATGGAGGAGGCACACCCGGTGCTCCCTCTTATAGGGCGAGGGAGGAGGGGGGGAGATCGGCAACAAGGATCGTGGCGGTGATGGCGCGGTTTCAGCGTTTGCGTGCGTGATGAGGGGGGTAATGGGCGGGAGTGGGGGAGGCATGAACAGGCGGTTTTAATGCGCACGTCCGCGCGAGAAGAGGGGGCGTAAAAGGCGGCGGAGACGAACTCCCACGCGCGCCCATGGCGGTCGGCTCGGGTTTTCTCATGTGGAGAAGAAGGGGGGGTAGGGGAGAAGATGGCGCAGGGCCGTTGGATGCGGATCGGGCGGCCGGGAGGGTGTGTGTGGCGTGGGGGCGTGTTGCCCGTCCGATGTAAATCGGACGGTCACGAGAGGGTGAGGCAAGATGAAGGGGAGAGAGGGCAAGGGGGGGTTGGGCCATAAAAGGCCAAGGAGAAAATAGGAGATGGGCGGGAGAATTCGGCCCAAGAGGAGTAAATGAATTTCTTTTGATTTAAGATTTTACATAATTCGATTAATTCATTTTGGCTTTAGAAAATAGTAAATAAAATCCAATAATTCTAGAGAAATTCACGTAAATCCCTAGAGTTATTTTGGACTTAATAAAATTATTTTCAACTTAGGATTGGTAATAGTTTTTGCAAATAAATTTGTTTTGGTTTTAAAATAATTAGGAAAAGCTTTTAAAATTCCAAAAAATCCAGAAATTAATTAATTTTTCATTTTTCAACTTTAACTCAAATAAAACTTCAAAAGCTTTAATAAATTTTATTTTTGACTTTTAAAACTTCAAAATTTCAAATAAAGCAATCAAACTCTTTCAAATTTCAGAAAATCCAATAAAATAATAATTTTATTTATTTTTAAATTGGTAACAGCACTTTGGGATGTTACAAATACCACGCTCAGCACAAAAAGAGGCAAATGAGGCATTCTTGAACTCCGTGCCATTGTCACTGCGGACTGCTTTCAAGGCACTAGGAAGTTCAGAAGCCAAGCGAAGAACAAAATCATGAAAATGATCAAAAGCTTTATCCTTCGATGCAAGAAAGAACACCCAAGAGTATCTTGAAAAATCATCGACTATGACAAGAACATACCATTTGCCACTGATTGACCGAACCCTAACAGGACCAACAGTATCCATGTGAAGCAACTATTCTGGTCCGTCAGTCAGGACCATAGTCAATGAAGGGTGTGAGGCGGCAACTTGCTTGCCATACCTATAGGGCGCACATACAACATCCTTGACGGCTTTGAGTTTGGGCAAACCTCTCATGAGATCAAGGCTGCTAACTCGCGTTAGATGATCAAAACCAATGTGCCCCAAACGATGGTGCCAAAGCCAGAACTCAGAAGAAGACGCGATCAAACACTTGAGAGATCTAGCAAGAGATTCAGAAAAGTTAGCTCCAAAGATCCTACCAACTCCAGAAATTCCAGAAACAAGCTCACCAGCTGAATCAAGCACACGACAAGCATTTTTCATAAATCTAGTCTCATAGCCATCATCAAGAAGCTGCAAGACAGAAAGCAAGTTGTACCTTAGCTTATCCACAAGAGCGACGTCCTTTATGATGAACTTGTCATTCACCCTGATCGATCCCGTTCCTTCAATCTGCCCTTGTGTATCATCTCCATAGGTGATGAAGTCATCACCTGCCGACCGCGTGAAGAAGGTGAACTATCTTAAGTCTTCGGTCATGTGACGTGAATAGCCGGAGTCGACGAACCATGTGTTCTTCACCCTTCCGCGGTGATCCTCATCGGTGTCATCGATGTTGACGGAGTCAGCCATGAAGCACATGCCGGTGAAGTCTTTTGCCTTCCCTTTCTTCTTCTCTTGAGGGAGCTCCTTCTCCTTGTCCTCTTCGCTCCCGGAGTCCACATCGCTCATGGATTGCTCTCCAAAAGTGGCAAGGACCCGGTGAGCAGCCTTCATGAGCTTGGCAGCATCAAACTTGGACTTGTTCCCTTAAGGCTTCCTCCAAGCCGCCGTCTCCTCCTTGTGGTTGCCCTTCCCTTTTAGCTTGGGGCAGTTTGCCCTGTATATGGTAGAGCTCTCCACACTCATAGCATGTGACAGGGCCGCCTCTCTTCTTGTTTCTCACATTGTTATAGACCCGTGTAAATTTTTTGGCTAGAAGGGTTAATTCAGCCTCAGGAATACTCTCAAGTTCCTCTTTATAGATTGAAGATAAACAGACAAATGAAAATCCAGAGGAAGACTTAGAAGAAATATCAGAAGTTCTTTTAAGAGGGTCAGCCACCAAAGCCATGTTCTCCTCCTTAGGATAACTAACTCTCTTGATCACATGAGTCTTGAGCTTGCTATAGAGCAGCTCCAAAGAGAGATTAGAGAAATCGACATTCTCCTCAATGGCAGTAGCCTTCATCTCCCACTCCTTGGTGTTGATTGCAGCCAAGAGGTGGGTGGCATTCTTAGACTGAGAATACTCAATGTCTACTGCTCTCATCTTGAACTTGTTGTATTCTCGCTTGTAAACCGTCTGGCGTACTTGCTTAATTTGGGACAGACCCTCATGGTAGGTTTCGAGGGTGTGCCAAATCTCATGCGTGGTCTCAAGATTGCAAAACCTATCGTACTCCTGTCTACCAAGCCCAGCATATAGAAGGTTCTTTGCCTTGTGGTTGTTAGCCAAGAGGGCTACTGAAGCCGGCGTAGCAACCTTGGGCAAAACGAGCAGGGCTCGAACAACCTCCCATCTGGCTTGACCTTCACTCTGAAGGAAGACATGCATGCGATTCTTTCAATAGACATAGTCGAGCCTATCGAAGATATGCGGCCTGGTGGAGTACTTCTCCATCGCCAAGTTCAATGACCGGTTAAGATCAAGATTGAACTAACCGGGCTCTGATACCACCTGTTGGACCGAAAAGGCGACTAGAGGGGGGGTGAATAGGAGCACGATATCTTTTTCTCCTTGATTGAATTCAATACTAATTTTACTCCAATAGCTATGAAAGCTATGAAGATCAATGTACAAGCACAACAGAAGACTTGTATTGAATCCAATCAAAACCCCGAAGCAAATAGACCAAAATCGCCAAGAACTCAAATCCAAATGAGTTGGGCGGTCTAACCTCCAACTAGTTGGCGGTCTAACCTCTCCATGGGCAGTCTGACCTCTCTCTTAAGGGCGGTCTGACCTCTAGGCCAATGAACAGTAAAATCAGCTTGAACTCAAAATCACAAATTGGTCTAACTTTTGATCCACAACTCCAAACTTCATGAAACTTAAAACATGCCTTCTTTAGGATGTCAGGAACCTATTCCAATCAACAATCATGAAGATCACTGCCAAAGTTTTGACCTTTTTCCATTTGAGTGAAGGTAGCTTCAAAACCGAGTCAAAACCAAAATATGATCTAAGAACTTGCTCGTGGGTAAACGATGATCAAGATGATCCTAAATGTATTCCCACATGTCACAGCAAGTAAGATCCAGGCCAGAAACCAAAGGAAAACCAACGGATCAAAGAAAGCCCTAAAATCACAAAATAGAGAGCAAGAACAAAAAGAGACTGATCTTGAGGAATCTTACTTGGATTGATTTGGGATTGATGTTGGTTTACAGCCACTCCATCCAACAGGACAAAGGCTCAACACTTGAGCACACAATCAATCCAACTCTCTAGAACCCTAACCTCTCCACTATTCTCTCCTAACCTTAAAACACAAAACTAGGGTTTTAGATATATGGGTTGGAAGGTGCACAACTAGAACCTCCCCTATTTATAGTGGAGGCTAGCTTCTAGAAGGATATCCCTAATGGGAACCCGTTAAGCCCACACACAAATGGGTTTCACTTACGCATGTATTTTAAAGCACTGTCTTCATCTCCTCTTTACCTAAACCGCATCTCCTTATGCCGTCTTGCACCGCGGGTTAGCAAAAGGTCATCAAGACGGTATTTAGGTGAAGTTACCAAAATACCCCTTCTCGACCCTTCTCCAAAGACCGAGTCCAATCTTCATGAAGCAATCTCATGCTTCGTCACATGTAGGTTGATCAATGGCTCTCTTCATTTCGGCAAGTCTCTCCCATCCGGCTCCCACCAAAACCACCATGGCACTTGCACTGACCCCCACGCCGCTTGATGCAACCCATCGCACTGAACTTCTCGTTTGGTCATCCTTGTCCATTTTGCGCCATGCTTGAATCCACTGACTTCACCCGGCATCATCGATCGTTCTGAACCTCAGCTCTCCAAGCCTAGTCCTGATCATCCTCATCGTTGACCATCGTTGACCTCCAAGCGTCCTACACAACAATAGACCAATAAATCGATTCCGGGAACAAGTTCTTCGCAACTTGACCCACATTAATCAAAACATGCATCATGCAACACATATGCACTGAAACCCATGAACTTGACTTAACGAAACAATCATCGCTGCCAAGATGGCCGGCGAATAAGTCAAAACCGGTCAGACCGCCACCCATTGGCCGATCTCGACCGCCTCCGCCGATCGATCACCACCGCCGGCCTCGATCATTCAAACTTAGAGACTTAGCCAAATTTCCACCCTGGAAATCCGAAACTCTCTGAAAATTTCAAACGAATAGATATTTTAACTCGATGCTCCAAAAATTATGAGACCAAGTGTAGAAGAAACCCCTCTCTTGCCTACACCCTCTATTTTTGGCCCAGCTCTAAAGTCAAAAGTTCCTTTGTGGTCGATCTAAACGCTGCCCATTGGCCGGTCTGACCACTAGCCACTGACCATAGGCTTGGCCGGTCTGACCGCCAATGGTGGCCGATCTGATCGCCACACAGGCTGGTTTGACAACCACCTTGGCCGGTCTGACCACCTGAGGCCTGACTGCATTTTAACTTCGCCGAAAATGAGTGTTTCGACAAACCTTCAACGCCATTGCCAATTGTATCGTCATCCAAAGATCATGAGCATATCCCCATGATATCCACAGTATACATCCATCCCGGAACCCACACCACCACTTGGCAGTTCCAAAGTTAAGACATTGCAAATTAATCAGTTAGGTCCATCCCATACTGGATATGTGGTATGGCCTAGTTCAATGGCGCACAAAATTAATTCATTAATATTCACCCAAGCGAGACTACATCATCCCAATGTGCGAACGGCACCCCCTTTACTGCACGATCACTCGCCTGAGCATGAAACCAGTTTTTTTTAGACTAAACCAATGACAATCCATGCCATGACACACAACTTTTACAATAGTAGCATTGCACCATAATTCCATATCTCATTAACTCAAATTAACATCATTGATCATGTGAAGATGAGCCCATCGTATAACTAAGCATGACTAAGCATATCTACGACAAACCCTGGTAGTACAATTATGTCTAGCTATTAATGACCATCCTATGGTGACAGTGGATACATGGTATTGAAGATATTCAAGGTGCATAATGACAAATATGTGATTAACTACTCCCATAAACAATTGATGTAAAAGTATCATGCAATTTGATATAAACAATATAATTTTGAAAATATAGATTCAATATGATCAAAGGACAATGACTTTCATTGGCCTTGCTCAGTTAGCATACTCTACTCTTAAAATCCGGCTTCTGCTCTTTGGAAATCATTGTCTAAACGAGAGAGAGAAAACAAACGAGACATAAATAAACCCAAAATAAATTTCAAATAAAATTCAAAATTAACCAAACCAGCATAGGAAGAAAGAGCTCGATTTTAGATGAATTTAGAAACTTGAAGAGGCTGAATTGGAGTTCGGACGAAGGAGAACGATTTTTCGGAAGATTCAACGTGAGAGCAAATCGGGAAAAAGAAAGAGGAGAGAGGGTATGGGCCACTAACAGGTGGGTCCTATGGGATTTCTGCATTTTTGGAATAAAAGAAAATTTAGAAAAAGCTTTAGAGGCCGACAAGTGGGGCCATGGTCTATGGACCAAGTCCATGAAGAAGGCTCAAGTCTACGGTGAGCTGAGTTCACGGAACAATGCTCAGACGCGGGGTCCACATGGCAGCGACTAGGTCCATAGTGAACCGGGTTCACGAGTTTGGATCTAGGGCTAGCTCAGGTTGTGCCATGTGTGCATCCTCACGGCAGCCACATGGCACTGATTGGGACGACATGACGACGACTTGGCTGACTTGGCGCTGAGGTGGAGGCGAGGTGACAGACCACGTCGGCGACAATGACGGCGGAGCATGGGAACAAGGTTTCGATGACGGCAAGGCACGATGGAGATGGGGACGGTGCAGATCTAGGCAAAGGAGGCGCAACAAAGACGACGATGTGGATGACTCCTGTAACGTCCCAAAATTCGAGTTTCCACAAATTTTTCTTGAATTAATAAAGCTTAAATGTGAATTTCTAAAATTAAAACTATTTAATTTGATTAATATAAACTTTAATTAAATCAAAAACTGTGTTAGTTGTATTCCTTGTGCTCTATGGATTTTTCCTGAATTTTCTTGGATTTTTTCGAGTTTGTTTGGTATTTATTTGAGCTCATTTGGATTTTCAACCTTTTTCTAAATTCAGAAATCAATTCCTAATTCCTTTTCCTTCTTGGGCTGATTTTCTCAACCCATTCCCTCCGGCTTAGCCCCGCTAGCCGCCCCGCTTCCTCGCTCAGTTCCCCGCCTAACCCCTACCCACCTCCGTCGCAATCGGTCTAGCTGCCAGCCCAACCGCGCCTAGTTGCAGTCACCTCCATGCCCTGGGCACGCTTACCAGCTGTTGTCGCCTCTAGCATGCACACATGTGCTCGCGCCGCTTATGTGTCCGCCCTGGACACCACCTCCGCGCCGTCGCCACCACTCAGTGTCCGTGCCCCGCACACACGCTAAGGCTATAAATAGCCACCGCCCGCGTGCACCCGCCTCGCCCTATCCCGTCGCCACTGTTGCCCTAGCTGCCGTCGCATGGAACTCCTCCGTACGCCGCGCCCTCGGTCTTCTTCTTCAGAGTCGGTGCCACCCACTCCGCACCCATTCTCCGTCATCGGACCTCCTTGGGTCGTCGAGTCTGCGTCATCACGACTGCCTCATCCACCTCTGTCATCGACGCCCACCCACTGGAACTCCCGAGCACCCGGTAAGTCCCTTGCAAATTTCCCCGTGTCATCTTGTGTTCTAGGCCCTGATCTACACTTCCCATCTTTTGATTTCTTGATTTGATCACCGTGTGCCGATTTCATCTCCTTCTTTCTCCTCTCTGGCCGACCGCCTTCACCGACTGATTGCGCCGCCACCGGTGAGCTCCGCCGCTCATCTACCCCACCTTCTTCATCCTGCGCCATGTTCTACACTATGCTTCCTTCGCCTTCCCCGGAGCGTTGTCGGAATCACCTCGCCAGCGTGACCCAAGCTTGTGCCACCTCCTTTCTCTACGCCGCCGGCGATAGCCACTAAATCTCATCGCCGTGCATGCATCATCATCTTCATCGTGTCCTCCTTTCCCTGTTTTGCCACTCCATCGCCACCACCGTGTCTTCTACCGTTGGCAATCCATTAGGCCCCTAGTGTCGCCGTCGTCGTCGCCGATGCCATGTTGCTGCCTCGTCGGAGCCACGTTGCCTTCCCGTCCTCCGTGTTCTCTATGTTCAGGCCACGTCACCACCTCATGAGTGCCGTTTGCCACCTCAGCCACCTCGCCTTGTCATCCGCCACCTCAGCACCACCTCCTTGCCATGTCATCCCCTCGGACATCATCATCGCCTACGTGTTAGCTACCTAACCCAAACCCAAACCCTAAACTCAATCCCGAGCAGACTTAGTCCACCGTGGACCAGTCTCTGACCCGTGGAGGCCACCTTGTCAGCGCACTATTTCGTAAACCCAATCCACCATGAACCCATAGACCTCTCCGTGAACCTGGTCTATAGAGTATAGACAAGTGGCCCACATGTCATTCCCTTTCTCCTTTTTCTGGAATTAAATCAATTCCCGAAAATCCTTTTTATCTGTGGGTCCCAAATGTCATCCTCTTCTTTATTTTCCAAAATTCCCAAAAACAATGATTCCAGGAATATTCCCTTGGCCCCACCTGTAAGTGACACATATTCTCTCTCTCCCTTTTGTTTTTCAGTATTTTCTTTTCCGATCAAGCTTCTGAGAGCTCGTTCTTCTTCATACGATCTTCGATTGAACCCATTCATGTTTCTAAATTCATCTAAAATCAAGCCTTACCTTCCAGTACCATTCAATTTCAATTTGGATTTTATTTGTTTTATCGTGTTGAGTTTTGTTTGTTTTTGCGTTTTCTCTCTTGTTAAATGTTGTCGTTCTAGAATCACTAGAAGGAGCTGAAGGTCAAGGAAATAGAAGATCGAATATAAAAGAAGAGCATAATTGCTATAGCAAGGCAAGTTGTGCTTTGATCATATTGCACCTAGTTTTCTAAAGTTAATTTGGGATTAGCTATGCAATCTGTTTGATTATGCCCACCTTGATAATTGTATTACCATGATCATTTGTCACCCTAACTTGGTTAATTATTAGTTGATATTATCATAGCACCATTGTGGGTTGGTTAGACACGATTAGTATGCTTAGCCTTGCAACGAGTCATTGATATCATTTTGAAATATTAATCTCATACTTGACTAAGTAATCATGGAACAATTTGTGAAAAGATGTGTGTTGTATGTTGTCACCTGTTGATTGTATATGATGCATTTAATCAATAGGGTGGGAAAATATTTAGAGTGAGTCGAGTGGAAAGAATTGTGATATGGTGGAGCTCTGTGATTGGGAAATCTGAATTGTGGTGGCTTAGTTAGAAATTGGTAGTCTCGCCTTGGTCAATTAATTAAGGACTTAACTTTGTGCGCTATTGAACCGAGCCTTACTATATGACCACATGTCTGGTATGGGACATACCTAACTAAGTAAGTTACGGGGTCTCGACATTGACTACTCAGGCAGTAGGTTAAGCGCTCTGTGATGGATGGAGGTGTCGACTACTTAGTAGGGTCACATTTATGGGCAGTTCATTGTCTCCAGGTCCAACAGTGTGCGTCGGACCAACGAATGAGGTTGGGGTCGATAGTATGCACAACGGGAGAGTCAATTGTCAAGATAAAATTTCAGAAAGGTTTTGTTGTGATCTTCTCCGTACAAGTTGATTGCATCATGTGGGTAAAGTGTACAACCTCTGCAGAGTGTTAACAATCTATTTGAATAGCCACGTCCTCGGCCATGAACATGCTCAGGGTTTTCACACGAGGGATATATTTTCATAAAACGATTGGAGGGACAACTGTGTGATTTAACTCATATGGCTGTGTGAAAGAATTTATTAGAATATGTGAGATTTGTGAAATACTTGTTAAATTACTATTGTTATTTGTTTTAAATTATGTTTTGAATCTATTATTCATATTCAACTGCAACTGTTGCTTTTATGCAAAAGAACCATAGATGCCATATCCTTTGGAAAAAGCCATCATCTAAACTTGTTGAGTACTCTATGTACTCATTCTTGCTATAAACAATGTCGTTCAGTTGTTGAAGATATAATATCCTATTTATTTAAAGAGAATATAATGAGATTGAGAGATTCCTTATTTGCCTCGCCAAGAAATGAGATAGAATCAATAATCATCTTGCAATGTGATTTTTACGACTAGAATGGCTTTGAATGGAAAACCTTATAACTACAAAGTTGTATATCTATTTTCATAGTCCAATTTAGAGTCCTTGTTGACCTAATTTGGAGTTCTGGCATATGAGATATGGGGCCTGTAAGGCAGGCTGCACAGAGAATCAGGGTTCGTAATTTAGTCAACATCCAAAGCAAATTTCGTAATGAATACCGCATTTTCAGAAAAGCTCCACAACTATTGAGTTGCAGAACTATGAGTTAGCTAAACGAAAAAAAGAATCACTCAATTACGAGTTCAAGAGAGAAAGTTATGATCTCCGAAAGGTTCGCTGCACAGAAGGAAACCGGAAAACCGACTCGAATTCGAAGTGTACTTTGAATCAAATTCAATGCTGGTTGTTTCCAACCCTACCACATCCAAGCCATGACCCTCCAACCCATTGGCCTTTAAATAGGACTCCAGGGGTGCCCCCTATGCTCCTTATCCTGCTGCCTGGGTGGCTACTGCCAAGGGGAAGAGGAAGGTCATCAAGGTTGAAGGAGCAAGGAGGAGGGAAAGAAGGAGGAGAAGAAGAAAAAAAAAGCAGAGGAAGAAAGGAAAATTGTGGGGTTTATGTGGTCCGTTATGTTCGTCAAGGGTAAACTCTGTTAATCCCTAGGATTTGCCAGGGTTTAGCCATTGTTAAGTGTAACATTCCAAGTTTTGGTTTGTTTTTGAAGCTTTTAAAAACAAAAATAACCATTTAAATTTTCTTTGTTAAGTCAAAGCTTAATTTGAATTATCAGAAATCAAAACAATTTAATGTGATTAATCTAAACTTCAATTAAATTAAAAGTTATTTTATTTGGGTTCCTTGAGTTCCAGAGAATTTTTTGGAATTTTCTATGAATGTTTGGGATTTATTTGCTATTTCTTTGAGCTCGGTTTTATTTAATTCACTTTCTAAAATTCAAAAATCAAATTAACTCTGGATTTTCCTTTGGGCCAAAATTCATTTCTTTCGGGTCATTTTTTTTTCCTCCTTCTCTTCTTCCTTTTTTTCTCGGCCTGGCCCACCTTTTTTCCGCTCCAGCCCTTCTCCTTTCTCTTTATTCCACTACCATGCGGGCCCTCCTTGTCAGCCTCCCTTTCCTTTCCTTCTTCTTCCTCTGGACTCCACCGAGCATGTGTCCGAGTTCCACACGAAGCTACGCCACCGTCTACAACTAAAATACTCCCTCTCTGGTGCCTATTTAAGTGCGCCCAACGTGTCAAAATCTTTGCCCCGAGTTCCTCTACTGAATCCCCAAGGTGTCGTCGTCGATCGTGTTGTCTTTTCATCGGATTTTGTCAACAAAGTAGCCACCGCTGAAGCTTCTTCTTTGTGGTGTTCCATTGCCATTGGTGATTCTCCGGCTGCATCGTCACCACTGTTGGACTTGCCTTGAGACGTTCTACATCATGCTCGCCTCTTCGTCCTCAGAAGATCCCTGCATCGCTGTCTCCACCTTTGCCCCAAAACCGGCCCCATCGCTTGTCTTTGATTCCATAGTCGGTGAGTGCTCTTGCCATCTTAAGCGTGTAATATCACATTCCATTCTCTTTTCTTCTAATCCCCCATCTCCCCGTTGCTTCTCCATCACCGAAGTGCCCCGCCGCCACTCGTCTTCTTCATCGCCGGCCATCATTGTTGCACCGCCACTCCCGTTGTTCTCCGGCCGTTCTGAGCCTTGCATCGCGTTCCTCTTGTCGTCGCCAACCTTGTGCTTCTCTCGGTTCTCTTCGAGCGCTGCTAAAACACCAAAGCTGTCGCAAGCCCGAGTCGCCTTGCCGTCAATGTCGTTGCTGTCGACGAGCCATCGCCTCGCTGTCAATGTCGTCGTCGCCGACGAGCTGTCGCCGCACTTGGCAAACCGCCAACACCCTTTTGTTCCTCTCATCCCTGGGAACCTGTTTTGCTACTCATCCGCCCCTGCCTCACCTCCGTTCACCGTCAACGTCGCCACCATTGCCGTTGGCCAACATCCTCTGCTTCGTTTTCCTGTAGTTACTCCCTCTCTCTCTCTCTAACCGTGGGGCCCCCTTTGTAAATCTCTCTGTCTCTCTCTTTCTCTCACTGTCATATTGGTCCCACGTGTTAGTTAGTTTGTTTCTCTCTCTATTTCACTTACGGGTGGACCCCACTTGTCAGTATCCTTTGATTTTTTTCTTTTTTCCTTTTATTTTCAACTGAAAATCCCCGCTGATGTAGTAATTTGGAATTTCCTTTTGAAAGAAAATTCTAAAATTCAGAATAGTGTTTTCTTTATCTTTTTCCTTTCTAGCAAATCTTCCAAGAGTCTGTTCTCGCCCATCTGAACTCCTATTCAGTCCATTCAAATTCCTAAATTCATCTAAAATCGAGATCTTTCTTTTCAAGTTTGTCTTACTATTTTTGGATTTTATTTGAATTTATTTTGAAATTATTTATGCTTCGCCTGTTGTTTTCTCTCTCGTTAAACAATCTATTTCACATAGTAAGAACAGAAGCAAACTTTGAAGATCCAAGTGTGGTAACTGAGCAAACCCAAAGCCAAGGCAAGTCGTACTCCTTGGATCATATTGAACCTATCATTTCAAAAGTAAATTGTTTTATATCAAGTGCATGCTATCTTTATATTAACTACTTTTGGGAGTAGTTAATCACCTATTTGTCATTATGCCCCCATTGAATATTTGAATACCTTGAATCACTTGTCACCATAGAATGGTTAATATTAGTTGGACATATTTGTATCACCAACATGGGTATCATAGAGATGCTTAGTTACGGTGGGCTCATTATCACATGTTCGGTAATGTTAAATTTGACTTAATGAGATATGGAATTGTGGCGGATAGCCACTGTTGTTAAAATTTGTGTACCATGACAGGGTATGCCATTGGTCTTGGTTGAACAAAATGATTTTCGCTCAAACGAGTGATCGTGAAGTAAAGGGGGTGTTGTTAGCACGTTGTGGGTTTGTGGTAGACTTGCCTGAGTAACTTGTCAAGGACTTAATCTTGTGCGCTATTGAACTGAGCCACAACTGTACAACCACATGCCTGGTATGTGACAGATCTAACCTAGTCAGTTGTGGAGTTTTGACAATGACTACTTAGGTAGTAGGTTTAGTGATGGGTGGAGGTGTGGACTATTCTAAAAGTCACATCTATGGGCAGTTCGCCATCTCTAGGTCCAACGGTGTGTGTCAGGCCAGCGGTGAGGTTGCGTCGACTGTATGCACATCGGGAGAGTCATTTGTTGAGATGAAACCTCTAAAAGGTTTTGTTGTGATCAGTTACGTACAAGTTGATTACATCTTGTGGATAAGGTGTACAATCTCTGCAGAGTGTTAATTAATCTATTCGAATAGCCGCGTCCGCGGTCAAGGACATGCTCAGGGGTTTCACACGAGAGGTAGAGTTTCTTTATAAAATGTGTCGGAGTGTGAATGGAAAGTTCACTTGATGAATATAATGTTTGTTTGGTGAATAGGGAATTCACTTGGTGGTTTGGCTGGGAAGTGAATGGGAAGTTCATTGGTGGATTTCAAAGAAACTGTTTACTCTATTTATCTATTGTCTTTTAAATTACACATTTCAATCTATTTACCGTATTTATCGTCAATACCGCTTTCTGCAAAAGAACCATACGGCTAATCCTTTGTTCGAGCCTTGCATGAATATTAACTGCATAATATTTCTCTACGACTTTTTGAGTACTTTATGTGCTCATGGCTTCAAATTTTGCTGCTCAATTGAAGAATATCAAGCCGCTCAAGAGTTCTACGAATAGGAGTTTTGTGAAGGCTTTGCTGATTAGGATGTGTTCTCCACTTGATTGCCTGTGGGCATGTTGATTGGCATTTCTAAGTTTTTTTGTTCCGCTGCAAGAGTTTATTTGTTTCTTTAGCCCTGCGTGGCAAGTTAAGTAAACAATGACCATAAGGTCCAGTTATTATTACTATTTGTTATTTGAGAAATTTTTAGTAAAATCGATAAATTGATGGTATTTCATTGATGTTTCTTGTGTGACCTAACTACTGATCTGGGACTAGTTCAGAATACACAGAGGTTTTCGGATGTGTAAATCTGGGTCCCGACATTAAGGTTGTAGATCGTTTTGCTTAGGGTAAGATTGTTTTCAGCATGCCCTAGTTCATCGAGGTTAGATGCAGAACCTTGCGGGGAGCGATTCAGTGTATTTAGGATCAGATTCAGAGGTTTGTCCAATTATAGAAAATCTAGATAATCGTGTTATGTTTCAAGGAAGGTCTGGATCATTAGAATCAGAGTAACGAGCGAAAAGTGTCGGCCTCGGGAAGGTCATTGTCCAAAATTTGGATATAGCCGGCAGATGTTGTGAAGATGGGCCAGTTTCATCTAGTAGATTGCAAAATTAAAATGTGGTGATAACTTGAATAAGTTAGTAACTTTTGTGTAGTTTCCAAGCTGGTATCGTTCATATATTTTCAAGTTTTAAAATTATAGATATAAAATGATGAAGTGGAGAATTGTGACAGATTTTGGGACGGTCTTCAGGGAAACAAACGGGGCGGAGAACGGTAGAATCAGAAGTTTGTCATAACTAGGAAGTTGTAGGATTTTTCATGAGGATTCCAGAAAATAGTGGATGTCAAAATTTTGTGTTCAGATGTATAAGTTAGAGCTATTTTACTACTGGGACAATGAGTAGTGCGTCTGGTAGTTTTGGGTTAATTGGGTCGGTTTGGTGTCAACGTACGATGACGATAAGTGTTAAGTGTGAGTGCTGTGATGTTTTTATTTTGAGTTATATCTTGCAATGTTTGTCCAGGAAGTGTGGCCTCTAGTGGCTTGCCGCCGCTTCGCTATCCAGCTCCAAGGGGATAAAGAGGCAAGTGCATGGTAGATAGTGATCTATGGTGGATCATTGTATTCTTTATCACTCATTTCCATTATATTATTTTTTATTTCATCTTATTTAATTGCAAACAATATGAGTGGTCATGACATTAATTGTGTTGATGAATTTAAGAAGGATGGATGAAGGTATTGTTGATGAACTTATGTTAAGTTGGGCATTCATAAGCATCATTGTATGAAGAGAAGGAGATCATGGTGATCACATATCTACCTTGTTGGTAGATACTCCACGGGGTGGAGGAGGTCCCCGATGCTTTTGGAGGATGGGCTTGTGAGTGAACATTATCGCGAGTGTTCACTCACGCTAAACTGGTATACACGAAAAGAGTTGCATATGGACATATAGTGTAGGGATACCTTGCATTTAGGAAAAGAGAATTTGATGATTGAGTATGAGAATAAAGAAAAGAAAATAGTTGATGTTGATGATGTTATCATTTACAATTGATTAATCATTGTTCATTGTTTATTATTGTGCTTGCTGAGTCGTGGACTCACTCTTGCTTTATTGTTGCTTTTAGGTGAGTGTTTATGACATTGCACGTGGGAAGAGCTAGCACACTTGGAACCACATCATACATTCAAATACTTGAAACATTAGCCATGAGACACTTTATTAGCATGATGATTGATAATTAGGACTTGATATTATTACTTAGCCTTAGTTGATTGGTTGGAGTTGATTATTCATTCAAAAGACTTGATTCAATTGGTTTTGCTATGATCTTGGTTTATTATCTTGCCATGCTCCCTAGGAATTAATCATCTATGATTGCCATATCGTTATGCTTGTGTTAGTGTGACCCGTGGACGGGTTTTATCATTGATATGCTTACTGTTAATTGATGTTAAAATTGATAGTTAGTATAATTTAGTGGCATTCTAGCCTCAGTGTTGGGTTGGGGTGTTACAGAAGACTACATCAGTTTATCGTTGGTCAACAAGATGAACGTCAAGGATCATGTAGAACTAGGTTGCGCTACCGCAGTCGATTGCCTGTGGGCACATGGATGGGCTTCACTGAAGTTATTCTGTTTCCTTCCACTGCAGCTTCTTTGAGATATTCGTCATTTGAGGCATTAATTGTAAGCTTTGACCTTAAGGTCATTACTTTGATAATTATTGTTAATTTCCTATTTATTAGTTAGTTTTGTATAGGGAATGGTATTTCATTGATGATGGCACTATGTGTACTAGTGTGATCATGGACTAGTGCAGTATACACAGACGGTCCAGATTTGCATATCTGGGCCCCGATAGCTCCTACTGGCGTCGACCACAGCGACTAGCGGTGAGGGTGGAGGCGGCAGAGTGGCTCGAGCGTTGGTGATGGTGGTAGTGCAGCGGGTTCCCAAGGACGGGGGAGCATCACATAGAACGCCACGACATGGAACCGTTGGCAGTGACGGAGCGGGCGAAAGCTCACCAGCGGTGACAAAATCTGGTGAGGAAAGATTGCAGCGGCCGACAACTTCTTGGCTTCGATTCAGCGAGATGGTTGCGGACCCGAAGAGACGAGCTAGGGTTTTGGGGGAGGAGAGCGAGGTCTTCCTCGTGACGCAAGTTACGGCGGCATTTAATGGCGAGGGCGGTAGAGACCGAGGCGGAGACGATGCCGTGCGGGAGGAGGAGACCGGGACGAAGATGGGGATGACCATCTGACATGCGGGCCCCAGGGGTCAGCGATAACGAGGCAGAACGGACCGGTCAAGGCCACATGCGGCGAGGCAGACGGTGCGAGTGGCATGTGAGTCGGCCAAAGACGAAAGGGTGCAAGTGGGGAAAAGAGAATGAGGCGAAGGGAGGTGGGCCAGTCCCAAATCAGCCTGAGGAGGTTTTAGGAAAAAAGGAAAGAATTTCCAAATTCCAGAAATTGGATTAAATCATATTGAGCTCAAACAAATAGCAATTAAACTCCAAAATTTCCAAGAAAATTCCAAAAAATACTCTAGAACAAAAGGAGCTCAAATAAAAAGTTTTTCAATTTAATTGATGTTTAGATTATTCACATTAAATGGTTTTAATTTCTAATAATTCAAATTAAGCTTTAATTAATTTAGAAAAATTCAAATGGTTATTTTTTTGTTTTGAAAGGCTTCAAAAGAACCAAAACAAGGGATGTTACAACTATGCACTATTTCGATAAAGAGAAAATTCTTCTATAAAAATAATTACATATGCAACTTTTCCACTGTTTAATTTGAACTGGCATGACAATCTAATATTATCCCCCCTCTCGGACCTTTACTCCATAGTCCAGAGACTCCGGTTGTTATACCAATCTCACCGCATAACCTGATTACCCAAGGGCAAATGGTTTTGCTAAACTACATTCGACTGTTTTCTTTTGTCAAAATAGCTGAAATTTCATCCATCCGATATGCTTTGAGATTTGCACTTCTTGTCATCTGATGAATTGGGTCCAAATTTATTATGTTTTTTTTCTTTCTCTACCTCTCTAGATTCTGGTCGCTGATGAAATCAAGTCATCGACCAAACTAAGTAGAAAAGGCTACCCTACGATAAGTAACCAACTACCTGGTATGACGCTTACATTTGTTTTTTCTTTTCCTGCTGATTTTCAGTTCATATGCTATTTTCTAGAGGATGTTGATTGTGATTTATCTCAATGCATGTTAATCAAGGTAGTGATGCGCACATTTTTGCATATATATATATATATATATATATATATATATATATATATATATATATCTGTGTGTGTGTATTATTGTTTTTGTCTATTTTTAGTCTTGATTAATCAAATAAACTCGAGTCTTTCCCTAAAAAAATAAAGTCGACTCTATGCAGAAATCACACAGATGTCAAGTGCCGATGATATCTAGATGGAATTTAAGAGTATCCCGCATTTTTGGAAGATAGTTTGAGAAAACCAACTGCACCACGCGAATCCCAGAGTTAAGAGGAACCCAACAGAAGAAATTGTGTTGTGATTGGAGCCTCTAGAGGAGAATTCGACTTGTGGATCACCTTTCAGGAGGTGCGCCTCATCTTTTTTCTTTCTCTACCTCTCTAGATTCTAGTCATTGATGAAATCAAGTCATCGACCAAATTAAGTAGAAAAGGCTACCCTACGATAAGTAACCAACTACCTAGTACGACGCTTACATTTGTTTTTTCTTTTCCTGATTTTTAATTCATATGCTATTTTCTAGAGGATGTTGATTGTGATTTATCTCAATGCATGTTAATCAAGGTAGTGATGCGCACATTTTGCGCGCACACACACACACACACACACACACACACACATATATATATATATGTGTGTGTGTGTGTGTGTGTGTGTGTTATTTTGCATATTTATTATTGTTTCTGTCTATTTTTAGTCTTGATTAATCAAATAAACTCGAGTCTTTCCCTAAAAAAAATAAAGTCGACTCTATGCAGAAATCACACAGATGTCAAGTGCCGATGATATCTAGATGGAATTTAAGAGGATCTCGCATTTTTGGAAGATATTTTGAGAAAACCAACCGCACCACGCGAATCCCGGAGTTAAGAGGAACCCAACAGAAGAAATTGTGTTGTGATTGGAGCCTCTAGAGGAGAATTCGACTTGTGGATCACCTTTCAGGAGGTGCGCCTCATCAAACAGATTACGATGGTGGTGGTCCCAGTCCTTAATTTTGCACGAAGGCTCCGCAATACTTCAAATACTATGTCATGAAGGGATCGAAGCATATGATGAGAGGAGATCAGATCGGCAAAGTGTCACGACCAACTCCAAGAGGGGAAGGGTGCCTCCAACACCTTTTTCCACCTCTATATTATCCATTCCACCACATTCCTCCATAGGATTTAGCCATAAACTATTCTAGATCATCCCCACAACTTGGGCATGCGTGTCTACCGAATGGTTTCTTCAATAGATTGGTTTTGTGGTTTAATCTATTATTTTCAGACCATGTGTGGTGCCATCTCTATGTTATTCTTGTGTTCTTATTTCATTATTGAGCGATCTGTTTAGTTTTTGAGGTCACAGGGTATCCCAATGTAGAGATCATGAGATAGATCGGGATCCAATGTGGTCTAGTATATCCTTGTGATGATATTCTTTATGATGGTTGTACGAACATCGATTGTGCACCAATTGCCCTTGCAGGACATGAAGGATAGCACTGCTAGATGAGATGAGGATGAAAGGTAGAAGGGTGATAGGTTGTACCTAAGGCTATAGCACGGGGTCTATAATAAGGCCTTCCTTAAATCCGTCTCGAATTCTTGTTGTACTGCTTGCGAGCGAGGGTTACAAGGGATGTGTTTGACAGACATATTTATCTTTGGCTCCACCCACATAAAGATATTATGAACACCATAGTGGTACCCATCGACCCTTTGAATTCTACTAGCGGAGAACCGACGCCTCAAGAATGCCTTTAATTATTATATTTTGACTCCTTTATATTTCAGCAATTTATTATTATTAGCCATTTTAATTATTGTTTATTTAATATTAATACTAGACTTTTGAATTATAAGACATATCGCTCATCGTGGATACAATACTCTTACTTATTTGAAGCATTCAACAATCAGGTAGGTAATTGCGACGTCCCAAAAAAATCCTAAATTTGCTTTTTTTTTTGTAAACTCTATGAATCTTGTGTTTGAGTTTTCCTTCATGTTTGTTTGAGTTCTTGAGAGTTTTCTCAGTTTTTACTAGAGTTTTATCTTTGCTGGAAGTTCCTTTTCCCTTCCAAAATCCTAGAAATTCCTAAAATTTCTATGAATCCAAAACCTTCCTTTTCCTCCTCGCTAAAAATATGAAATCCCAAAATCCCCAAAAGTCCCTCTACTTCCTATTTCATTTAAGGGAAAGAATCCATAAACACCCCCATACGTCACCTACCTTTTCAATTTGCCCCCTATATCTAATTATCATTTACTTTGCCCCCCATAAGTTAAGTTGGCATGCAAATACCACACAGGCCTTATGTTAACAATATTTCTCATGGTTTTCATTATCTTTGGCACTTGTTTCAATGGTGTCAATACTTGTTTCATTAACACTAATACTTATTTCAATTTTATGAGTGATTTTTATTGTTGTAATTAGGGTTGGAAACGAGCTGAGTTGAGCCGGCTCGAGACAGGATTGCCTAAGCTTAGTCTTAACTGTGGCTCGGCTCAACTTGGCTTATTTTGGAAACGAGCCAAAAACCATGCTTGGATCGGCTTGAAAGGTGGCTCGAGCTAGCTCGTGACGAGTCGCGAGCCTAGCTATTAGAACTAGTTCCTCACGTGCAGAGCTAGTTCCCATCTGTTAAACCAAGCTACACCAAGCTGTACTAAACATGAATTAATTAAAAAAACAATGAAACATGGATTACTTGCTGCCAGTAGAAATGAGATGTGGTAGCCTTCCAGGATGACAGCAAGAACATTATTAGCCACACTAATGGTTAGAGACCATCCGTCATGTGAAATAAGTACTCAAACGGAGGTAATAGGCAATGACATAAATCTGTAATGAAACATGATCAAAATAGTTTAACGGTTCATGTTTAACAGTCCATTCACAATTAACACTAAATTTGTAACTACGACCATGAGTTCTAACTTCTAATTCATCAATAGCCTTCATAGTTCATGAATAGCAAAAACACCAAACAAAAATCCAAAAGGTCTTGTATTTAGCTAAGACCACAAAACAAAAGGTCCTATTGTCAACTTGTCATAGCATCATCTTGTCATCCAACTGAGCCTACAAGACACAAGCTTGCATCAATAATATCAACGAGAGATTTTGCAAACTTAGAAGTACTTTGAGGAAATAGAATGGTTTCAACATCATCCTCATCATCTTCTTCCTAAAAAGAGACATAATAATTGAGTTATCCATGATATAAACAAAAAATATTAGAAAAGACAGATTACAGTATGGAAGAACATACCACAAATATAGGAGGTTTCATGTAATCATGGGCACCTCTTATCCAGCTAGAAGCACACACCAAATACTGAAACCATAGCCGAGCGTAGAGAACTCCGATAGTCATCTACAACTCTACCTTCAACACTTAAAGTTGATTATGAAGATACGATGCTAGCTGGCACAGTCAAGAAATTATTCGCCATCTTTGACACTACTGGGAATCTATGTGCATTCAAATTTCACCACTCAAGCAATTTGAAGCCCTTGTTATCGAAACTCTCATTCACTTCATTTAGGTAGATGAGCAACTACGACTTTGATGGCTCTGTAGAAGCCGAATAGAAGAATGACTGAAACTGAGATGACACTGAGGATAATGTGCTACTTGTACCCATAGTTGAAGAGGAGGTTAGAGCACCTCTATTAGCAGCCTTGTTGTGCCAATGATCCATCTCATACTGTGAATACAGATCTTCCAACTTGGCCTTGACATCATCAAGCTCTTTTGCAACTTCTGAGGGTTCATACATTTGGTTGAAGCACCATCTAACGAATCTCATCTTAAACCTGGGATGAATAATAGTTGCAAGGACGATGCATTGTTCTTTTCTTCCCAATACTTGTCAAACTTATCCAACATTTCATCAGCCATTATCTTCAAATGTTGATCTCCAGAATTAATTGCGGTTCTTAATGCAATCTTGACATTAACTATGTAAGAATAAAAAATATTTGATGTGGGATATGTTCATCCAGAAAATGCACTAGTCACTTTAGCCAAAGACTTCAATATTGGTGCAACTTCTTCATACAATGCCCAATCTTGGCCCGATGGCTACCATTGGTAATTTGCATCCATGTCGGCATAACACACTAATGCATCTTTATAAGCAATGTAGACTCACAACATTTTGTATGTGGAACTCCACCTTGTCGACACATCAAGACTCACCCAAGACCAATTTTCAAAGTAAGTGATCTACAAATTTCTAAGAATTTATGCATACGAGATGGAGACTTATTTATATACTTGATTGTTTCCCTGAGCTTGTGTTACCAAAGGTGCTAATGGTGCCCGACCATCATTTACTACCAAATTCACTATGTGATAACAACAACGAACATGAAAATAATTAGCAATGAAACGAGCTGATCCTCTAGCAACAAACTTGGATATTAAACTAAGTAAAACAACAACATTTGAGGAAGCATTATCAAGAGTGATTGTGATAATATTATCCTCTTTCTTCCATTCAGCAATGCAATCAAAGACATCTTGAGCTATGACAACCCCATTGTGTGGAGGATCCAACTCAATAAAGTTTAGCAGATGACTTGCATAAACCCATTTTTATCTATATAATGTGCTACCAAACTCATGTAGCAAAGGTTTTTGTTAGAGATCCACAAATCACAATTTAAACTTATATGGTTGACACTTTTATGATCTTCCTAATGGCTTCTCTCTTTGATTCATAAATCTTGATGCATTCACTTCTTAACGTCTTTATGAACTAATATGATTGATTTAAATAACTCATCAAAACATTAAACCAAGTGTGCTCGACCATCCTAAAAGGATACTTATGGATAATTATCATCTTAGCAATTATTCGACGAGTTTCATATTGATCATATTCCCTAGGAGTGGCAACAAGAGGTAAACCAGTCTCACCTGCTTTGGCAGGACCAAAGTTGAGCTTAGCTTGAGCTTTCAGCTTAGCCACCTTGTACAAATATGGTGCACACTTCGGTATATGCCTAATCAGATGTGAAGTAGCACCCCCTTGTTTGTAAGACAAGAGTTTGTAGCAAAACCTACACTTTGCCCTTGTCTCAATCTCCCCTTTATTTGTCTTAGATGGAATAGTCACCACCTTAAAAATCTTCCAACAATTTGATCATTGTTTTTGTCTGCCACTTGCCTTTTGAAAACCCTTTAGACTTTTTGACATGGTACCATCATCTACCATGACTACTTCTTTATCATCCTTTGAACTTGAAGAATCCACCAAAACATGTGATGGTTTCCCCTCCTCACCAGATAATGAGATACCATCACCATCAGCGTCAACTAGGGATGGCAATGGTGCCCGATTACCCGCGTGCCCGCGGGTAAATACCCTAATGGAGCTGGGTATGGGCTGGTTTCTTTGTCCACGGGCATGAAAATAGGGGAAACTCTCTGCCCATCGGGTAAACGGGCACGAGCAAGGGTAAGCTCCACCCGTACCCGTCTCGCCCGTTTACCCACGACATGCACTGACAGGTGGGACCACTAAAACCCTAGTAGGGTTAATCACTATCTCACAGACTCACAGTCTCATCCTCCCAGCCGCCACTCACCTCCATTTGCCCCCATTTCCAAGCCGCCACCCACCTCCATTTTCTAGATCCACCTCATCCTCCCTTCCATTTTCTAGATCTGCCTCATTCTTCACACGTCCTCCCGGGTGGCTGCCTCGCACGTCCTCCCGGCCGGCCGCCCCCACCCTACCACTGCTCCTCCTCAAGCTCATACACCTCCTCCTCCTCAAGCTCAGGCTCCTCCTCCTCCTCAAGCTCAGCCACCGCCTCCTCCTCAAGCCCTCCCCCTCCCCTGTGTATCCGCTTGCTGAAGGCTCCAAGGACACCAACCATGAGCCCAAGGAAGCCGACGACGCCAAGGAGGCAAGGATCCCCACAGTCGAGAGGCCGTCCAGGGAAAGGAAGACAGTTGAGAGGTACTCTGAGCTCACCTCATGTGCCGGGCACGTGAAGAAGTCCCCCGCCATTCGAGGCGCTCAAGGGGAAAGAGGAGGTGGTGCTAGAGGAGGAGGACGGGTACGACGGTGATACCGGGCGGGAGGCGGCGGTGGGGTGAGTAGAGCGCGCGGCGAGGTTGGGCTTCTCCGCACTCACGGCCATGCTGGCCACCGCATATCTCGACTAGTGCTTCCTCGGCATTGCGCCACGGCTCAGGGCTAGCCCTGGATGGCACATCTTGCTGCCATGGCCTGCGTCGCGCTCGCTGCCAAGGTAGAGGAGACACGGGTGTTGCTGCTCCTCGACCTCCAGCTCTGCGCCGCCGAGGGCGGCGACCCCTAGTGTTCAAGGCCAATACAGTGAGCCGCATGGAGCTCCTCGTGCTCTCCGCGCTCGGCTGGCGGATGCACCTAGTGAGGCCAATGGTTTGGTTGCTACAATATTATCCTGCCATTATGTTGCATTATGTCAGGTTTTCGATCCTCTCGAATGTGTTTGCATGATAGAAATTGAACAACCTCTTGAATTGTTGTTCAAGATCATACATGAACGTGGCAACTACTCTAGCCTAGAACAATTGCACTAGTGATGTATGGTTTATCCAAATCTTTGGCATTATTTTTTAGGTCAAATGCATAAATTTATCTTAGCTTTCATTTAGTTAGTAAACTACTAAAACAACCTTCACTAGTCTTTCATGTCTTGGGTAGTACTTGCAAGAGAAGTAGGTCCCTACATGATTACATGCGTAGACTAATCACAAAGACTATATATTGATATATAGAATCGTAATCAAGCCATGTGTTCATAGTTCTTATTATTGATTCATCAATCTTTTACGAAGTTGAACTCGAGGGCTTCAAACATTCTGTCGACTCACTCTCTTGTATGCTTTTATCAGGCGCAAATCAAAATCTTTGACAAGCCATCACCATCCGATGGATTTGGGAATCGGGAGTGTATATTGCTTGTTCTTGTGCTAATGTTCAGTCAATCACCTGAACCTTGCAGAGCTACATGGCAAATGCTACTACGTGCATTGTCCTGACATTGTTCGTGGGTACACAGGTATGCCCGCGGGCGACAGGCATGGGCGAGGTTCTTCGCCCGTTGGCCTTCGTGGGCATGCTCCTAGGGAGAAATCGGGGTCGCGGGTATGGGTATAGGCGAGCACTACCCGTGCCCGCTGCGCCCGATTGCCATCCCTAGCGTCAACCATGTCCTCCCAATAGCCATCATCTAAGTCTAGTTCCTCGCTCGGCGACTGTGAACTATAATTTGACCCTAAATCAGGCTCACTAAGGTCAGAAAAGCGGAGAGTGGAAATTGGAGACTCGTCGAGGTAGTCGGGATCGTCATCGGTCAGTCGAGGTTAGGAGGTGGTTGGGAGCTGAGGAGGCGTCGCCCAGTTGCACGGTCACCTACTAGTGTCGGGCAGAGGTGGAGGCCCCAACGTCAGCGACAGAATTCTTCCCTCAGTGCGCACGAGACTCCATGCTCTATTCGCGCTCCATACGGTGGATGGCAAGGAGACAGCGAGATGGATGGCTAGAATTGGTGGGGCGGACGGTGACCGCGCAATGGATGCCGACGATACCACGAGGGGGACGGGAGACAGAAGGTGGACGACGAGGATACAGCTCGATGCAGTTGCTCTCTGCCGGCGCCCCCTCGAGCAATGCCTCCCTAAGTCTCTAGGGTTAAGCGATGATGGGTTTTGCTAGGCCGGCCACCTAAAGCCTCAATTGTTCCTCTAGGCTGGCTGGCTAGGCCTATTTCTGTATGAGCCTAACGAGTCCATCGAGCAGCTCACGAGCGGCCTAGGCTCGGCTTATTAAAGTAGCAAGCTAGGGACGAGGATTGGCTTGGCTTGTGTACACCAAGAGCTCGAGTCAGCTCGTGAGCCTCGAGCTATTTTTTTAGCCCTAGTTGCAGTACATCATTTCATTGATAATGTTTTAATGCTGAAATTGTGTATTAAAAATAACGAAATAATCCAAATCATTGAAAAAAGTAGTGAAATCACTTAAATAAGTACTAAAATCGTAGAAGCAAGTGCAAATATAATTAAAACCATAAGAAAATAGTGCGAATATACAATCTAGCGGTATTTACAAGCCAACTTGACTTATAAGGGCAAACTAAACGAAAATGAGATATGGGTGGCAAATTGAAAATGTAGGTGACTTATGAGCAGGGTTTCTTTTATCGGTAAGATTTTTTTACCGGGACCCCCCGATACAACCGAGATTACCGATAATCGGAAAATTTCGGCCAATTTCGGCCGAAATTTTCAAAAAAAATTTGAATTTTTCGGATTTTAAATTCAAAAAATAGTCAAATTCGAACAAAAATCATCAACTGAGCTAGTTAGGATGGTAGCAAGATTTAGATGGGCTTGTATTACTTCACTCATTCATCAACTGAACAAAATTCAAGAAATTTGATTTTTTTTTGGACAAAATTCATCCGAATTTGAAAATTCGGAACCGATTTGAATTTCAATCGGGGGGGCCCGATAGAATTGCTAATCGGCGATTTTCGGCGATAATCGTCCGATAATAAAACCCCTGCTTATGAGAGTGTTTATGGATTTTTTTTCCTTCATTTAACCCTGAAAAATTCTAAAATATTCTTGGGTCGTCCCTTCATTTCTTCTATTGCCCAAGCCAAATATACAACTATCTCTCTCCCTCCAGCCCACCTCCCATGTGCACCGATTGGGCTGCCATTTCCCCTAGTCCGAACTTGCTTCTCTTCCAGCCAGCTGCCCCTCTCTCCTCCGTCGGCCGTACGGCCGGCCCACGCACACGCCTGCCAGCCTACACCAACCGCATGCCTCGCGTCCCCAGGCCAATCATCGAAGACAGCCAAGCGGAAGCCGTCTTCGCTGCCCGTCCGTGTCCTCACGTCCGAGCCATCGTCTGCGCCAAATCTTGGTCGCCGCATTGGCTCACACCATGCCGAGCTACTACGCAGCTACTTGCGCTAGTCTCCTGCATGTATTCCATGCCACCGAGTTGAGACGCGTTCTCTGTGCCCTTGTTCTCCATCTCGCGCAAGCCGAAGCAGACGGAAGCAGTCCCGCCACTCAGCCTTGCCAATGCAGCTCGTCCTATCTCTACCCAGGGAAGCCACCGCCCAGAGACGCAATGACCTCATCGTCCTCCCTCTCCTCAAGCCCGAAGCCAGCTTCCCTATCGCACCCATCATCACCACACCCGGTGATCCACTGTCCCATTTCATATGCTTGATGATGCTGACTACGAGCTATCAAATGTAATCGCAAGTGTACGGGTCTAGAAAAAATTAAATGGCAATTAAAAACACTGGAATTTAGCTCTAAGCTAAATAAAAGGAAAGGCTCGCTAATTTGGGATTTTTTTTTCAACACCAGGTTGGCCTCTCGGCTATCAATTAAATGCAAATGCAACTAAGAACCGGGTTGCCCTCCTAGTAAGCTCCACACTAAAACAAAAATAAAAATACTGGGTTGCCCTCCTGTAAGTTCAAGCTCCATTAATTTTGTTTTGGTGATTATTGACAAATCTATATGTGAGACTAACACTTTTGTTGATATGCTATTGCTTAGTCTTATTTGGATAAAAAGATGAAAAATCTTCAGAGGTATGCATTCCATGTCATATTCGTATATCTTGTTGCATTACTCGAATCAAAATATAGGTTGAACTCCACCAAAAGTCTAAGTTGGATATGTGTATATTATTTCAACTCATATATCTATGTATGCAAACATTTATGGGGAGTTCACTCTATGTTTTGTGGTTTCACTAGTATTGATCACTTTCTTCCATCCACTTATATTGAGGATCTCTACTTTGAAGCACATCATTGAGTATATGAAGCTCTGTAGTTAAAATATACTCTTGTTAATTTAAATTGAATTATTTGCAATCGGATTGTCATGAATCACCAAAAAGGGACAGATTGAAAAATCTAGACCCGTCATTATGAGTTAATGGAGTATTATGGTAATTAATGACAATCATTTTGTGTGACTAATATTTTCCATGAGTTGGTGAAATAGATTGAGTCTCATGATGATGAAGACTTTGGATGGCACCATGTGTTGAAAGTCATCAAGTTAAGTGATCGGCGTCACGTGTTGATGCTCAAGCCAAGAACCCGATCTTGGAGAGGAGATGTGAGTCATCAAGTGAAAGCCAAGAACCCGATCTTGGAGAGGAGATGTGAGTCATCAAGTGAAAGCTCCAAGTGGATGCGTAACGCAAATGTATAACTAGCATATGCTAAGGATGTGCTCCTAGTCTTTTACCAGTCTCGGTGTTTGGTTGGAAGACCGAATTGCTAGTATAGGTTGTCGTACTATTAAGAGGGATCTTGTTTAGTGGATTGAGTCTCATTATGTGTTGATAGCTCAATCCCGCTTGTTCTAGATCCTCTAGGTATGATGCTATTATTTGCGAATGTGTTTTGCAAATAGTTGAAGCTCATGCATTTACTCTTTGTAGCATGAGACTATAGTTTGCAAATGCGTTTTGCAAATGGTTGAAATCCATGCACCTACTTCTTATGGCATGATACTGAAGTTTGCAAATTGTTTAAGATCATGCATCCTTCTTTGGCATGGTTCAAGATTGTTCGTTGCTCTTTTCCTTTGACTTAAGCCATGTGTTGGCTCTTTGGAATTGTAGAGGCATTTGTAGAGAAAATGCCTCGTAAACGCCTTCCCATGAATCATTGTTATGATAGTAGTGGCCTTTTTTAAAAACATCTCTACGGGATATGCAGCATTACGTAGATACGATGCACTACGCCCCCAACAAATAAAATATTAAAAATATGTGGACTCTTGCAAAGGTTGGTACTTGAACTCTAGACCTCATGGGAAATACTTCTCTTAGACTTGTCACACTAGCCACCCCAAACTCACAAACTCACGTGTTTAGTTGTGTGTTGCAATATTTATATGAAGTTCTTTTAACACATATAAACACACACAAAATGCTTCTAGAGAGTTGGAAAGCGTCTCAAAAATGTCTTTACACAACATATTCTATATGTGAATTAGAGAGCATCTAAAATCGTCTCTACAAGATAAAATAATGTATGTGTCTCAAAAAACATCTCAAAACTGTCTCTAACATACAAAATTTTGGGGTGATTTTAAAGTATCTCTAAAAACGCCTTTAGACTATAGAACTTATTAGAGAAATTGAAAAGCGCCTCTAGAAAAGCATATCTATTGGGGGAGGAGGGTTCTTGTAGTGATATACTTTAAATATTTGGCATGGGTGGGAATATTGACATATAGCTTCTTGATCACCTCAACAAACCTAACAAACTGCTCATCACTGGTATCTCTACGATAATGGGGTTTCAAAGGTAGGACAAGAGTGTCATCCAATTTTACAGCGAGTACCTCGGTTTCTACTGACTTTTCCTTCTTGGGCGTATCAGACACTGATGTCTCCTCATTTGGCATCAATGGGTCTATAGTCTGCATGTTGGAACATGTCTGGATAGCTTTCATAGCCTCCATAGGGTTCTGATGTTGCCCCCATAGGGGCCATCATGCTTAGGAGCTGTGTTGGTTAGCTGTGATATCTGGGACTCCAACACCTTGCTAAGACTTGTCATCTGTTGCATGGATGATGCCATAAGATTTGTCTTATTTCCAATCCCTCCAGAACCTTGTCAGTAGCCAAGAACTTATCTCCGATACTTTTGTTCATCTTTGTATGGCCTTCAATGAAGTCTTGCAACAGAAGGCAGAGTGGGGGTGGTTGATCACCAGAAAGAAAGCTGGTAGTGCTTTGTTGCCATAGCTGAGGTTTGGATGATTTCTCCATCCCGAATTGTTGGTCTGATTTCCCTTGTTCTGGAAATTGTTGATGAAATTGATGGACTCAGGGCATGAACTTCCAGAGTGACCGAGTTCATCGCAGTCTTCACATGTCATCCTAGCTTCTGCTGCTTGTACAGTTTCTGTCTGTGATGGGCCAAATATCTCTAGTCTGCCTGTGAGGGTGTCGAGCTTCCCAGCCAAGACTTCGATGGCATCAACTTGCAATACTCCTTTAGCTTTAGCTGAGGAAGACCCTGAGGCATGCTCTAAATCCCATCCTTGGTTGCACACCAACTTCTTGATGAGTTCTTCCGCCTAGGCAATATTTTTGTCAAGAAATGCTCCTCCGACTGATGCATCAAGATGCTCACGGGTTGACCTCCTTAAGCCTTAAAAAAAATCTGCAGAAGTTGCCACTTAGCGAAGCCGTGATGCGGGCACTCATCAAATCTGTCCCATGCCTCTGTGAGTGATTCTTCTAATGTTTGCTGAAATTGATTCACCCTGTTGCGATGAATCTGAGTCTTCTTGGGCGGAAAGTACTTCTCAAGGAATGCGGCTGCAATTGCGTCCCATGAAGCGATGTTGGGTGTGCTAAGAGATTGAAACCATTGTTTTGCTTTACCCACAAGTGAGAACGGGAAAAGCCTAATGCAAATGTTGTTTTCTGTGATGTCCTTCACTTGGAATGTACTGCATATCTCTTTCTGCTTTCTTAAGAATAAAACAAGCAATACAAGATCATGATACATGCTAATAAAATAAGGAATTAGATGATTAGGAAAAATTAAAAACACCCTAAGGTTTGAACGAAAGAAAGGTTCCCCAGCAACGATGTCAGAAAAACTATTGACACTGTCTACAAGCAATCAAATATAACCGCAAGCACACGGGTCGGTTATAGCTTTTCACTTTAGTATTCCAAGGTTATTGAATTCACAGGGAACCTCCTTCTATCCAACTTAGGATTTTCTAATAGCACATTTAATCCCACATAAAATCATAGCATAAAATAATGATCCTTTTCTAAACCCTTAGGCAACAAGTTGACGACAAATGTTCTAGGTTCTTATCATAGTTGTTCATCTACAAAGAAGATATTTTAATCTACTTACTACTATTCTCTAGACACTAGCATACATCTCTTACCAGGGACCGTAGAGCCCTTCGTTGGCCATGCACACCTTGATCAATGGCCACAACCAACTACACGGTACATCATCACACGCGTCATCCCTATCATATCGCATAAACAAGCTATGAGAGAGACGCCAAACATAAGTTAGCCGTTGGTGGTAAGTCGTTCTCTATGCCCTAGTAATGTCACCACTATGCACGGCTCCAACCCCCGAATGTATAGATCTTTCTGAGTTATGTGCTAACTACAAACAAGCTCGTAAACCAATATGAAAGGATCAACTAGATCGATATAATCACCACAATTATAACGACTAACTAAAATGATCTACAAACAATTAGATTGGAAACAAAACATTGCATAATCGGACAATCGGACAACCGTAAAATAGAAGTAAAAGAAGCAACTAAGATAGATTGAAACAACTAGAACATGAAGGGTTGAGCAGGCCGGCTCATGGACACAAAATCTCCCGTCCATGTGCTGCCCTATCAGAATACTTCCATTTTCCAGTGCAGAATTCATGTCGGATTCCAAAAATCAAAGAGTCCGACGTCTTGGTGTCCAACTCGGCAGTCCTTGGTGCAAAATCCGGACAAGAGACTTCTAGAGGGTCCTCCGGAGGAGAGTCGCAGTCTTGGTAGGCCACTGCGTTGGCTGGCTCTAGGCTTGCACCAACTGGCTCATGCCTGGCCCTCGTTCCAGTAGCCCCGGTGCATGGCCCATTTATCTTCTTTGCGTATTTTCCAATGATTTTTGATGATTTCTACAAAGAATATTCCAAAAATACAATTTTTGATTTCGGGTTAGGGTTAGCGATAATAATCCATAATTGTGGTCATTTCTTATCAATTTACCAGGAATTTAAGGTATGAAACACACATAAAATGAGTGTCAACAATGCTACTACCACGATCCGCTAAAATTTGCATGTTACGCTGCCCCCTTGCCAAATTGAGCTTTTGTTGAACCGTTTTAGCGATTAGAGGGGATGAATAGGAGCCTACTTTTTCCTTTCTAGAATTTTACTTCTTTATCACTCCAATAGCTATATAAAGCTATGAAGATTAGTGTCTTAAAATCACAGCAAAAGAAGCGATCTGAAACCAAGAAATTGAAGCAACAACACCCGTCGGTCGGTCTGACCACCAAGAGGTAGGCAGTCTGACCGCTCAGCAGGTCTAATTGCTCCTAGGGCAGGTCTAACCGTTCCTTCATGCTGATAGTAAAATCAGCACGATTTTGGATCTACAAAATACCTACTTTTGATCTACAAGTCCAAATCACTTGAGATTTCAGACACAACTCAACAAGAAGGTCAGGAACCTATTCCAATCGAAGATCAAGACAATCATATCCTAGGTTTCATGAATTTATTGTTTGAGAGCAAGAGGGCACAAAACCGGATGAAAACCTAAACTTGATCTAATGGTTTTCTCTTGGATGAAAGATGGTCAAGATGACCTTATATCAACTTCCACAAGTTCTAGTAAACTAGATCACATCAAAACACCAAGGAAAAACTCCTAGAACACAAGAAACAAAAATCACAAGAAAGAGAGCAAGAACAAGATACAACTCATCTTTGTACGAATTTGATTGGATTGATATTGAGGAATTGAGGGTTTACAGCCTCTCTACCACAGAGGACAAAAGCTCACTCATGAACACACAATCCCGCAATTTTTCTACCAATACATCTCTCAAACCCCTCATCTATTCTCTCCACTTTCCCCCTAATCTCAAATTAGGGTTTCCTAGGTTTGGTTGGTGTGCAAATCATGCACCACCCTTATTTAGTGGAGGCTAGGTATAGAGAGAAACCCTAATGATCACCCGTTGATCACACACACAAACAGGTCTCACACTCACGCATACTTCTCAAAGTGAATGACGATCTGGTGCTCCCGATTCCATCTCTTCGTGATCTTGTTCTCGACATGACCTAAACCACTTCTCCTTTCTGTTGTCATGCACTGTGCTTTCTCCAAGTTCACCAACTTGGTATT
Organism: Phyllostachys edulis; assembly: GCA_036346405.1. Taxonomy (NCBI): domain Eukaryota; kingdom Viridiplantae; phylum Streptophyta; class Magnoliopsida; order Poales; family Poaceae; genus Phyllostachys; species Phyllostachys edulis. The sequence goes on from CM070554.1 coordinate 36,797,865, forward strand.
TTGTTGAAGATACAAAAATACCCATTCTGGATCATTCCATCATTGACCGAGTCCAATCTTGTGAAGCAATCCCATGCTTCGCCACACATAGGTTCATCAATAGCTTTCTCTCATGCCAGCAAGTCTCTCCCAGCCAGCTCCCACTAGACCGTCTCAACACTTACACCGGCTCAATCCACTTGATGCAACTCGTCGCATTAGACTTTTCGTTCTTGTCAATCTTGCGCCTTGCTTGAGACCAACCACTTCACTCGGCATCCTTGACCATTTTAGACCTTGATTTCACCTAAACAACTCCCTATCATCCTCGCCGTTGACCGTAGTTGAGTCCAAGCTTCCCTGCACAACAATAGAACAAGAAATTCATTTCGAGCATAAGTTCTTCGTAACTTGACTCACGTTAGCCAAAACATGCATCTTGCAACACATATGCAATAATTCCATGACTTTTGGCCAATTCGCAAAATTCAGCACGCTCTGTGCTGAAATCGCCATGGCTGGTTAGACCGCCGCCACAAGGCCGGTCTAACCATTAGCATATGGATGGTCTAACCGCTAGTGATGCGAATATTGACAGCATGCACAATATAATCTTGATCGAGGTACCTGTCAACTGGAAAGAGCTCTTACGTCGCATCAAATTATCCAAGAGAAGATGTTCGGAAGTTTTGTTGCGCGGTCTGACTAGGCTTTCAGAAAGCAAAACCGATGTAACAGCAAAACCGATGTACTAAACTAAGATCAATTCGCAATTTAACCTCCTTTGTATAATTAACTATACCGAGGTTCCATCAATTGATCATAGCATTTAACACTAAACTCAATATTCAAGTTCATTCAGGCATGCAAGATAATCTAATAAACATAAACAAAACTTGCTATTCTCCTTATTACAAATAAACTGAAACATTCAACCAATCATACGTGAATCTCAAGCAGTTTGCTAATTATTAGAATAAAGACTAAATGGTAGACGCCTTAAGGATGAGTGGTAGTGAGTGCATCCAAACATCTACTCCCTCCCATGCATGTCGTTCTTGCCAGTTGTACCTAAAACATATCAAAGCAAGAGTGAGCCCAAAGACTCAGCAAGTATCAACAAGGTTAAAGCTAAAATCACAGTCATAGCATCAATATTCCAAATAAAACATTTCACTAAACATAAATTTCATGCTTATGTAATGCGTCCATGCAATGCACCTTTTAAACTTTATCTCTTTTCGCATTTTACCGGTAATGCGAGGTATACATCCGTCGATGTATACCCTTGCCTATGCACCCTGACATAGGGACCAAGAGCCTATACTCCACAAGTATAGGGACCTATGCCCATCATCAGCATGATGGGGACCTTTTTACTCATTGCCCACATTCTGCGAATGTGGGGACCTCAAGCCCGTCATTTACATGACGGGGACCTCAACTGTTCATACTTGGTCACCAAGTGACCAAGACTCAATCATGCTTATTACATGCATATGCACAATGACATCATCTTCCAAATATATGAACTCAACGTGTACATAATAATATGTAAGCATTAACAACATACACCGGAAGCTTTAACCATAACTTGCATTTATCAAGATATATTGTAATTCATCACATTAACATCCATGCATGGCTATTACGAACAAGACACAATCAATCTCAGCAAACAATCATAATTATTCTACAACCCGAATACTTGCCTCAACCGTATGCGAAAAACAAGGACGCCAAGAGGGCGCTGCCCTGGATCACACTCCCACCTGAACATAATGATAACCCAAACTAAGACAAGCATACTGGACCAAAAGCATAAATAAGAACACAATTGAACTCGCTAAACTCCCAAGCGTTTCCAATCTTCCAATTTCTACCGATCGCTTGGTGTTCACTGCGGACAGTCAACTTATAAAATACATAACTTTCTACTCAGGAGTCCAAATAATATGTTCTAATACTTTCTGGAAACATAATTAAATTACCTAAATAAACTTAGTTGGGGAGTCCTTCTGATTATGCCATCTACTGCCCCTACCAAGCCAATCTACAGAACATCAATTATCACGTCGGGTTCTCTGGACAGTACACTAAAATTATCATCACTTTTGCTATGAAAGTCCAATTCTTACGTTCTTTAGTTTTCTGAAAAGGTGAGGAAATTACCCATCTTTTTCATTATAACGAGATCCTCTGATTTCGTATTTAACTAATAGATTAACTCAGATTTCTACAGACTGTCAGGATGTTGACAGATTAACAGGATAGTGGCACTAAACAATTCATAACTTTCTAACCGTTAATCGGATCTGGGCGTTCTTGGCGGCCACGGAAAGCTAACAACATAGCCCAACTATTTCTAAGAGGTTGGATCCCTAGATTATGCCTCTACAGACATGAAAACCGTCGTCCAAACTACTGGACAGAACGCGATCTATTAAACCGACGCAATTCAATCTATCAAACGATATCAAACGCATCTACTACACATTAACCAGCGAAGAACACACGACGTTACCCTTGTAGAATCGCAGAAAGTTGAAGATCTTGCCCCGCGAAGTTGATCTCCTTCCCTCGCCTTGCTCCTTCCTCCAATGGCCGGCAGCGGGGAACACCAAGGCCGGCAGCAGGGAGCACCAAGGGGGGAGTGGGTGGCGCAATGGGGAGGGGAGGGGCTGCTACAGTGGTGGCGCTACAGTGCGTGATACAGTAGCATGGCCTCCCCCTCCACTTGGATGGTTGCCCTAATTGGCCAAGGTGTTGTGGGCTTTTGGCCCACAGCCCAGGTTTTCTAAATTACGCAAGAATCCCCCTGAATCTTCTGTTAAATCACTTTTCTAATTGATTCTCCTCCCCGAATTCGTTTCTTCTTACTTAATTAAACTTGGGGTATTACAACCAACTTATTTCGCAACAAGGAAAATAATATCATTTCCTTGCACGTAGACGAATCTGATTTGGATTTGGCATTCTTTCTTGTTTCTCAAGCAGTTCACAAAATATCTTTAGCTTTCTCGTTGCTTAAGTAGAAAGATTTCAATTTGTATTTTGCTACTTGTTTGACTAGCCACCATTTCTACAGTGCAGCCGCCATTTCAAAAGTGGTACTGTAGCACCATCCCAAAAGGCTATAAAAGGAGGGTTAACCCCATGTAATGTAATAGGAAATGGTTATGTTGATGAATATGAAATGAGTTGTGCCATGAAGGCTTTTGGGTTTACCCCTTTGTGTTATCTGTGTGTTTCAGAGTAAACACTTGTGCGTGAATTGAAGAGGTGGTGTTCTTCAAATCATATTGAATCCTTGTGGTCCAACCACTTGTTTCTTTCCCTTCAATTGGTTTGCGTGTTCTTTGTTTGCATCTAAACAGCGCCTTGCTGTTCTAAGATCGTAAACTAAGAATAGTTATCTTGTTCTATCGTTGTTCCACCGTGAAAGATAGGGCCAACCCTACAGGATCGTGGTTGAACCCTACATCATTTGGTATCAGAGCAGCCAGGTTGACCCAGTAGGTTGTGTATGTATCCAGCAAACTTCTTTCATAGATTGTGATGTCGATTCCTTGATTGGTGTTGGGTCAGGCCACAATTAGAAATGGTTGGGTGAGAGTCGATTCATCTCATCTGGTTCAGTCAATTGGATGGTATGATTCTCATTACATGGAGTTGTATCCTAGTTTGCAATCGAGTTTGTACTTATCTATTAGTGTCATCGAGTATGTTATTTTTTTCATTTCATTTCTTTTCATCGAGTTCTCTGTCGTCGTCATCTTCGTCATTGACCCAAAGCTTTAACAACTTTCTCGAGTCGAGGATGACTCGTTTTGAAGAGGGGGAAACCTAATGAATGACACTACCAGCCACCATCTCTATTATGGCAACCTACAGCACTCGATTCACCCAACCACACACTATGATCCTGAAAACTAGGCTCATGCCCGACAATTCGAACAGCAACACACCAACATGTCAAAGCACATGACATGATACCCGAGCAATCAACCACCAAGAACTCAACGCGGGTAGAAGAGTTGGCCCCACACCATGCTACCCACAGCCATGGTGATAAAGCCTACAAGAACTCAACACGGGTAGAAGAGTTGGCACCACACCATGCTATCCATAGCCATGGTGATAAAGCCTACAAGAACTCAACAAGGGTAGAAGAGTTAGCACCACACCATGCTACCCATAACCATGGTGATAAAACCTTTCGATACAATCACTCCATTGGAGGATAGGAACACACACGGTGTAATTTCATTCCAAAAATTAAAGTCTTTCTTTTACATGAATGCACACCCCTATTTATGGGCTATAAAAGGGTCCTTGACAACTCATTCTGAGTTGTATAAACTCTTTACAACTCAACATGGGTTTTAAAATTCAACTTTACATCTCATTTCTTATTGATCAAGAAAGAGGTTATAAAATTCAACTTTACTACGCACTATATGTTAATGACCTAAGCGGTGACATCTGTGTTGATGATGACATATGTGATGACCTCATATGTTTACTACACACTAGATGTCTATGACCTAAGTGATGACATCAGTGTTGATGACATATGTGATGACCTCATATGTTTGCTGACATAACGATGACACTGTATACTTAATAGCTAAGTCTGATTTACTCTTATATACTCTAGAATATCTTCATCAGCCAGCCTCTGGCTGGTCTAACCGCACCCCACCAGTAATAGGGGACTGGTCTGACCGCCATGAAGTGGTTGATCATACCTCTTCACAAAACTAGAAAACACACCTCTCTAGACTTTTCATTTAATCTCTATCTAGTTCTGCGTCCAGTTTCCATTTTCAATGGCACCTAGTGCAAACACATCTCCAAAAATTCCCACAGAAGTGTTTGGTTCCCATTGTGTACAACTTTGCACCGCCAGTCTGATCGCCACCCATGGCTGGTCAGACCGCCTACACCCTAACAACATGCCAACTTTTGCAAAACTGACAGTTCACTTCCCATACTCATCGACAACGATGCCAATTGTTCAGCACCTAGACTCTATAGCTTTTCCTCGTCTCCTCTACTCCATTGCCATCCCAGTAGGCCCTTCTTCTTCATCTTTCTCTCTAGGAGGCCTGCCACCGTCGAAATCTGCCATCGCGCCTTGGCCGAGTCCTAGCCATGCCACGTCGTCCATGTGCCCACTTCTTCAAGCCTCCCCGAGCCACATCAACCACATCATGAGCTCGGTCTTCTATCACTTTTTCTTGTCGTGCCCTTGCCCAAGCCACACCGTCGTTGTAACCCCTCATCACTAAGCTCCACCCAACTGCCATACCCGCCATCGTCGTTGGCCTCGCCTAGACCACCTTGGACCAAGACGCCACCATGTGAAGATTGACCATGACAAACATCGTGCTCATTTGCACGCTAACACCAACGGATGCACACTAGAGTTCACTGTCGGTAGACTCCTCTTCCCCTTGACCGCCGCCCCTTCTTAGCATCTACAAAGGTAAAGGGGAAGGCAAAAGGAGACCAGTAACCAATTTAATGAACTTATCCGAAATAAGACAAGAGTGAGATACTAAGAGTAAGAAGAAGGTATAGAAGTAGAAAACTTATACATATTTTGTTGTGATGACTTTTTTGCGTTTTTAGAAAAATAGTCTTTTCGCACAAGATCCTGTCTAACGGCCATTTTAACTATCGTTTAGCCTACAGTAAGTATGGCTCTGATACCACCTCTGTGGAGACCCGGATTTACATCCAAACCCTTTGTGTATTCCGAGCTAGTTCTATGATAAGAAGTTAGCCCACATGGTACAGATATTGGCGAATATCACATCCATACAATACTTAAATATTATTATAGAACATGGTAAATGGGCCTTAGGGCCATTGTTTATAGCATGAGCCGACAGACCAAATAGTCCAAAAGTTCAGAGTAGTAGCGGAAAGTCTTCAAAAGAGCGTGTCCTCCATGATTTGCCATAGGCAACCGACAGGGGCTAAGACCTAGTTAACATCGGCTCCATCATCTCCATAGCCGGATGCATAGAAATAACCATACACTGGGTCTTCAACTCCATATTCTTAATTCACATGCCTGAGCAACCATGAGTACAAAAAGTACTCAACAAGCCCCTACCGCAAATGCAATTATATAGATACAGGGCTTTCCCAGGGAGGGGTTGTATGTTTGTTTTTTAGCACAAAGCCAGTTTGCTCAAATACTATAGTTATATACCAAACCTATGACGTAGCATTTTAACTTGAAACCAAAGGTGATTTTGTATAAGCGATTATTATGACGGCCATGCTTAAACCAGGATGACCACGTCCCAGCGACCACCCTTACAACAGTGTGTCGCAACCTTAACGACCATGCTTACATCAGCATGTTGCAAATTCATCCAATACGTTTTAGATTACCGGTGACTATGCTTACACCAGCATATCGCATTTCTGGCAATCGTGCTTATACCAGCACGTTGCAACCACAAAGACCATGCTTACACCAGCATGTATCAACACCGACAACCATGCTTACACTAGCATGTCTTGTCCATAGTGACTATACATAAACCAGCACATCACAACCACAACCATCATGTTTACCGCAACATGTTTTTAGTTCACAATTTTAAGTTATTAAAACTAACCAGTGGTGGTGAACTTCACATATTTGCCCATAACTAGGGGCACAGTTATTCGAATAGGTTAAAAACACTTTGCAGAGGTTGTACAGTTTTACCCATAAGATAGGATCAATCTCATAATATCGGCCATGACACAATTCCTTGGGCGTGCGACGGAGATAATCATAATAAAGCTTTCCCCCTACCTAGCTTCAACATTAGACCCACTCTGGCAGGGTCTGCCGTTAACGCTGGGACGTGTCTTACACCAGGTCACACCTAGAATGATTCCTTACACCCGTTCACATTTTCAATGAGGGACCCTTTGTTATTAGGGAGTCTACGGCCCTTCTTTTATGCATAGTAACTAGGGGCGCGGGTTTTCATGCCAAGCTAAGCAGGTTAATTGGCCAGGTCCATCCCATACTACACATGTAGTTGTATGGCTTAGTAGGTGTGAGTGGAGCACATGATTCGGTTCTTAATCGACTTAGGCAAGAAAAACCACAAATTCACTGCATGCACCTAGCACCAGTCTCAATGACTACTCGCCCAAGTCTCAACCCATGTAACCATGCTACAGTTCAAAGTATCCACGTTCTCATTGTAGCAATGTCTTTGTCCTATTCATATTCATTTACTAACTTGTATCTAGCACAACCAATAGTCCTTTTCATTTAATTAAAGGGAGAGTTTACTTCAGGTAATATATATCCTTAGGGTGATAGGGTATCAGGTGGAGTCAATAAACAAGGAAGGGATACATAGTGATAATCAACCTTGGAATAGCTAAGCATCAACATTTAACATACTCTTTCATAAATAATAGTAAGCATACAAGTAATAATATAAATCGAAATACTTTGCATTTGAAATCTAGGTTCAACATGATCAATGGCAGGGACTTACCTTGCTCAAATGTGGATGGGTCTTGGTCTTGACTTGAAGCAGCGATGAGGTCTTCAATGATATTCGTATCTATTTAACACGAAAATGACAACTTCAAATAAATACCCATAACACAAATAAATTCCAAATAAATTCAAATTAACTTCAAAAATTATGATTTCAGTACTGTTGGAACAATATGGAAATTAGATGAATTTTTTTAAAAAAATCATGTGATTTGGATTTAAAACGAGGGAGAACGAGCTCGCTAAAGTTTGAACCGAAAGAAAATCCAAAAATTCTAAAATTTCAGACATGTGGGGTCCACCAGGATTTTCTTTTCTTTTTATTTTATTTTTATTCTGGAAAACGTATTGTGACTGACAGGTGGGAGCCACCGGAGTATTTATTTTCTTGCCTTTATTTTTAAACGGGAAAATCCTGAGAGACTAACATGTGGGGCCATGGTCCATTATATTGGACCAAGTCCACTCAACAGCGCACTGAGTTGGGGGCCCACTGGTCATATACCATGGTCCATAGACTCAGTCTATGAACTAATTACATATGCTTTACCTTTTTAAATTAACGTTTAAATAATACGGCCCACATGTCATAATCAGACTCATTACTACTTAACATTAACTATACTTGTTAACACTAATGACGTCTATGCGACATTCACGTGGCAACCACGTCGACTCGACATCAGCTCCACGTCGGCCTCACCTCAGAACAAAGGAGGGCATGGGGCACGCCATGGATGGCTCGATGGGGAGCTCACCGCCGGCGAGGTGGGGCTCGTCAGGTTCTCAAGACCAGCAAAACAGGTTGTGGTGGCTTAGGTGAAGCTAACGGTGGTGGCGAAATGACGAGAGATGGCCTGAGGCGACGGCACGATGACGAGGTAGAGGTAGCACTACCATGGCTATGGGGCTATTAGCAAGAAACCAGCACTTGGGTGAGGCTCTACAGTTCACGATGACACTATTAGCGGTGGTGGCGTGCACACAGGCTCACTGGAGCGCTCTAGAGGCAGCGGCCGGCAATGAAGAAGACGACAAATGATGAGGTGGCGCTGTGGGGGTTTAACGGCTACATTGACTAGCCTAGGAGGTCCACTATGACAAGGCGAACAAGATGATGCAAATAAGAAAGGAAGGGGTTGCGGTGGTACTGTGCCGACGGCGAGGGCGAAGCGGCTTTGGCGTCCTGGTGCTCCAACTGAGAAAGGAAGGGGAGCATTAGAGAGAACACAGAGAGGCGAAGCCAACATGGAAGATAATGGAGCTCAAGACTCACCGTGGAGGTGAGAAACGGGCGGCCACAGTGATGACCAAGGTGGATCGAGCGCTCGGTTCTCTGTGTCTCCCCAACATTGAGAGAGAGAGAGAGAGAGAGAGAGAGAGAGAGAGAGAGAGAGATTGTTTGGGCGATTGCAAGAGGAGGTTGAGGCTGCCATGGTGACACACTCGGGGAGCTTTATAGCCATGGGAAATGGTGAGATGGCGACGACCGTGTCGTGGCCGGGGAGAGATGTCACGAGAGAGTGTGATTTAAGGGCGGCGAGCTGGCGTTTTGATGTGACAAGATCACAACGGAGGGGAGGCACTCAAGGTCTGCTAGGCAAAGGCACTCGAGTGCTTGGACTAATGGCGATAGAGAAGAGAGAGAGAGAGAGAGCGTTGCGCTGGCATGGGCGAGAGGAGGAAGACAATGAATAGGACTGGCTAACACATGGGCCTTAGGGCCGGCTGTCAGGTCGGCACACGAACGAGCGAGTGAGAGCAAGCAGGCACTCGTGAGGCTGATGGGTGGGGCATGGGGCCATCGGGCAGTGAGCGAGCCAGCAAGCACTGGGCTAGCATGTGGGCAAGCGAGCACGCGGCACTAGGCTGGGAGAAGTGGGTCGTGCAGGGGAGGAAGGAGAGAGGAGGGGGCGAGCGTGCGTGGGCTGGGCGAGGGGGAGCGAGGAGTAAGCTGGCTGTGGAAATCGGCCTGAGGAGGAGAGAGGGAAAGGGTTAGATTTGATATTTGTTTTATTTAGTTTAGGAATTAATTCGAATTGAAATTCAAAATCAGAGGGGTTTTTAGGACTTAAATTTTCTTGTGAATTTTATTAATTCCAATTTAGGCTAGGATTTGGTTTTGACTTTTGAAATGCAACCCAAATTTTTGTAATGTCTCACAAAGCAACAAAACTTTTTGAAAATCTAATAAAATTTCAAATGATCCCAAATTTGGTCTATTACACTTGATCATATTGAATTCCTATTAATTGGGTATATTAAGTATGGGTTATTTTCTGCATTATTTAATTGAAGATGCTAATTGTTAGCACTTACTTTTGAATGATCATATTTGGTAGTTAATGCCTTCAATTATGTCGTATGCATGCCATCCTTGATAATTAATCAATCCAGTCATCCTTGTTAAATCCTAGAGCTAGTGTGTCATGCTTTTGATTAGCATAGTAGTGGACAATGAAACTACAATATCTTATCACATTGTTGTCCGCCATCACAAGTTGACGTGTTGGATCCATGAATCATTATGTATGAAATTTGGATCACTCGCTAAGAGTGATGTTTTGAAATGCTAACCAAGGGCAAAGATGGAACATGTGGTGGATCGAGTACCTCACATGAAATATCATTGCTTTGTCGAATGCCCTTTTAAAGAGTAGGAACCTTACACCAAGTAATAAAATAATCAATCGCACCAACCACTTGATCGACTTGTTGAACTAACCCACTACCTACGACACTAGCTACTTTCACAGAACAGGTGGGTGCCCATGGAAACGATAGGTACTATGCATAGCAGATGAAGGGATCCTAGATGAGGCAGATACTACTATCGTGCTTTGGTGAGCCTAGCAAAAACAGGGGTCGCCTATCCGTGATACTGTCTGTCATATTTTCTGGACCCTACCGGGTAGAGTAGACTTAGTAGAAGTATTAGAATAGTTGGTTACCTCAACTTCTTCACACACTATCATGTTGTGTGTCTATCGTTTGATAGCATGAGGTTGAGGTATCATGTGGGTAAAGCTGGACAAACTCTGCAGAGGTTAACTTCTCATTCGAACATGTTGTGCTTCTGCATAATTGAGTTGTGCTTTTGCGTGATTCCAACTTTGAGGCATAAGTAAACTTTGAAAGGTTTAAATGTGGTAATTACTGATGACGCTGAATCATTGCTTATACTCTTGAAAACTCACTTATAACTTCTCTTTGGTTTAAATGAAAATGTTTGCCAAACTAAAATCTATGGGTATTAAAAGTGGTAGGTCCCACTGAAACCCCCCTCGTCAAACATCATTTGAAATCCATTGCATTATAAATGTTTCCCATCGTGGCTTGTTGAGCACAAATGTACTTATTCTTGCATATTTTGGTCAGATAATAAGTTTTATAAGGAAGAAACACCAGAAAGGGATGAACACTTTGGAGGTAAAGATCAAGCATTCTAGGTTACACCTGCACTCAAGTGTAGCATATATGTCGCATGTTGTCTTTTGGATCTTCTATTTGTAATACAACCAAGTTTTGTCTAGAGGCATGGAAAACTCTGTAATAGAGAGGTATGTCATATTTTGTGTAAAAACTATTATCGTATGTAATCATAAGCAGGTATTGTTTATCATTATGTGTTATATGTTAGATTTTGAATCATGTGAGGAAATAGGAGTTATTAAGACTTTTGATAATATTACAGTTACCAATAACAAAAATTATACTATATTTTATGTATAATGAAGATGTAAAATGAACTAAATTTACATAATATATTTTGCTAGTGCAACGGAGCAACAACAATGGCCATTAAAAACTTGTGGGCCCATATCCACATGCCTAAAAATGGACTAGCGGGAAACAACAACAATGGGCCCAAAACAAGTCTGTCGAGCATTAATGACCTGTTAATTGTAGAGGTGGCCAAATGGGCAGCTCGACACGGGCCTATCTAGGTACGACCCATTTAGGCACAGGCCTATTTGGCCTGTTACTAAGCCAGACTGGGTCATGCAGGCCCATGGGCTTAGGCACCGACCCAAGCACAGCCTGATAGCCTCACGGGTCTTGCCGGCCCAACCCGGGCACAATTAGCTCGTTGGGCTGGTGTCAGTCCATTTAGCCAATCGGGCTGGGGTTTTGGCATGCCATGGAACTCTAGTACCATAAATCTCCACCATTCATCTAGCATGGGTATTGCAACCTTTAACTCCCATCACCTTTCCTCTCTCTCCACTACACACATCCACATGCAATATTGATAGTATGGATATGTGGTACTAGAGTCACTAGAATGCAATATCATTTCTCTCTCTCTCTCTCTCTCTCTCTCTATATATATATATATATATATATATATATATATATATATATATATATATATATATATATATATATATATATATATATATATATATGTGTGTACATACACATATACATACATACATACATATATATATATATATATATATATAATCTTGAGGTGTTTAATGCAAGGCATTGGAGGTGGGAGCATACAAGGTGTTTAATGCATGCGCATTAATGAAGGCGCATTGGAAGTGGGAGCATGTAGGGTGATTAAATGGTTTAGAGGTGGGAGCTCACATTAATCTTTGTTGTTCAATCCAGATCCAAAATGGTCAAGATTGACATTAGCACCTTAGCACTCAATTACCCATTAGCACTATATATATATATATATATATATATATATATATATATATATATATATATATATATATATATATATATATATATAAATACTCTTGGGAGTACGATTACTCACTTCTCATATACCACTTAAATAGTATGATGGTATCTCTTTATCAATTTGTGCATACTCCAATAATGATTATAAGATACTCCAAAGTGAGTTCCATGAAAAAAATCATTTCCAATAATGATTATAAGATACTCCAAAGTGAGTTCCATGAAAAAAATCATTAAAGTCTATCTTTTATAGCAAAATTTGTGTATATAGTTCTTTTATATATGAAAAAGGGTATATAGCAAAAATAAAGGGCTCCAATGAATGTTTTTTCAATCAAGTCACATCGGAGTATCTTATAATTGGTATTTAAGTATCTTGAAAATGATAAAGAAGTATAATATATTTGTTTAAGTGGTCTATTCAAGTGGGAGTATGTATAGTGCCATACCATTTTCATATATATATATATATATATATAGACACACACACATGTGTGTATGTGTATATACACGTGTATATATACAACATGTGTGTATACACATGTGTATATATACATGTGTATAATTCAAAAAATACAAAATAAAATTATATAAGCTTATGGAATGAACTACATAAAATTCAAAACCCACAAAATAAAATCACATAAAATAAGAAATGGACCATATAGACTTCAAAAAATACAAAATAAAATCAAATAAATAGTAAAAAAATAAACAGGTCGTGTCGTGCTAGGCCCAGTACTTTGTGTGTCGTGTTAATCTCGGTACTTTGCGTGTTGGGCTGGGCCGGCACATTGGGCTGAGGTGGCGACTCAAGCATGACACATTACTACACAAAGGGTTATCACAGACAGTTGTAAACCATCATCAGAACCGTCTAAATTTATGTGTCTGTGATAAGAGGTAGTTATCACAGACGGTTTTTAGCCGTTTGTAATAATTCACAACACAGACGGTTTTCTGGTATAAAATGTCTGTGAAGGCCTACTATCACAGACGACTTCTACAAAAAAGCTTTATGTGATACGTCGCCTATCACAAACAGTTATATGCACCGTCCGTATGTGATTGGAGACATATCACAGACTTCCTCTCCCGCATCACCCACAACCTCCTCAGCCGAAGGCGGTGGCACTACCGGGCCACGACCACGACCTCTACCCCTTGCCATAACTGGACACCAAAAGAAAACTGATCATTCAGATCAAGCACAAAGTCAACAACAAATTGAAAACAAATCATCACAATTTATCATCCATGATGAATAGATGATCTATCAAAAACACTAATGCGTTGCATAAACCCATCCCAACCTACTGTGCACCAGTGTGTTAGATTTTTAATTAGATTGGCAAGTGGGTTAAGAATTTAAAATACCACGGACCTAATGCCCGCTCTGATACCAATTGTAACACCCTGGCTATGCGAAAGCCAAGATGCTACCTAAACTTCTAACACTACAAATCAACAATAAAAGTTGTTTCCAACATTTTAACATCTACTGACAACTAAACTTCAACACACAAAGGTAGTGTTACATTAAATTACATAAATTTCAGCAAGTATGTAAACTCTAAATTTTATATTATAATGTTTCATTCAAGAGGAACAAAATCATGAATATATCCGAAAAAACGTAAACCATCAAGTAGCGTAAGTAAAGCTTAAGGACGAACAATAGAAAACATCATGAAACCAATTATTACAATCCATAGTTCTCAAATGAAAGATAGTCACAAAATTATTATCTAAATTGTGAAATAAGTGATATAGTGAGTTTCTTCATGTGAACTATTCCCTTCCCAAAGTGTGTCGTCCTCAAAGTTCACCTAGAACAAAACAAGATTTGTAAGAGTGAGTCCACGACTCAGCCAATACAATTGAATAATATATGAAGCATCGAATCAAGATAGGTCATTCACAATATTTCGAATACATGAGAAAATGTGATGCATTGGATGCAAGTATGAAAATGATAACCACTTCTCTTCTGCATATACCGGTATAGCCAGTGAAACACCCATCAGTGTTCACTCAAGCCCGCATTATCAAAATGCGGGGATCCAAGGCTCGTATGAAGAATATTTCATACGGAGATCCATTTACCCATATTGGAATGATGGGACTTATTTGCCTATATTGGAATGATGGAACTTTCATTACCCACTCCCGTGGGTGAGGCATGAATGATTAAAATGAAATGAATAAAATAATTGCATTCTCTTATAGGAGCAAATTGATATCAACAATGAACATAATCATGTAAGAACGGAATTACTCATCATCCATAGAATTCAACCATGATGTACTCATACAATCAATTAAAACCAAACAAACATTCAAGGTAATTCAGTCTGTACTTGTCTTTCGCGTTGCAACATGTTGGAAGGTAGAGAAGGTGCAATTAACCCCGAAGCCACTCCTCCTACAACAAGCATTTTACTCAAAACAAGCTTGACAAGGTAATACAATGCTAATTGCAATGCTCTCAACCGCATTCCTAAAACCTATGGTTCAATTATTTAATCTAATCAAATATGACGACGAACTAGCAGAAAACCTAAACTGGACAGCGACCCTTCTAAAATTCATAACTCTCCATCTGCTAATCATAAAAAGGCATACTTAGTCTCTCTGGAAAGAGTACGTAATCATCTAAAAAAACTTAGTGGTGAGATCTCCTAATTCTACCTTTAACTAAATCTAATAGACAGATGAAAACCTGCTGTCAGAAACTAACAGACAAAATGGACAGCATCAAAAGAACAGCTATAACTTTCAATTGGTTGAACCAAAAATTGTGTTCTTTAACAATCTGGAAAGCTAAGTGAATTTCCTACAAAAGTCATGTTGGGAGACATCCCTGATTCGGCCATTATCAAATTCGTATCTATCAATTAATACGACTGCTGTATTTTGACAGGGGTTCTGGACAGCAGTAAAGAAATTATCATATCTCCCAAACTACAAGTCCAAAAAAGTGAACTCAGATCCTACAGAAACCTAATGACATTTTCCACAATTCATTAGGAGGCCCTAACCTCTAATTTTGCCTTGATCTAGTCCAAAACTACTAAACAATAATACTACAGATTTATGGATCACTTCCAGCAGGAACAACAATACGCTATACAACAACAATCGTATAGAAAAGGACTAGACAAATCAACAAAGAATTGAGGATCACCCTTGAAGACCTGCTAAAACTCGAAGAAGATCCCCCACGAGCACTTCCTCCTCCCTCACTCCCTTGGCCATCAGCACACAAAGGAGGCTCCCTCCTTTTTTCCTTGGCCAGCAACAATGGAGGAGCACTGGAGGAGAGGGGGCACCACCAGGGAGGAGGGGGTGCCACCAAGGAGGAGAGGGGGTGTGGGGAAGGTGGGGAGATCAGGGGAGAGTGGCAGCCAAGAGGGGGGAATGGGAGGGGAGGCGCAAGGGGGGTGGCTTAGGGTTATCGCCTCCCCACCTAAGGCCAGCCGCCCATGGGTTTTGGTCTTTGTGGGCTTCCTACCTGACCTGTGTTTCCAGAATAATGCGAAAACCCCACTTTTCTCCTTCTAAAGTTTCACTTTTCAACGATTTTCTTCCTTAGAACAATTCGAGGTATTACATTCTACCCCCCTTAGACAGGATTCGACCCCGAATCCTCACACCGATCTACGCAAAAGAACAACCACAACTGGAAATTAATAACGGTGACATGTACCCACTGTTAACAAATCTGGATACTGCTTGTGCATGCGAGACTCCAGCTCCCATGTGGCTTCTCTCTCGGATTGATGAGACCAAAGCACCTTGACATACTTCATCGTCTTGTTTCTTAGAACTCGCTCTGACTCTTCCAGAATTTTCACTGGTCAGGATTCAAAGGTAAGGTCTTGCTCAAGCATCAAGGGTTGTAGCGGAATCACATGCTTTGGATCTCTCAAATACTTTCTCAGCATGGAGACATGGAATACACTGTGCAAGCCGCGCATGGACTCTGGAAGGTCAAAGCAATAAGCCAATTTCCCAATTCGCGCTGTGATCGGGAAAGGTCCAACATACCTCGGGCTAAGCTTACCTTTGGTACCAAAACGCACAATGCCTTTAGTGGGCGACACTCTCAAAAGCACTTGGTCCCCCACTTCAAACTCCAATTGCCACCTCCTCACATCACCATAACTTTTCTGTCGGCTTTGAGCAGCTAATAGATTCTACCTAATCTCTGCCACTCTGTCAACAGTCTGTTGCACCCAATCGGGACCCAAAACTGCCCATTCACCAACTATGTCCCAACACAATGGGGACCTACACTTTTGTCGAACCCGGGATTGAAGGATCCTAGATTATCTGTGTTTACAACACTAGTCCAGGAACAGCTAGTGTACACAGTTTTACAAATATGGTAACAAGTCCACATCATGCATTTTATTTGATAATATCAGAGTATTTATTACAAAAGGGCACTTGGCCTAAAGAAAATTACAGCGGAAAGCAAAAGGTAGTAGTAGGCCAAACAATACGCCACAAGCAATCGTCTAGGGGCGCAGCCTAACCGTCCAAATCTTTCTCGTCCACGAGGTACTCCTCCTCCGAGATTATTTGCAATAAGCAAGGATGAGTACAACTTCCGTGCTCGCAAGTTACACCCAATAACAGAATTTAATGCATACAAGGATTACAAACGAAAGCTTATAGGGTTGATTTCGCATAAAGCCATGTTTCTTTCAAATATTAAGTTCCAAAGCGGTTATTTAGTAACTAAAATTCATTTTATAAAACTCAAGTTTTATAGTTGGATAACCTCCATACAAGGATATGGAGAAGGATATCCTCCTATCTCAAGGCTAACCACCCAATTTTCCAATTTGATAAACCATTCAGGAGTATTTGTGTCAAATCATTTTGAAACCAAAAACCAAAGTCTAACTTTGAGTGGACACGGCTATTCAAATAGTTTTACACTATGCAGAGATGGTACAACTTTACCCACAAGAGATAATGTGCTTTTGATGTCAGCCAATACATGCTTTCGAAGGCGTGCGACTAAGCAATTATCATAAGGCCATTACAATGCTATATCCTAAAGTATTTATGCCCGCTAAGTTTTCACTCCCATTGGATTGACCATCCTCTAGAAGCCCCCTCTTGTGCCAAGTGAGAATACTATATAACTGACACCCACACACCAACATGGCACAAATAACAGTAGAGTATTACAAATTATTAAGCCTAGTTCTGCCCACTCAGGACATGTGGTAGTACGGTGGAGTTTAGCAAAACTGGCTCTTAGGCTGGTCCTTAAACAACTTGGGCAACATACCAAAACCCTGGACTTGATCAATGAAATGATTCAATCCTGTGCATTAACTTGCACCATCCTGACATCCATTTTGCCCAAGTTTAAACCACATTTGTTTTTATTTTTGTTTTCAAAATCATTTGCAAGAGAGTCCATGGTAAAACAATGCCATGGCTTATTTTTAACAAATTCGAATCCTTGGTTAAATTCCCCAAATTAAATATTTTTGTCTAAGCACATCTCAGCATAACGTTTTCAAATGATCCTAGTTCATACTAATGTATCAACCAAGTTTTATCTAGGGTGACAAGATATTTAGTTCAATACCAAAATTGGCCATATAAAGGATTTTAGGTATATCTATCAATTTAAAACAGGTATTTAAATAACTAAATTTAAATAAGCATGCAAGACATAATTTAAAAATAGAATTTAAATAATTTTAAATCTGGGATTCAAATATGATCAAAGAATGTAACTTGCCTTGCTCAAAAGTCTGGTCGTTGATTAATTCTGGTTCTCCGGACTTGTCAAAATCTATACGTGAAAATAAGCCAAATTCAAATAAAATTCAAATGAACTTCAAATAAACTACAAATTAAATAATTTTGGTTTAGATAGCTAGTTTATGATTTTAAATAAATTTAGAAATTTGAATAACCTAAATCGGAGTTCGTATGAAGAAATACGAGCTCCTAGAAGATTAAATCCTAAAGAAATCCTAATTTCTGATTTTAAAGAATTTCTCGAATTATTTTTCTAAAGGAAATCCAGATTATTGTGCCTGATGACGTCAGCGCCCAGGATTTACCGATTTTTGGCCAAAATTATTTTCCAACGGGAAAAGCATTGGGTCACTGACATGTGGGCCCGGCGGTCAAAGACCCGGTCCACGGTCCGGTCAATGCCCATGGTGAACCCGGCTCACAGTACAGTGAACGAGAGTGCGGATGCTGTGCAAGAGCTAATGTGACTTTGCCATGTTGGCACTGACTCAGCGGAAAATGCGCACGTGGCGCTGAGGTGGAGATGATGTGGCTGAGCCACGTAGGATCGGCGACGGCGGCGGTGCGGATCCCTATGGTCGCCAGCGCTTCGCGCCACGGCAACGCAAAATGGGTGGTACCAAGGGCAAGAGGAGGAGATGGGGAACCTTGTGCACAGGGTTTCGATGACGAGGTGGTGAGGTTCGGTCCAAGGTGGCAAGGTCGTTCCGGGGCTGCTCTGGCGGAATTAATGCGCGCACAAGGTAGCCCACACGATGGCGAGCACGATGGTGTGGTCGGGGGTAGCGAAGCGTCAATGACAGTGGCAAATTTGACGGTGGAGCGTCTAGGGCTCCGGCGGCTTCGAGCTTCGATTCCAGCGGCTAGAGACGTGTAGGAGGTCTAGGATTTGGGGGAATGAGTTGCGGGGGTGAACGCGAAGGCGATGCCCCCTTTTATAGGGTGAGAGCGAGGTTGAAACATCGGGGACGTGTGCGTCCATTTCATGCCAGCATGGCGGCGAGGTAAAGAGGGGTTTATAAGGATTAAGGAAGAAGAAACAGGCGCCTCGAGTGCGTCAGAGAACGTGGGACTTAATGGCATCGAATGCGAGCGAAAAGGGGAAGTAATGGGCGAGTTTAATGAGCTCGGGTGAGGACGACAATGGCGGCGGCGCGAGGAGGGAGAAAGGGGCAGGGACGACGGCACTGTAGATAGCGGCCCCACCAGTCAGTGAAAGAAAAAGAATAGTAAAGTAACATGTGGTGTTATGGCCGTTCGATCTGGATCCAACGGCTTGAATTGATCGGCACGTCGGACGTCCGAATGATTCACTAAGATCTGACCGCTCGTTTTTGATCCAACGGATGCAACGGGTTGGAGAGAAGACGCGGGCGAGTGGGCCGTGCGAGCGTGGAAATTGGATTGGGCCGGTGAAGATTCGGCCCAAACACTGTGCGGGGATTTTAAATGGTTTAACAATTTAAATAATCCTGATAATTCAAATAGGCTTTAGAAAATAGCAAATAAAATCCAAAAAATATGAGAAAATTCACATAAATTCTCAAAGACATTTTGGACTTAAATAAAATATTTCCAACTTAATCTTGGTAATAGTTTTGCAATTAAATTTGTTTTGGCTTTAAAATAATTAAAGAAAAACTTTGAAAAAGTCTAGAAATTCCAAGGAAAATAATTTAAGTTTTATTTTTGCCAGAAGTGAAAATTTGGGATGTTACAACTTTCGCCCATACAAGACCTCAAATGGTGCAGCTCGGATACTGGCATGATAGCTATTATTGTAGGCAAACTCTGCTAGTGCCAGATGATCCTCTCAACTTCTTTTCTAGGACATGACACAGGACCTAAGCATGTCCTCAAGTGTCTGAATCGTACGCTCAGACTGGCCATCCGTCTAAGGATAAAATGCAGTGCTAAGATGAAGCTGGTTGCCCAAGGCACTCTACAAGCTCTCCCAAAACTTGGAGACAAACTTGGCATCACGATCAGAAATAATGGTCATGGGCACACCATGTAATCGCGCTATCTCTCATGCATAGATAGGAGCCAAATCGCTCGTCATATTCATTGTACGAATAGGAATGAAATACGCGGACTTGCTGAAACAGTCCACGAATACCCAAATAGCATCTTTCCCTCGCCAAGTGCGAGGTAAACCCACCACGAAATCCATGGAGATATCATCCCATGGCCATACTGGAACCTCCAAAGGCTACGACAATCCGGTTGGGCGCTTATGTTCGACCTTGACTCGCTGGCAAACACCACAGGACGCCACATAATGAGCAATATCAACTCTTATCATTTTCCACCAGAAACTCTTTTTCAAATCTTCATACATCTTGGTCTCACCAGGATGTATAGTATACGGAATCCGATGAGCTTCCTTTAGAATATCATCCTTAACCTGAGCCTTTTGTGGCACACAAAGGTGGCCTTTGAACCGTAATGCACCAAACTCATCTATGCTAAAATTTCCTTCATTGCCCTCGTCCAACCACTTCCTTGCTCGCTGAAGCATCCGATCCTGCTGTTGTGTCTCCCACACACACTCTGGAATAGCGGACTCAAGAAGCAAGCGTGTCTCAGACTGAATAGTGCCCACAAAACAGAAAGAGATATCCATACACTCAAAATCAGCAATCAAACAGTTGAGAGTAGGAGGTGTTGCCTTGCGACTGAGAGCATCTGCCATTACATTTGCCTTGCTCGGGCGGTACTAGATCGTGAGGTCATAATCTTTGATTAATTCCAACCACCTTCTCTGTCTCAAGTTTAGATCTTTCTGAGTGAAAATATACTTAAGGCTCTTGTGATCTGTGAAAATATCATAAGATTCGCCATACAGATAATGACGCCAAATCTTTAAAGCAAGAACCACTGTAGCAAGTTCTAAATCATGGGTGGGATAGTTCTGCACATGTTTCTTCAGTTGTCTTGACGCATATGCAATCACCTTGCCATACTGCATGAGCACACAACCAAGGCCACCTCGAGAAGCATCAGAATAAATGGTGAAACACTTCCTAGGCTCGGGAAGAGTAAGAACCGGAGCAGTCACCAATTTATCCTTTAAAGTACAGAAACTGCACTCACAATCTTCTATCCACTGGAATTTGACATCTTTTGTGTTAGCCGAGACATTGGTTTGGCAATGATAGAAAAACCCTCTACAAAACGCCGATAATAACCTGCTAAGCCCAGAAAACTCCTCACTTTCTTTACATTTGTTTGTCTTTTCCATTCCACTACTGTTGAGATCTTGCTAGGATCAACAAAATGCCTTCCTGATTAATTACATGACACAAAAACACAACTTTTGAAATCCAGAATTCACATTTCTTCAGTTTGGCATAGAATTAATTATTCCTCAAAGTTTCAAGAACCAGCCTCAAATGCTGCTCATGATCCTCCTTAGACTTGGAATAGATCAGAATATCGTCAATGTACACTACTACAAAATCATCAAGATATTGATGCAGCATACTGTTCATTGCTTCAATAAAAATAGCAGGAGCATTAGTTAGTCCAAAAGACATAACCTTGTACTCATAATGCCCATACCTCGTGGAGAAAGCTGTCTTCTCAATATCTTGCTGCTGTACACGAATTTGATTGTACCCCGGCTGAAGGTCAATCTTGGAGAACACCTTAGCCCCCTTCATTTGATAAAAAAGATCCTCAATACAAGGCAAAAGGTACTTATTCTTGATCGTCACCAAATTGAGAGCGCGATAATCCACGCACATACGCCAACTTCCATCTTTCTTCTTTGTGAAAAGAACAAGTGCTCCCCATAGCGACACACTACGCCGGATCATTCCTTTGGGCAACAAATCGTCCAACTACTTCTTCAACTCATCCTGGAAGGGTCGAGCCAAACGATACGGAGACAAAGAAATAGGACGAGTACCAGGAATAAGGTCAATCTGGAATTCCACATTCCGTTCTGGTGGCATCCCCGGAAGCTCTGTAGGGAAAACATCGGGGTATTCACTCACCATGGGAATCTCCTCGATATGTTGGGAAGAACTCGACTTTGTGTCAAGAGACCAAAGCAATGCAATTCGTGATGCTTGTCGGCTAGGAAACAAGCTGGCCAACACAAACAAAGAATCAGACGGAACAGTTCCTTGAAAGACCAACTCTTTACCAGACGGATCTTGCAAGGTCACAGTCTTTCAGTAACAACATATCTTAGCATGATAACTGAATAACCAGTCCATGCCAAGAATAACATCAAAAGGGGATAATTCTATCACCATTAAGTTGGCTGTGAAATCCTCATCGTCGATGGTAATAGAACAGCCCGGACAAATTGTAGAACTGGAAAGGAGACCCCTAGGAGAACTGACTACAACAAACTAAGAAATATGCTGCAAACTCAAACCCACCCTCCTAGTGAACTCAAGTGATATGAATGAATAGGTAGCCCCTGAATCGAAAAGAACAAAAGCCTCAAAGGAATCAACAAGTAAGGTACATGTCACCACGTCAGGATAGCCTACTGTCTCAGGTGTAGGCATGGCATAAACCCCAGGTGGTGCCAGGGTGGAGGATGCCCCAACACTCGGCGAAGGAAGTGCAGGGACTGCCGATGGAGTAGCGAACTGAGGTGGTACAGAGGCTCCCTGGTTCCAATAATACTCGACAGGGGGCGCCGAAGGAAACACCGCAGGAGGAGTCCAAGCTAGAGGATGTTGCGGCATTGGAGTAGCCGCAAGCATGTGAACTGAGCCTCGAGATGATGCAGCTATAGACGTCGTATGAACCGGTTGCCACTTAATGATATTGGAAGGGTTTTACTTGTAAACAGACATCTTGTGGCCTTGTAGGCCACACTGATGACAAATCCCTGCGAACGATCACTCCGAAGCACGATGTCCAGCACCACATCTAAAACAAATTATGCCCTAGCCTAGAACAGGACGCATTGGCAGCGTAGCTGAGGAAGGACGTGGCGCTGAAGTAGCAGACTGCCACTGCTGAATAGGACGAGAGAATGACTACGTGTGCTAACTTCCTTGAAACCTCTTAGGGACGGGCCGTTGAGATGACCCGTCTCCACCACCAAAACTCTGCTTCTGGCCACCGCCAGAACCACCAACAGGAACAGAGGCACTCGAAGCTTCTCTCTGCGAAGTAAGCTCCCTCTCCAACTCCATTCCCTTGGCCTACTCGACCATGGAACTAAAGTCACGCAAACCAGTCGCCCCAAGAACATGGCGATACTCCTGGTTGAGGCCCCTGCGGAACCTCTTGGCCTTCTCCCTATCATCACCAGCCACTGCTGGTACAAAGCTTACCAGATTGTTGGACCCAGCTTCATAATCTGCCACCAACAATTTCCCCTAAACAAAAGTCATCAGTGAATGCTCCATCCTCTCAAGGAAGGACTCTGGATAATACTTAGCTCTGAACTGCTCCACAAAGAGCTCCCATGTAATCGGTCCATGAATGAGGGGTCAAAGCTAACAACACCCCCTCCCACCAGATATCTGTCTGTCCTTTCAGTTGAAAGGCCACAAAGCGCGCCTTTTGAAGAGAAGACATCTCTAGAGCTCCAAATTGTCTTTCCATATAGCAGAGCCAATCCACTACCTGAACCGGAGTGCCCGCTCCGTCAAAAGTGTCCAAACGAAGAGACATCCACTCGCGAAGGCTCATCCTAACCTCCTGCGAAGCCGGTACAACGTCAGGGATGACAGTAGGTGCGGCTGTAGCAGGAGGGGCTACCTGCACCTGCTGACGGAGTTGTTGGACCTCTCGCTGAAGGTCCTACAATAGAACGGTTGACGCTGTCTGAGCGCTGGTGATTGGTTGAGCAGCCGAAGCAACTTCCCCTCCGGCATCACCCACAACCTCCTCAGCCAAAGGTGGTGGCACTGCCAGGCCACGGTCGTGACCACAACCTCTACCCCTTACCATAACTGGATACCAAAAGAAAACTGATCATTCAGATCAAGCACAAAGTCAACAATAAATTGAAAACAAATCATCACAATTTATCATCCATGATGAATAGATAATCTATCGAAAACACTAATGCATTGCATAAACCTATCCCAACCTACTATGCACCAATGTGTTAGATTTTTAATTAGATTGGCAAGTGGGTTAATAATTTAAAATACCACGGACCTAATGCTCGCTCTGATACCAACTGTAACACCTTAGCTATGCGAAAGCTAAGATGCTACCTAAACTTCTAACACAAATCAACAATAAAAGTTGTTTCCAACATTTTAACATCTACTGACAGCTAAACTTCAACACACAAAGGTACTGTTACAATAAATAACCTAAATTTCAGCAAGCATGTAAACTCAAAATTTCATATTATAATGTTTCATTCAAGAGGAAAAAATCATGAATATATTCAGAAAAACTTAAATCATCAACTAGCGTAAGTGAAGCTTAAGGATGAACAATAGGAAATATCATGAAACCTATTATTACAATCCATAGTTCTCAAATGAAAGATAGTCACAGAATTATTATCTAAATTGTGAAATAGGTGATATAGTGAGTTTCTTCATGTGGACTATTCCCTTACCAAAGCGTGTCGTCCTCAAAGTTCACCTAGAACAAAACAAGACTTGCAAGAGTGAGTCCACGACTCAACAAATACAATTGAATAACATATGAAGCATCGAATCAAGACAGGTCATTCACAATATTTCGAATACATGAGAAAATGCGATGCATTGGATGCAAGTATGAAAATGACAACCACTTCTCTTCTGCATATACCGGTATAGCCAGTGAAACACCCGTTGGTGTTCACTCAGGCCCGCATTATCAAAATACTGGGATCCAAGGTCCGTATGAAGAATCTTTCATACGGGGATCCATTTGCCCATATTGGAATGATGGGACTTATTTGCCCATATTGGAATGATGGGACTTTCATTACCCACTCCCGTGGGTGAGGCATGAATGATTGAAATGAAATGAATAAAATAATTGCATTCTCTCATAGAAACAAATTGATATCAACAATGAACATAATCATGTAAGAACGGAATTACTCATCATCCATAGAATTCAATCATGACATACTCAAACAATCGATTTGAACCAAACAAACATTCAAGGTAATTCAATCTATACTTGTCTTTCGCGTTGCAACACGTTGGAAGGTAGAGAATGTGCAATTAACCCCAAGCCACTCCTCCTACAACAAGCATTTTACTCAAAACAAACTTGACAAGGTAATACAATGCTAATTGCAATGTTGTCAACCGTATTCCCAAAACACATGGTTCAATTATTTAATCTAATCAAATATGATGACAAACTAGCAGAAAACCTAAACTGGACAGCGAACCTTCTAAAATTCATAACTCTCCATCTGCTAATCATAAAAATACATACTCAGTCTCTCTGGAAAGAGCACACAATCATCTACAAAAACTTAGTTGGAGAGATCTCCTAATTCTGCATTTAACTAAATCTAACGGACAGATGAAAACCTACTATCAGAAACTGATAGACAAAATGGACAACAGCAAAAGAACAGCTATAACTCTCAATTGGCTGAACCAAAAATTGTGTTCTTTAACAATCTAGAAAGCTAAGCGAATTGCCTACAAAATTCATGCTAGGAGACATCCCTAATTCGGCCATTATCAAATTCGTATCTATCAATTAATACGACTACTGTATTTTGACAGGGTTTCTGGACAGCAGTAAAGAAATTATCATATCTCCCAAACTACAACTCCAAATAAAGTGAACTCAGATCCTACAAAAACCTAGTGGCATTCCCCACAATTCATTAGGAGGCCCTAACCTCTAATTTCGCCTTGATCTAGTCCAAAACTACTGAACAATAAGACTACAGATTTATAGATCACTTCCAGCAGGAACAACAATACGCTATACAACAACAATCATTTAGAAAAGGATTAAACAAATCAACGAAGAATTGAAGATCACCCTTGGAGACCCGCTGAAACTCAACCCCACGAGCACTTCCTCTTCCCTCACTCCCTTGTCTAGCAGCACACGAAGGAGGCTCCCTCCTTCTTTTTTCCT
This sequence comes from Phyllostachys edulis, assembly GCA_036346405.1. NCBI lineage: Eukaryota > Viridiplantae > Streptophyta > Magnoliopsida > Poales > Poaceae > Phyllostachys > Phyllostachys edulis. The sequence continues at coordinate 36,823,909 of CM070554.1, forward strand.
TCGTCGGCAATAATGGAGGAGCACCGGAGGAGAGGGGACACCAGCAGGGAGGAGGGGGTGCCACCTGGGAGGAGAGGGGGCATGGGGAAGGTCGGGATATCAGGGGAGAGTGGCAGCCAAGAGGGGGGAATGGGAGGGGAGGTGCAAGGGGGTGGCTTAGGGTTTGCTGCCCTCCCCCACCTAAGGCCTACTGTCCACATGGGCTTTGGTGCTGTGGGCTTTCGGCCCACAGCCCAGGTTTCCAGAATAATGCGAAAACCCCTCTTTTCTCCTTCTAAAGTTTCACTTTTGAACGATTTTCTTCCTTAGAACAATTTGGGGTATTACAGCCAGGTTACGAAGTGTGATATAGGATTATTGTGTTGTAGACGGTACTGAAAATCATGTCTTGTGTTGTAGTGTGGTGCTCGGTTCCTTGTGTGTCCCTCCCCCGGCAATATAGGCGCTGAACGACCTACGTGATTCCAAAGAGTTATCATCGGCCATTTCAAACAAAGGAAGACTAAAATAGAGTTACGTATGGAGGAAATGAGCATACATGTTGAGTACTTTTTGCATAAGGGTGATGTCATGGTTGTTGTTGACTAGGGAATCAAGGTATATTACCTTGTTCCACCTTGGTACAATGATTAAAAGGAACCAGTGACACCTACTCATGTATGTCGCCATAGTCATTAAACCTAAGTTCGTGTTGCGTATAATGTATAAATGAAATTTGTATAGCAAGTAGTGAAGCACTTACCCCTAGTTATAGGGCACCAGTATGTAGTCCTTATTGCCATGAGCAAGCAACCCCTTCGTTATGTATTTCTCGACATAGAATGCATCTTCGTAGATGCATTGCTCAGAGATCAACTGTAGGTCGAGGAAACCCACCGGTCCTCGCGATCGTCGGGCTTGTTACATCATGTATCTATACATAAGCAATGATTTATGATATTTATCGGTATTGCGTGAATGTAGAACTTGATTGTACACACTTACAGTGTCTAGCATTGTAGAAGTGAGGCGTCGAGGGTGTCGAGGTTAAATAGTTCAAATAAGTCTTGGAAGCCCACAACGAAGCCCGGCTTGTGGAGGAAATGGTTCTCCATGTAGTTGACGGTGAATCCAGTAGGTCGGTTTGTCCTTACCTTGTTGGTCTGTCACATGTACCAGGCATGCAAAGTCACGCTACCCATTCCAAGGCGGGCTAATAATGTGTCAGGGACCAACGGTCTTACGAGGCAGAACGTCCAAGTCTCGCAAGGCGCCTTAATATTCTTTGATTTTGCCTTAGGGCCTCACCTATCACACGTATTCCCGGAAGACGACTCGTCACGCTTTTCTTATTTCTTCGGCGCCATCTCCACGAGAGTCGATACGAAGGCCTTCTGAAGCAGGGATTGAGGTGGAGTCATCGAGGGTTCTGTTGGAGAGGCATGGTCGTGTGGAGATCGCGGCACTACAGGCGCGTTAATCTTCTTCGATTTGACCTTAGCGCCTCACGTGATATACGTCTTGAGGGGGATGACTCAGCACGCTTTTCTTGTTTATTCGGTGGCATCTCTATGGGAACCGATACGGAGGCCTTCTAAAGCGGGGGTTAAGGTGGAGTCATCGAGGGTTCTGTTGGCACGACCAGGTCATGTGGAGATTGTAGCTTTGCAGTGTCCAGGACGATGTCCCTCTTGGGCCACTGGACAAAAGTGTGCACAGCATCTCCTAGTGTTATGATGTCTTTGTTCGGGGCCTTCCCAAGCGAGACGGCCATAAAAGTATCATGTACCATGTCCACCTGGACCTTGGCGTAACCCTGCGCCAGCTGGGCACCGTGCAACACTATCTCTTTCTGGTATGGAAACACCATCCCCCACCAAGTCTCAATAGAAATGGACCCAACTAGCCTCACTTGGAGCTTGTAGGGCGTGGGCTCCTACAAAACGATACGCAATTAGCTAAGACGTCCTACAGGCCTATCATTGGAGCATTTTGGAGATGTACATTACCTAGATGTCATCAATAGGTAATTGAAAACAGACATGTTCAGAAAGTGGCGTGGTCATCGTAGTGATTCTTACGCTTGTATCGGGATGCTTTGCACATTGGACATACATGCATGTCTACATCTCTTTACGATAGAGGATACAATCGTTCGGACATACATGTATTCTTTCTAGTTCCATTCCCAATGGACAAATAACCTTCTTGGCTTGGTAGGTGATTCTGGGCAACACGTTTCCCTCCGGAAGCATGTCCGCTAGGAGACCTAACAACGCCGTGAAACTCTTGTTGGGCCAACCATTGCTTGCCTTCAATTTCAGCGGTTCAAGCACAGATGGCAACCTTGTGTATTCCGGCTTGCAGCCCGAGAACAAAGGTTTACCCGAGTCCTCCATTAAGCCCTTAAATTTACCAAACTCTCTCTCACTATAGTTCCCTTCTACATCGCGTAGCATCTGATCCAGATTGTCATCGTGTGAACTACCCTCATCGAAAGCACAGTCAACATCCGGCATATCGTTGTCTCCCTCGACGATGTTACTACCTTCAAATATAATCTGCTCTTCACAATGACTGATCCAACATGTATACTCCTCTTTGAAACCCCTTCGAATCAAGTGCGCTTCGATCTGCGCTGGGTTGGTAAACATCTTCAGATTATTGCAGTCGATGCATGGACCGTACATAAATTTTATCCCCTTCTTCAACATATCCTACTCAGTAGCTCTTCTAAAAGTAGACACACCATCAATGTACTCTTCACTCATACGGTTCTCAATGTATATCCAACTTCGGTCCATCTACGCTACGCACATAACAAATTAGTGTTAAATTAGATTAATGTTCCTAAAGTAGCTAGCTACGAAATATTCATGAAGCAATTTATATATCATGCTTGTATATCCATCATTTGAGTCTCCAACAATTATTCCAATAATTACATATCCGATTTGCCCTATGGACGAATATGCAAGCATACATTTCATGCTTGTTTGTGTAATCGCAAGGAGATTCTCCAATATTATGCTAAGAATAGCTAGGATTTCCAGAACAAAATGCCATTTGTTTGATGAGAAATAAAAAGGAATACTAACCTTAGATCATTAAGAACAAATAGATCTACAAGCACACTTGTAGATCTACGGTATTTCTTTCGCCAAACGCCCCAGAGTCAGCTGCCTTCTTCAAAGAAGCCACATATTAGAGACAGATCTCACTACAGACAGGTCTATCGGAACGACCAGATATTTAATGGCGCATATCACAAAAGGTTCTCATGAATAACAGTCTGTGATAACTATCACATACAGTTTTAAATACAAACCAGATAGTTTGTATTTAAAACCGTTTGTGATACTTAACACAGACGGTTCATAACAAGAACCGTCTGTGATATGCGCCATTAAATATCTAGTTGTTCTGATAGATCGGTATGTAGTGAGATCTATCTCTAATATGTGGCTGCTTTGAAGAAGACAGCGAGTACGCCTAATAAAGCAACCAAGCCCACCACGAAGCATGATTTTTTTTCGGGGGTCATCCACGCAGCATGAGGAGGATGAGACAGCAGCCATGACCTACTTCACCGAACCTGACACACTAGTGTATGATTCACTTCATTAGCATTCTCTCTTGTCTCAATGATCAGTGCAAGAATGGGCGCCCCGCTGCTGAATCGTTTGCATCAAGATGAGCAGGCGTGCTCGATTCTGATGAGCCCATCGGCGACATCAGGTGTTGGCCGCTGGAGAAGGTCCTGGTTGGCATGACCAACCCCTACAAGTTCAAGAAGCATGGTTGTCCCAAGAGCGCCAAGTAATCATACACTCCAGTGTGTCAGGTTCGATTAAGTAGGCCGTGGCTGGTGTCTCATCCTCCTCTGGCTGCGTGGACGACCCCCAAAAAAATTATGCTCGTGGTGGGCTTGGTTGCTTTCTTAGGCGTACTTGCCATCTTCTTCGGCGTGCCATATCACAGACGGTTCTTGTTAATAATCGGCCGTGATACGTATCACAGTTGTTTATTAACAAGAATCATCTGTGATATTCGGTCTTCAAGCACAATTTAAAACAGTCTGTCATTATCACAGACAGTTTTAAACACAAACGGTCTCTGATTCTCCGATTAACAAATACAGATATATTCTAGAACAGTCTTTGAATGATCACAAATGGTTCTTATTAAAAAAAAAGTCTGTGATATGCGATCATATCATAGACGGGTTTATTTTAGAACCGTCTGTGATACGTATCATGTACGATTTGTTCAACTAAACCGCCAGTGATAGTTCCATCTATAGCTAAAAAAAGTTCAGTAAACATGTTTTCTTGTCTCGTATTCGCGGCACAGCGGAGCAATTGGTTTTCTGAGACAACGCATTTCGCGTTCCTTGCTCGATTCTATTCAGTGGCTTTGATCCTATTTACCGAAAGACTAATGTGCTGAAATTGTGATTCCTTTTAACTGTTAAACAAATGATCCTCTGTTGGCTTAAAGTATAATCGATGTTTATGAGATAATTCTTGATATATTAGTAAAGCATTAGTTTGAGCTCAAAGTCTGATTTGTAGTTGTCATATTTAATTAGTGAAGAATATTGACAAAAATGGTGAGGAATTATAGCTGAATATTTTCTAAAACTATGCTAAAAGCGATGCAAGGATGCGGAAACCAAGGGGGTGGCTGGCTTTTAAAGACGGCGGCGAGGTGATTGAAACAGACAAGGTGGCGAAGTCGTATAGGAGGCGGAGACAAAACCGCCGCCGGGACAGACTTGGCTAACAAGCGGGTCCCACACGTCGGCAAGAAGAAGAACGGAAGGCGGATCGACGCGCGACAGCGTGGCATGAGGCAAGCTAGTCATTTGGAGGCGAGCTAGTTGGAGTTCTTGAACGCAGTAATGGGTCAGGCGAGTGTGGAAATGGATGGGCCGAAAGAAAAGATTGAGCTCAAGGGACATTCTGGAAATTCAAAAGGCTTTTGAATCTTAGAAAAGAGATTATGTCTAAATGAGTTAAAAGAAATAGCAAATAAACTCTAAAAATTCCAAGAAAATTCCAGAAAATACTTTGGAACTCAAGGAACCCCAAATAAAACGGTTTTGAATTTAAATAAAGTTTAGATTATTCACATTAAATGATTTTAATTTCTGAAAATTCAAATTAAGTTTTAACTTAAACAAGAAAATTCAAATGGTTATTTTTTAAAAAAGCTTCGAAAAAACTCCAAATTTAGGATGTTAAAGTATATTCGTGAGATTGTGGAAAGAACTTCTGCCCAATTCGTTGGGTAATCGGGCATAGCCATGTGTGACCTTTACTTGACGAAGCCCGGATCCTCTGCAGGATCTCCGTAGAAACAGTGAAATATTGTCTGTAGCAATTTTATTGTAGCTTTACTACCAAAAGAAGCCCACGACGGCCCATAAACATCAAGGCCGCCTCTCCCCCGAATCGCACGTCTCCACAGCTGCAGTGCAGCTCTCAACTCCTCACACACGGCGTCCCTTTCTCTCCATCCCTCCCCTAGGGTTTCGTTTCGTCCCTCTCGCCGAACGCCGACCCCGACCGACGCCGCCGCGGAGAGAAGGCGGCGCCTCCCCATCCTCGCGCCCACCACCAGGTCACGCCTCTAGATCCCTCGCCACCCCCTCCACCGATTCCTCTGGAAGGTTCCTTGCCGCAGTCGTTTTCTCTCCAATCTTTTCTTTGCTAAATTTTACCTTTTCATTCTTTTTTTCGTTTCGAAGAAGCTTGGTCGGGTGCCTGTTCATTCGGAACTCTGGGTATATTTCTTCTTGTTCTCGGGAATTTATCTGGGTTTCGTATGCGCCGGTTCGAGAGGGTTTTATACGTATGGGTTCTTGCAAGATTAGTCAAGTGTTCATTAAGTTACCCGTACTGTCTCGTACTCCTCGTCGGTTCCGTCGGGAAAATTCTTGCAGGATTTTCATGTGTTTATGCGCGGATTATTTAGCCCTTCTGGTTTAGTTCCTCTAGAATTTCATGTTTAGGTAGCAAGTAGCCTTTTCACTTGTACTGATTAGATCATCTAGATACTCGAAATTTTACATTCTTCTATACTACTATCGCTCAATTTTAGAGTTTTGTTGTTTCAAAATTTCAAAAAAAAAAAAACTAAGAAATGCTACAGTGAGTTCTAGCTTTGTTATTTTCCCGTAAACATTAATAATATTTAGCTGATAATATTTTATTATCAGTTATTCTTATTCGTGTTACTAGCTAGTGTTATAGTTCTGTTGTTCTATAAACCAGTTATGGGGCTTTATATAGCTATATTTTTATGGACTGAATTTTGAACATGATTCTTTGGTTAGGGTACATATCTAGCATATGCAATTATGTATTTACTGATATCAGATCTTACCAGTGCTATTTGCATGTACAACAATTCGTCATGTTTGAGTGTCTAGAAGTTTTTTACCTTCGGATTAAATACTTCTCATTGTTGATATATAGAAAAGCTTCTTCTTTAGCTGCTTGGTAGCACCTACACTTTTCAGACTAGACACTGGCAATTCTCTTAGTGACACACTGGAGATGTGTGGCTTCTAGGGGATGATACGATTCCCATGGCATTGCGGTGCTGTGCCACAACTGCGTTGCTGGAAAAGATTTGTTCTCCTCCAACACAAAACTTATAATTTTATATGTTGGTATCAATGCAACATTTTTTTCCCTTTGTGAGTCTTGTGTAGTTATAGATGCCAATTGAAGTTGGGAAAATGTCTTTTTGTTCATTTCATCTTAGGCACAAGTGCAAGTGCTACATCACACCATCCATAACACATGATATGGGCGACACATGTTCATCTTTGGACTTTGGGCAACCTAGATCAGCCACATTGTGTTTTTTTTTATTTTGAGTGCACTTGTTTGCTGGTAGATGTAAATGTAAAATTGGGATATTATAGTTCATAGTTCACAAATGTGTTTAAACTGTATTATTGTCTGTGATGATTTCATGGTCACTTGTGTAAACTATTTTATTTCTGTTTTCTTAGTTTGTTCTTTTGTTTGGATTTCCAGGTACTCAAAACTTGTAAGATGGCAGATGAGGAACATGCTTCAACCTCTAGGAAGAGGGTTGCAGGTACCCAAATCAACAAGGATAATCCTGAGCCTGATGATGAATCACCGGAGCAAGAGATGGGGACCTTTAAGAAAGCTAGTGAGGAAGTGATGGCAACCCGGAGAGTTGTAAAGATTCGGCGCCAGCAGCCATCATCAGCACCTTCCTCTAATCCTTTCTCTGCAATCAGATTTACCCCCGGTAATTCTAGTGTTCAAGCAAGTATCCCTGTCTCAGAGCCTCAACCTTCTGAAGTCATGACGGCAAATGTAAAAGACAGTTGCTCAAGTGGGAAAGCTGACGAGGGCAGCAATGGCAGTGGGAAAGATGCTTTATCCGCAATGGGCAAGAATGCAGATTCTGATGGGGTTGCTGAGATTCAAAAGGATGAATCAGCTCTGAAAGAGTCAGATGCAAAAACTAACTCCAATGGCTCAACTGAAGCACTGTCTCAACCTGTTGAGACCAATGACAAGGCAGAAGACACGGGGGATGGACCTGGTGAGGACAAAGTAGTAGTTGGAGAACCCAAGGAAGATAACAGCAAGACATCTGAAATTGAGGGCGAAACAAAGAATGGAGGTGCTGAAGAAAAGAAAGGAGTAAATGAAGCTGGAGATGAAGATAATAAAATAAACAATGATGATGCTGAGAAGAAAGGTGGAGATGAATCAGAGAGCAAGGATGGATCATCTAAGGAGCAGAAGGACACTGATAACAAAGGACAGTCATCGTCACCAACATCCCTGTTCTCTTTTAAGAATCTGTCAAGTGGCCAAAATGCCTTCACAGGACTGGCTGGAACTGGATTTTCAAGCTTATCATTTTCATTTGGCTCAGCCTCTAAAGAAAGCTCAACTGCTCCCCTATTTGGGCTTAAGAGTGATGGTTCGGCATTCCCTTCCTTCAATATTGGTGCTACAAACAATGGGAGTTCTTCCCCAGCACTTGCTACTGCAGCTGAAGCAACCAAGAAATTTGCTATGCCAGAGGGCCCTGTTGAAACTGGTGAAGAAAATGAGAAGGCCGTATTTACTGCTGACTCTGCATTGTATGAGTACTTAGATGGGGGCTGGAAGGAAAGAGGAAAAGGGGAACTAAAGTTGAACATCCCGGTGTCTGGTGGAGAGAGAGCTCGGCTCATCATGAGGGCCAAGGGCAATTACCGGCTGGTTCTGAATGCAAGCCTTTACGAAGACATGGCGCTGAAGGACATGGATAAGAAGGGCGTGACGTTTGCTTGTATGAACAGCATTGGCGAATGGCAGAGCGGGCTTACCACATTTGCTCTGAAGTTCAAGGATACCGGCATCAGGGAAGATTTCAAAGCTACGGTGGCGACACACAAGGCGAGAAAGGCTTCGGACGTGCTGAAGACGCCTGAGAACTCCCCGAAGGCATCCGAAGATTGAAACCACTCTGGTTATGCATTTTGATGGATGCATGTGTCCAGGAAGGAGCTGAGATATTTCTTGTTCGTTTGGGGGTCTTTAAGTAGCATATCGTACCCATGTCATGTTACCTTGAGATGCGATTGCATACGGTTACCTGTTGCTGTTTTTGGAACGGTGGGTAGTCTGTTGAACTTTAATTAAAGTTAGTTTTAGTAAGTGGAGAGATGAAACTCTTTTGGACTATAGCTTTTGCACTGTGATCCTATGGGCATTGAGCCATGCGGTGTTATATCTTTTTGAGTCAGCTCTCTCACTCGTGTGTGCATGTTCCGCGTGTATGTATGAGCTGCTTTTACCGTTGCAGATGAAAATGAGTTGCTTTTGCTGCACCCTGCAAATTGTGCACAACTTTTTCTTGTTCCTAGATGGGCCGGGCTGCCGGATGGCCGGTTGATGTTACTGTTTGACAAGAAGCGTCGTTGCATTGTGCAGTCCACGTCTACCGCAGATGTATTCCGGCACAAAGCTACGATGATAATGGAATATGCTAAGGTAACGCGAAGGTAGTAACAAGCTACGAGAGTGAAAAGCTAAGGTCCCTTTTAGAAGGAATTTCACGTTGCAAAAGGAGCCTAAAAAGGCATCTATTTGCCAAAAAGATTTTAGAAGGAATTTCACGTTGCAAAAGGAGCCTAAAAAGACATCTATTTGCCAAAAAGATTTTAGTGGACTAACGCTTAACTAGAGGTGAAATCGGAGCAGATAATTTTTGACCGACCGGCTGAAAGTTTGCGGAGCGAATGCGGAAGAGATAAATGATTATTCGGCACTATCTGTGTTCGACTCCAACTCCGAGGAAAAAATGCGGAATAAGGTACAGGAGGAGCGATATCCGACGTATGTATCCGTATATCAGGTGGTATGAAGAAAACCTATTGTAACTTCACTTAGAAACACGATAACAGATAAGTGAGTTGCTGCATCTAATTAGGTAGAGGGATACTGAGTGTTTTTCCTTCGATATCTCAGTGATTAGTCTCTTCATGTTTGCTCTGATTGCACCCCTACTATCTAATGTCCTGTTTAGGGATGCAAAAGAAGCGGATGATATCTGTCCGATCAACCGAAGACTCGCGGAGCGGATACGGCATAGAGAAATGGGTATCTGACACTATCCGTGTCCAACTTCAACTCCGAGAAAAAAATACAGAATAGAATACAAGATGAGCGATATCAGACTGTATGTGCTCGATCGTACCCTACACTAACTACGCTTCAAAGCAATGATCGGGACATCTGCTTTTATTTCTCTCTACTAATATGAGACAATTCGATCCATTTCACCTCAGAGCATCTTTAGTGTATTGAACCGACGTCGATTCAAAGAGATGTCACGTAAGCATTCAAGGAACTGAGCTTGTTTTTCTCCAATGTATTGATCCAATTCCTACTAATAACTGAGACCTACCCTACATTAAAAAACCACAAAAAAAATAATATCATCTCTTAATCGCTCTCTCTCTCTCTCTTTCATAACTGGACTCATATGAGTTGTTTAATGCTTTGAATCGGCTCCTATGTAGAGTCCGGTTCTAGGATATTTTTTTTGTTGAAATCAACTCCTTTAATGTATTGAATTGGTTCAATATCTTTTCTCTTCTTTGAATCGGCTAAAACAACACATTGAAGATGGTCTCACCGTTCTTTTTTTTAAAAGAAACAGCAGGAGCTCAGCTATGCTTTATAGAAGATGAAAATAGAGTTCAGTACAGAGGGCACGTGGCCATTGGACCAAAAACACAAGTTCGGAACCTCACCATTCAAACAATTCACAGCATACCTACCGACCTTGTCATTCGAAAGCAACAGAGAGTGCGACGGCAACCCCAATTAGTACCACGGGCGATAGGACGGATGGAAAAGGTGCGCAAATAGTGCCATGACATCCCATAATTTGAGACATCGGATTGAAAACAACGGATGAGATCGATCGATACAGTGACGCTTCAGAGGTTGTGAACAGTACTAATGCTGCAGTGTTTGCACTACAATCAATCATCGATTTCGTCCGTTGGTTTTCGATCCGACGGCTGAAAAACAATGTCACGGTACTGTTTACCTTGGCACCGCTTTTTGTTGTAAGAGGACTAGGATCCAGCCCAGCTCCGCACTCGCCGCACCAGCAACATTATCATGCAGTAATCACGATATTTTTCTGCTATATCTGTCGCACTCGCACGTATTACGACTACCATGAGTAGCATTCTTTCCTTTCCTTTTCAAGAACGGCCGATGATAGATAGGTTATAAAATTGCATGCGAAAACCACGCGGTTGTTGGCATTTGGGAACTATTTTTCGTGCCTTGTTTGACATTACCGGAATCATGGCCTGTCATTTTCGCCTTACTAAGCAACTCGTTCTATCTGTTACGGTCATACACGTGGTTATTACATACTCCATATACCATATACTCCCTCCGTTATTAAATACATGACGTTTGACTAAGTGTACAGTCAAACTTATATAACTTTGACCATTACTTTTCATATGATTTTGTTAGTAAAAATTACAAAATTATTATATTATGAAAATATTTATCATGACAAATCTAATGGTACTATTCACTTATGATCAATCTAAATAGTTTTTCATATATTATTAGTCAAAGTTAGATAAATTTGACTGCACGCTTAGTTAAACGTCATGTATTTAAAAACGGAAGGAGTAAGTGGCAGTGTTCAAAAAAACAAATACGAGCAACCATTTACAAGTGAGTTCAAGTGTTCAACCGACGCATGGGAAGAATTTGACCGCCTTAACCCAGGCAATATGCGGTGGGTAAGATATAAAAAAACCTGGTATTTAATTACTCTCTTTTCTTTAAGAAAAAACTTTACTTGGTATTTACTAGGGAAAAAAATGAATGTTGAACAAATTGAGATAGGAAGTACAAGTAGTCCGTCGGCGAATTGAGATAGGTATTCATTTAGGGGAGGGTATAATCCTCGTCAGCCAGCATTTTTCGGTTGGTTATTAGCTTTTCTAAACAATAGCATTCCAGAAAAGATCCGAACAAGGAATAAGCTACAAATTGGTAGCCGAGGACAATTCACAATTCACCACGACTCTATTATATGTGTTTTGTGGAAATTTTATTTGGAAATTTCATTTTCGTTCCTGTGCAGCTCCAATCGCATCACTTTCCGAATCGAACAAATAAAATTTCTCACCAGGACCAAGTGGCAGCCTGGCAGGCATGGATGACAAGATAGGCTCCTCATACAGTTACATGTCACTTTCTCCCATCCTCTTGAAATCCCAGGGATATTTGCATCGCAAGACGGACAGAAGCATCAGATGCCATGGCCCATGGCCATATTCCCTTATTTAACAGCCGGTGGCTTTCGCCCTCGTCCGCGTGGCCACGTCGCCTCCTCTATGCCCGCCATCTGATCGCTTCTCGCCCGCACCCGCCCGATCCACGCAAAGCGTTTCATGTGAACGCCCTTCGCGAACCTACTTGCTTCGTCACGCGTTTGATGCCTCGCGGGCCTTTCCACGCCTCTTTCGGCCTACATCCTTGCTCCTTCGGCCCAACGCGCCCACGCGCCTACACCAGCCCGTTCCATGCCAAAGGGTGATGCGCCAGTGGCGCGGGTCACCTACTAGTATATCTAAATGTATGGATGGATTTCGGATCGTAGTCATAGACAGCCACTTCAACTCGAGTTTTTTTTTTTTTGCTCTTTTGGACTGTTTTGGCAAAAAAATAATAATATTGATTTAAAAAAGTACAAAATTAAATAGTTGATTTTTTTTAACAAAAATAGGCTGATGTCGCCAATCCAACTGGCGACATCAGACCTAACAGGCTCCTGTCGCCATTTGAATTGGCGACAGGGCCATGTCTTCAATTCAACTAGCGACTGGGTCCTTTTTTTATTTGTGTGTACATAATTCAGCCTAAAAATGTAATAGTTTTGAGGGAATTTTTTAGTAATTTATTTAAGTGTCTGTAGTTCAAAATCCAAAACTAGAGAATATAACGAAATACGAGGTAAAGAATGTGAGATCGGCGGCACAATAACATAAACAGCCCCTACAGAGCGAAATGGAAAAAATATTTGGGATTAGAGTTGCCATGCACGCTGTTGTCCCAATTGTATTGTTCGTGGAACCGATTCCTTTAGAAAAAAATTACGTAATATTTAATAGTCGAAATGTTTGGAAAATGAGATTTAAGTGTGAAAGACTTAATAATTTAATCACAAAATACATGGCGTGCCAGGTTTGGTTACGTGCATTAGAAACAACATGCACAAATCAACAAACCTAAATACAGCTACGATATATGTGCGCCTTTTTGGAATAAAAAAAGTTGATTAGAACGAAGTCGATTAGTCTTGGCAGCCTATCGGTCCCTTCCCCTTATCTCTGGATTGCCCATGGCGACGGCCAGTCTTGAAGTCAGCCATGTTCTGCGAGACGGGCTGGACGATTGAATGATGTTAGGATAGTAGAACATAGGGTCAAATCAATAATCATGATGCAAATTGAACATAACTTACATCTTCAATATAGAGTGCGTCCAGGCGATGGAGAGCGCTAGGACAACTACTGGTTTCACTAGCAGGAGACTTCCCCTTGTCTGCCGCGTGTTTGGCCTGGTCGTACTCAGCTTCCTATTCGAGTGTCCTCCACCACCACCCAGTTTGAAAAGGCTCCTTCGGTGCATTTTCAATAGGGCTGGGTATGTAAGCTTTCCAGCGTTCGAAGGTCTCAGCTCGCTTTGCGTAGTTGAACATGTAATTCTGCTCGATGAACGCCCTATCGTAAATGTTCGGGTCATCGATCTATTGGAAGAAGTTGCATCGCATCTTCGACTGCCATTATGCACCTATAAAGTTAGGGATATATGGAATGCAACGTAACATGCGAAAAATTTATAAGATTCGCTTACGAGGATGTTCCTGCGTGTGTAGTACGCCCACGTGGTGGTCGCTAGGTGTGTGTACTGAATGATCTTCGCCGGTTCTTCGCACACACATTGCGGGCGTAGGAACTCCGGTTGTACTGGTGCATCCTTCATAGAACAATTGGGGTAGGATTTAGCCCTCTCCGCAAAGCCACTTGCGCTTCCACAACATCTTCACGTAAAAGTTTGACGACGAGTCCGACATCTCTTTCCTCACTGTTGTGTGAACCAAGTTGAAGTGAAGCGTTGGGTATGGTGGAGTAGTGTTGTCCTCTAGCTTTCTTCTCCCTCCTTTTATGAGCGGATAGGGTGTAATGCTGAGGGTGGAAGGAGAAGTGCAAAGACATCAATCTAAAAATGTGGCATGTCAGAGTGTGGTCATTTCGATACGAAAAGGTAGTGTCACAGTGTGTTGTCTTTTTTGTCTGAAAAGTTGGCGTGGCGGAGTGTGGTCATTTCGGTACAAAAAGGTAGTGTCGCAGTGTATCATCCAAAATTTGGGTTTACAAAAAAATATTTTGTGTAGATTAGGTCCCCGAAAAATTTCACTAATTTTCCTAGAGTTAATAAAGCTTAATTGAGAATTTCTAAAATTAAAACTATTTTATTTCACTAATGTAAACATCAATTAAATGAAAAACAGTATTAGTTGGGTTCCTTGTGTTCCAAGGGTGTAACATCCCAAAAAATCCATTTTTTGGAAAACATAATGAAAATAAATGGGAAATTAATTTTGAGCTTATTCTATATAGAAAAATTATTTATGCATGATTTTTGAGCTATTTGCATAAAACAAACAGTGAATTTAATACAAGTAGCAACTTGTAAGAATTTTCGAAAAAATCACAGAGCAAATAAAATCTTGAAAAATTTACATAGAATCCTGAAAATTTACATAATCTCCCTCTCACCCTTGGGCCAAAACTGAGCTGGCCCAAATCCCTTCACCAACACCAACCCGCGCCATTGCGCGCGCTCGTCGTCCCACTAACGGGTGGGCCTCGCTCATCAATTGGTGTCTTCCACCTCGCGTCCGCACACCAGAGCACCTCGCCCGCTCCACCGCTCGCCCATGGATTGCCTTCGTCGCCCACAGTTTTGCGCCTTACCTACTCTCATCGCCTCTGCCTGCCCCGCCCATGCTATACACCCCATTCATGGCGAGTATATCAAGCACTGATGGAGAGACCCAGAGCCGACCGTGAGTTTCTCGCACCACCGCCGACGTCTCGCTATTTTTCTCGTGCATTTGTCCTAGCTATATAATCCCTAGCCGTGTTACTTTCTTCCTCGGCTCGCCCCCGTTTCATTTTGCGCTAACCTAAGCCTCATAGCTCCTTGGTTTCACAGGAACGTGCGCGTCGTTCTCGACACCGGTGAGCGCGTCTCTACACCATTCTTGCTCTGGTGAGCTTCCTTAACCATGACACCTACGTCATCTTAATCATCTTACCTCACTCACTCCTCTCCTTTGCTTAATGTAGCGCCGGGGGACCTGTGGCTCGAACGCAATCACCTTTGTCCTCAGCTTCGACGTGCAGTCAAGCTCGCCAACGCGTTCCCATCGCTTTTGTGAGTTCGGGCTCAAACCAATTGTGTCACCATCTGTTCCATACCCTATTGAGGTTTTTCCCTCACTCAATGCAGGCAATCTCGCCCTGAATCCGAGCATCACCCTCGTCTTCCTCATCAACGGCCACCGCCGCCATTTTTTGATCTTCCTCGAAACCCGATGAGCCTCAGTCTAATTCCTTGCATCTACGCCATCCTTAGCACCCCACTAACCTTACGCCACGCTTATTGTAGCACCTCTGTTGCTGTGGTGAGCTGCCGTCATGGACCTTCTCTGCACCGCCGCTGCTCGTCATTGACAAACTGCTCTAGAGCCTCTCCGACCTCATCTTTTGCACCTTCATGGTCGTGGTGAGCCGCTATTGAGATTGTTATGATTTTATGTGTCAACAGTTAGTCTCAAGCAATGATGATGTATAATCCTTAGACCTGTGATCAGCATGGTTTTCTACATATGTAATAGTACACTTAGGGGTTGTCAAATGCTACTCCATAACTAGGTAGTTATAAATGTGGCTTTTAGGTATGCTATGAAACATGCAGAGGAATGTGACTGGTCGGATATGCGATTTGCCCCTCCTAACATAATAGGAGAGATATCTTTGGGCCCCTCGACGTGATCAGATAAAGAAAGTGTATGGCCATGTCACTAGTGGTCGAAGAGTTGACCACATGAAGTTATCCGTCACTTGATCGAGAAAGTATTGAACATTTCATGGATGACAAAATATCTCACCTAGAGTTCAACCAGATATCGTAAGGCAAAGGGAGAATACACAGGCTGGTCCTTTAGTTCGACTAGATACGGACTGGTCGTATAGAGATACAAGTTGGTTGTAGACTAGTTGAACATAATCACTAACTGGTTGTAAGGAGTTACGAAATGGTCATATAGAGATACAAGATGGTCGTAGGTGATAAGGACCTAGTCGTAGATCATATTGCATTAAGGTTCATTTAATATAATTTATGTATATTTGGGAATCGTTATGTCCTGCTAGAAACCGCTAACGACTCGTGGTCGGAAAAGAGTTCCCGAGTCACAACTCATTACGTATAAACGTACAGGTTCACACACTTAATGGGTTGGAACAAAAGAGTTTGAATAGAATCTGTCATGGGCTCTTTATAAGGGGATGCATGAGGCAGTTGGGATGAGCGACGAACGACGCAAGTTGCTCCACCGAAACCCTAGCCGCCATCTTCTCGAGAGCTCTACCGTGCGAGTTGGTGCTAGCACACCGGCGTAAGGTGTTCCATCCCTAGACTGTGGATATTGTAGAGGCATTGCTGCGGTTGCTGTTGCGCTCAAGAATGATCCACGACCTACGCAAGGAACATCGCAGGTTGCTGGAGGAGACGATTGGTGCAGACGATGCTGGACGATCGACTACGACTACTTCATCGACACACATGACGTTCGATCAAGCTGCTCCAACTCCTCTTCCACTGCGTGTCTAGTGGTAACAATCTATGATCCCTTACTTGCATGGCTTCTTGGTTTACGTGGTAGAATTTTTGAATTGCCAACTAGTGTAACCTACCTGTATCCCTTTAGACAGGTGGGCCCCAGCTGTTAGTTAAATAAAATCAAAAATAGGTTTAATTATTAGTTAATAAATAATAAGTCTATGACATGTGGGACCACCTTTGTTTTATAAATAAAATCAATAAAACAAAAGAACGAGTCACTGACAAGTAGGCCCCACATGTAAGTTAATAAAAATCCGAAAAAATGATAAAGCCGCCTTTAGTTCTGAGAAAAATACGTTTTCTCTGCTGGAAAGTGTAAACCTTGGTAGAACTCAGAGAAGAATATGCTTTCTCTACTGGAAAGCGCAAACTTCGGAAAATACGCTTTTGACGTTGCCCTTTTTCTATTTTTCTGGAATTTTCAAACCAAAGAAAATTGAAACCATAATAACTTTTGTATAAAAACTCCAAATGAGATGGATCTTTTTTTATAAATTCATCTAAAATTATGATCTACCTAAATATGCAAAAAAAAATATTTGGATTTTGCTGCTGTTGAAATTATTTTTCTATATTTAATTTGCTTCCAGCTCTTTTGATTAGACATCGATTATTCAAACGATTTTTACGACGATATTCCATCCTCATATTTAGAGCAAATAGAGAAAGGCGGCACCCCCTTTGACCATGTTGATCCTACTATTTTAATTATTGTACTTCTTTTTGTAAAATCTATTATGCATGCATGTGTGTTGGATTAAAATTTGCTATGTTTGGGGATAATAGTAGTCATAATCCTATTCGATGCATGAACCTCCTTGAAACATTGATATACTTACTGTTGTAGCCATTAGGTTTATGGTTTAGACAAAGAATGATGTCAATTTGGGTTTTTCGAATGCGAATCTCGCATAACTGCTTAGTCAAGATTTAATCTTTACTAAAATTTGCCAAAATGGATGACATGTTAAATATGAGTTTGGGTTTTTTTTTTTGAAATGATGGTCCAAAGGGGTTTACCTCTGCTATTTTGTATAAAAAAAATAAAAAACTTAGTTTGCGACGTTGACGAGTTATATTATATTCTGAGAAGTGCGAGAAGTGTATCTCACAAGTAGATAGGGGGAGATCCTCGCATGGGTCAATTAAGGACCGAACACCGGTATATCCAACCTAAGCGTAAGCGTAATGGCCTTAGCTAATTAAGTCATTGAAAATTATTCTTGCACGTTGGTAGGCTGTAGTAGTGCGTGCATGACCGGTGTAGGCATGTTCGAAGGGACTCCCTTCACCGAGGTGTTGGGCACAAAGCCATCCGACATAACAGTGAATGCCTTACTTGACGGGGGTGTATGTAACGTCCCGTTTATCCTAGAGTTCTTGCCAGCTTTCAAAATAAAAAAGAACCATTTGGTTTAATTGCCTGTTCAAGCTTAACTTGGTAGTTTGGAAGTTGGAGAGTTTAACTTGACCTAATCAAACCTAAACTAAGTCATTTGTTGGTGTTCTCGGTTGGCTGGAGCTTTTTGTTGTTCTTTGGTGTTCTTTGGCCTTGTTTTCCTCCTAAGCTTCTCTGTGTGCCTCTTGGTCTGACCTCCCCTTTAAACCTCTTTTATTGGTTTGAATCTCTTTGAGATTAAAACCTCCCTCTCCATCTAGACCTCATCCTTGTTTAGACCTCCCCTTGTTTTGGACCTCCTGCTGAGGGACAAGCTCGGGTTTGCATTTCAAAACCCTTTTGCATCTCAAAGCTAAGTTTGGCCTTGTTTCCCTTCCTCTGGACCTCCCTCGGGGGTGGTTCAGCTAGGGTCGAGGTATTACCGCCATCCCTCTAGCGGTCGTACCGTCCGTTCAAGTTGCGGCACTTAGCTTTGGTTTTTACTACCCCCCCCCTCCGTTTCGGTGTTTGACCCCCGGTCGTACCGCTGTGGTAGCGTCGGAACTACCGCCTTTGTCAAGTCGTCCTCTGAGCCTTCTAGGATCTCCCTATGCCCACATGGGTCTCCCTATGCCCATGTGGAGCTCCTTTGACCTCCCTCGCGCCTATGCGGTGCCACCACTTGCTTTGGCGGTACTGCCGTTTGTTCTGTCGGAACTACCGCCTTTGTTAAGACCTCCCCTAAGCCTTTTGGACCTTCCTTGACCGTTGGACCTCCTAAGAGTCCAAGGAATCTCCCTTGACTCCTTGAAGACCTCCTTTGTGCCTTTGCAGACCTACCGCTGTTATTTTGTGGTCGTACCGCTAGGATTTAACTTTCTTTGTTTCAGGACCGTTGATGTTTTTAGACGGCCCGATCTTGAAGGTGCGTTCGCCCGGTCCGAACGGCCCCTTTGCTTGGCTCCGTTCGATCTTGATCTAACGGCCCTAGTTTTTCCCGTGTATCCTTGTTTCCGCGGACCACTCCCTTGCTTTGATCCTGGCCGTTGAGATCTCATTTGAGAGATCTAACCCCCAGGACCTCCTTGCGACCTTGGGACCCCTCTGTACTCCCTTGGACCTCTCCGTGTCCATAGGACTCCCCCAGGTCGGACCTACCGCTCGCTTGGCCGGACCTACCGCTCGAGCATGGTCTCAGCCACTTAAAAACCCCTTGATCAGATCTGACTGTAGGACCTCCCTCTTGGAGATCTTACCGTCAGGACCTCCTTGCCCCTTTGATCTGACCGTAGGACCTCCCTCTTGGAGATCTTACCGTTGGGACCTCCCCCTTGCCCTTGATCTTAACCGTTTAGGATCTCCTTTCGAGAATCTAAGCCATTGAGATCTCTCCTTGGTTTGTCTCGACCATCGAGGCCCTTCAAACTTGCGGTTGTCTGACTTAAACCCGGAACTACCGTTATTCGGTAGTACCCCTTCTTGAGTACGGCATTACCGCCGCCGAAGATTTCGTGCCCCTCTTTCGAACCTCTTCGAGTCTCTGGACCTCTGTCCAAGACCTCCTAGTGCCTTTGGACCTCCTGTCCACAGGACCCCCCCCCCCCGGTGGTCTTGTTGTAAAGACAATTGTGTGGTGAGGACCGCCTCTTTGACTGGTCGTGCACTTCTTGGACCGACCCTGCTGGTCAGCCTCACCCGCCTTTTATCATTCCTCCCACCTTGAAACTTTGGGCTCATTTAATGCATGTCGGATCACATTAAATGCAGTCACTTCTGGGGTGCATTGTTTATTTCTTTTCAGGACCTGCCCTGTCCTAGCCCTGTCCAGGCCACCTTCGATCATTGACACGTTTTGGCTAAGTCTTCTGTGCCCTTGCCAACCCTGGCTATAAATAGCCTGGGCAAGCCCTCCCTTGCCACCTTTGGCTCTTTTCTAACTCCTTTACCTGGGCTCCTTTGTGCTCAAGTCCTCCTCTAGGGCTCTCCAAGCCGAGCGGTGCTCCCAGTTTATTAGCTTCTTTTGGTTGAAGTTTTGTTCAAAGTTCTTTTGAGTCTTCGAGTTCTTTTGCCTAGTAGTAGCTTTTGCTTATTTGGTTCTTTGTGATCGTGTAGATTACGAGCTCGAGGAGTATCTGGACCTGGCAGTTTCAACCGAAGGACCTGCACTGCTTGACGAAGGCAAGTCACATCCCTTGATCATGTTGAGCCTAGTCTTTGAAATATATTTTGTTTTACCTTACCATACATGGCTACTTTTATATGAAAATGTTTGGGCAATAGTTACTCTTCCTCACTTGATATTATGCCTCCTTTGAACTTGTTGCTGGACATGTTGACATGCTCCCTTTGGGAAACTCTAGGTGGGGTATTTTAGTTGGCACCTTTTTGGTATTGCCAACAGGGGACCGTAAGTTATGCTTAGTCTTGCTTTAGAACCATAGGCTTCGAGAATTTGCTTCATCAATTAATAATTTTGACTAATGATCTATGTAACCTGTGGTTGGTGCCACTGTTAAGCAACTATGGCAGGATGCCGTACGTTGTGTTGATGGTGGTGTGAGACCACTTTGTTTAAAAATTGGTGTGCCAAGGCTGGGTGGTCTTTTGGCAGGGATAATCACCAAATTGGTTTGGCTCGGACAAGATGGCAGGGAGTGAGAAGTGGGTGCTTTGCACATGGGAAGAGGAAGTCTTGCCTGAGCACAACTAAGGACTTAACTTTGTGTCTGTGGATCCGAGTAATCCGTGCAACCACAAGGTCATTTTATGGGGATGGCTTGGGCCGAATAACTAGCAATGAGATGGCTTGGTGCTGTTGTGGTTGAGCGAGTTTTATTGCAACGGCGTAAGAGGGGGCACGAATCTGGTGGCTTTGCAACCCATCCAGAAGCGAAACCTTAGCGAGCAGCTCCCAGCCAAATCAAAGCTTCGTAAAGGCCTTGTTATGCTCTCTAGACTGCTCACCATAGGAAGTGAGCAAGGGTCTTTCCGGAACCCGTCCCGCAAGAGAAATCGTGGATTGTGGGTAAAGTTGTACACCTCTGCAGAGTGTTAATCTATTCGAATAGCCAAGTCCTTGGTTATGGACATCTCCCAGAGAAGTGGTGCAAGAGGTAGTTTTTGGAGAAATTTGTGTTCCCTGGGCCCTCCTGCGAGAGGCCGTGGCCTTACCTCGAAGAGACCTTGGCCGGCTTTAGAGGGGTCATGGCTGTCTTGGGGTGGTCCAGGGGATGGGATCGAGCTCTAGGGTTGGTGCTCTAGAGAGGTCTTGGGAGAGGTCCTGGCTGTGGGTGCAACCAGACCTCCCCCAAGTGGTTCGGATGTGAGTTGGTGCTTACTCCCCTCCTTTCAAATAAAAGTATGTATGTATTATTGTTTTAACTTGCTGCTTTCCAATCTATTATGTTATTCACTGTCAAACTTTGCTTTGTGCAACTAACCATACAGCTCCTCCTTGGGTAAGCCATTGCATAAATATTATTTGCATAAGTGTTTCCCTGTGATTTACTGAGTACATTCAAAGTACTCATGGCTTCAAGCCCTGTGTCAAAGCAGTGTATGAAGATGACCAAGTGCAAGGGAGCTCAAACCTCTTTGAAGAGGATCTCTTTGATGATCCTGCTGCCTAGGACGTCCTCCACTCGACAGCCTGTGGGCTTGCCGGTGGCCATCTATGCGTTTTGGTGTTTCCTGCTGCCAAGGTTCTTTTGTTGCGGTTTGTAAGCCCTAGTGGCAAACCCTCTATAAACAAGCTTGGGCCATAAAGTCCTGTTTAATACTAAGTTTAATTTGCCTGCTTCATCTTTTGTCTTGACTGTGTGGTTATGGTGGTACCGAAGTGATTCTGTGCGAGCTAGCACCTGTATCCTGGGACTAGCTCGGTGTGCACAGGGCCAAGACCTCCAGGAGGTCTTGTGATCTCCTGGGAGGTCCTGACGGACCTCCTCTCGGACTTGCTGTGCGGTCCTTCCCGACATGCAGTACTACTGACGCAGCCAGGCGGTCTCTCGGACCAAGGTAGTTAGGATCGCGATCCAAGTCTTAAAGTCTTACGACTCTCTGAACCCACAACACTGTCGATCCAAGTCTTCTTGCCGATCCGATCAGACTTAAGGTCGGTAGGATCGCGATCCTACTCTTAGAGTCTTACAGTTCTTGAACCCACGGCGACTGTCGATCCAAATCTCATGTAGATCCTACTCGAGAGACTTAGGGCAATTTTTTTAGAGGCCGTGCTTTGCCGATATTTTGTTTTAGAGCAAAATTTGTTGATATTAATTTCGAGAATGAAACTATAAATAAACAAGGAGCATGCAAAATATTGTATCGGTGTGGTAATGCTAGTACAAATATCTATATTATGGCATGAGCAATCTTGAGCTTGATAATGATAAGCTATTTTTATTCCCGGAGTATGTCTAGCTACTTTTAGGAACATGCAAGTGGTAAACCATATAACAATCATACAAACTTATAGTATAGATGTTAAATATGTGTATTTTACAAACCAGTAGAATCGCCGATTCTACGATTCGACATTACGATTCGATTCTCGAGGCAAATCGATCCGACTCGGGATCTCGACTCGACTACCTTGTTCGGACCTCCACGAGCTTGAGGCGGTCTTGCCCATCTTAGCAGTGGAACTATCGTTCCTTCGTGCGGTAGTACCGGTTGCAGGAAGGTACCATCGCTGCCCTTGACACGGCAGTACCGGCTGCAACGCTACCGTAGCTCCATGCGAGGTAGTACCGGCAAAAAAAAAGGGTCCTTCTGGACTCCCCATTTTACTTGGGGAGGTCCTCATAGTATACTCGAGTGAAGTGAGAGTATTCATTCACCGGGCTAGTGCAAGGATATGACTAGATGATGTAAAGGGTTCAACACGTGCTCTAGACTGCTTACCGATGGTAGTGAGCGGTGGTATCAATGGATGCCAAACAAACTAGAGAATTCGTGTGATGTGGGTAAAGTTGTACCCCTCTGTAGAGTGTAAATCTATTTAAATAGCCGTGCTCGTGATGATGAGCGTGCTAAGTGTAGTATTGCCGGGTATAGTCTTGGTTTTCATAAAAACAGTTTGTTGGCAGATGAGGGAAAGGGTTTGTTGATTTATATTTGAACTAAGTGCCATGTGTGTGGCTGAAAATAAAATGTTACTCGCAGCTGAGGAGGGTTGTGAGTTGTTATTTATTCAATTACTTACTTGTTGTCCTTTATCTATTTAACTGCTCTTAAAATTTCTGTTGCAAAATACTCTGTATTGATATTTCAAATAAAATTTGCTTAATGCAAAATAACTTGTAGCATAGAGCCTCATCTCTTGATTAACCATGCATTTATATAAATTTTTAGATACACTATAAATCCTGCTGAGTACACAATGTACTCAATCTTACTTAATTTGTTGGTCCAGAGTATGAGAATGAACCAATTCCGGATGACGACAGGTCTTTCTAGAGCTTAGTCCTTGTCATTTGCCAGTGGGATTGGATGGGGCATACCGCTGGACCATTTTGGTTTATTTACCATACTTTCCACTGCACTCTGTTACTTTGCTACTTTTGATGCTTAAGCTTTTATTTGGCTGGTCATCCCATGTGTTGTAAATAATGTAGCCGCTTAAGTTTTGTACAATAAATTGTTTTATTTAATATGTATGAATGTATGGATGTGAATATCAATGTTGTGAATGTGTGTACTAGCCACTGATCATGGGACTAGTACGGTACACACATGAGGGCTTCAGGTATTCAAAGCCCGGGGTCCGACAAAGGGATTTTCCTGAATATTATTGGATTTTTTTCAAGTTTATTTGCTATTTATTTGAATCTATTTGGATTTTCAGCCTTTTTTCCTAAATTGGAAATTCATTTCTATTTTCTTTTTCCTTCGTGGGCTGAATTGGAATAGCCCACTCCTCTCTCTCTCTCCGTCAGCCCACTATCTCCACCCAGTCCATTCCCGCTTGCCTCCGTGCCCTAGTTTCTCTCCGCCCAAGGCGCTGCCAATCGTGGCCACTCTGGTCGTCAACGTCGTCGCCGTCATTGCCGATCCACCGCTGCCTCTTGAGCTCGTCGCCGACCAACTCCAGTGACCCTTGGACCTCGCGTCTGCGTCATCTTCTTTGCCATCGCCCCCTCTTCAAGACACGCCACTTCACTAGCTCCGCTATGGCCTGAATCGCTGATGAACCACCGGGGCCATGCGCAACTATGTCACCGGTGCCACGTCACACGTGCGTGGCAGCCACGTCGGTATCGTGTCAGCCACCACCTCAGCAACGCGTCAATGTGTCTGCCACCTTGCCAAGTGTTCACTTTGTCACCCGCCACCTCAGTGCCACCTCATCACCTGTGCACATCTGGCATGCCTGTCGTCGCCTACGTGTCAGCCACCTAACCCAAACCCTAACCCCAATCTCTGTGGACTTAGTCCACCGTGGGTCAACTCACTTACATGCGAGCCCCGCATGTCAGGTCAACTCTTGGTCAAACCTCTCTCCATGAACCCGGTTCACCGTGAACTTCTTCCTTGCTATGGACATGGTCCATGGACTAATGACCCATATGTCACTCTCTTTATCATTTTCTGAAATTTCTTTAATTCTAGAATATTATTTTATTTCAGTGGGTCCCACATATGATACACTCAGCCTTTTTCCAAAATTTCTAAAATAAAATATTCCAGGAATATTTCGTGGACCCCACATGCCAGTTTCTCTCTCCCTTTTCTTTTTCAGCATTTTCTTCTCGATCAAACTTCCTAGAGCTCGTCCTTCCTCATACGAACTCCGCTTGAACCCATTCAATTTTCTAAATTCATCTAAAATCAAGCCCTACCTTCCAGTACCATTAAATTTTAATTTGTAGTTTATTTGAATTTGTTTTTAGTTTTGTTTGTTTTGTGTTTTCTCTCCCGTTAGACGTTGACATTCCGAATTGTCCAAAACAGTTGAAGGTCAAGAAAGCAGAAGATCGAAGATAAAAGAAGAAACATTGCTATAGCAAGGCAAGTTGTGCTTTTGATCATGTTCAACCCAGTTTTCCTAAATTACTTTGATTCAAAGTATTGCATGTTATTTCAATTATTAAATTCTTAAATACTTTGGGATTAGCTATGAAACCTATTTGGTTATACCCATCTTGATAATTGTATTACCCTGATCATTTGTCACCCTAGATTGGTTAATTATTAGTTGGTATTATCATAAGCACCAACATAGGTTGGTTAGACGTGATTAGTATGTTTAGCCTTGCAACGAGTCATTGATATCATTTTGAAATATTAATATCATACTTGTCTAACTGATTACGGAACATGTTGTGAAAAGACTATATGTTGTATGTTGTCACCCGTTGATGGCATGTGGTGTATTTAATCAACAGGGTGGGGAAAAGATTTAGACTGAGACGAGTGGTAAGGATTTGTGATATGGTGGAGCTCTGTGTTTGGGAAATGTGAATTGTGATGACTTAGTTAGAAATTGATAGTCTTGCTTTGGTCAATTAAGGACATAACTTTGTGCGCCATTGAACTGAGCCATAACTATACAACCACATGCTTAGTACGAGACATGCCTAACTTAGTAAGTTATGGAGTCTTGACATTGACTACTCAGGAAGTATGATAAGTACTCTGTGATGGGTGGAGGTGTGAACTACTTTATACGATCACATTTATGGGCGGTTCGCCATCTCCAGGTCCAACGGTATGCGTTAGACAAGCGAGTGAGGTTGGGGTTGACTGTATGCACATCAGGAGTGTCAATTATCGAGATGAAGTTTCGAAAAGGTTTTATTGTGATTGGTGATGGCTACACTGGTTATATTGTGTGAGTAAAGTGTACAATCTCTGTAGAGTGTTAATTAATCTATTCGAATAGCCACGTCCGCGATCATGGACATGCTCGGGGATTTTATACGAGGGGTAGATTTTCATAAAGCAGTTGGGAGGGACAACTTTGTGATTTAACTCATATGGCTGTGTGAAAGAAAATGATTAGGCTATGTGAGCTTTGTGAAATACTTGTTAAATTATTATTACTATTTGTTTTCAATCATGTTTTCAATCTATTATTCATATTCAACTGCAATTGTTGCTTTTATGCAAAAGAACCATAGATGTCATATCCTTTGGAATAAGCCATCATCTATAATTTCATGCTATGGTGCAACTTGCTGAGTACTCTATGTAATCACCTTGCTATAAACGATGTTGTTCAGTGGATCAAGACTACATCAGTTCGGCGTTGGTTAGCAAGGTTAACTTCAAGGATCGTAGAGAACTAGGTCGTGCTACCTCAGACGATTTCCTGTGGACATATGGATGGGCTTCACTAAAGTTATTTTGTTTCCTTCCACTATAGATTATTTGAGATATTCGCCTTCGGAAGCATTAATTGTAAGCTTTGACCTTAAGGTCGCTACTCTGATAATTATTGTTAATTGCCTATTTCTTAGTATCTTTGCATATTAAATGATATTTCATCGATGTTGCCACTATATGTACTAGCGTGATCCTGGACTAGTGCAGTATACACAGAGGGTCCAAATTTGCATATTCGGGTCCCTACACCCACTGTGTTTTCTTTTCGATCTGAAAAGTTGTCGCGGCAAAGTTTGATCGTTTCGGTCGAAAAAGGTAGCGTCGCAGTGTGCTGTCTTTTCGGTCTACAAAGGTGGAAGTGCGTGGCCTGATAGTGTGCGGTCTTTTCGGTCTATAAAAGGTGGCATGGCCTAGTGTTGTCTTTTCGTTCTGAACAGGTGTCGTGGAAGAGTGTGGTCATTTCGGTTTGAAAAGGTAGCGTCGTAGTGTGCCCTCCTCTCAGTCCACAAAGGTGGCAATGTGTGCCTTGACAGTGTGTAGTCATTTTTGTCTTAAAAGGTAGCGTCGTAGTGTGTTGTCTTTTCAGTCTGCAAAGGTAGGACATTACAGAATGTGGCTTTTTCGGTCTAAAAAGGTGGCATGGCAGAGAGATTTCATTTATGACTTAAAAGGTAGCATCACTGTGTGTTGTCTTCGAGGTATGCACAAGTGCAATACCGAAGTTCATACATGAATCCCTTGTAATGTTACGTTCATACAGACCCAATTGCCAAAAGTTAATGACTTCTTGTAATTCATAAAAAGCATACAACATCGTTCATACATAGTCCCTTATGTAGACAACTACCACTACTTAATACATATTGAACACACTACCAGAAGGATACACACACGCATAAGTTTCTTGAGCCACTTCAAGTGGTCGAGAATCTTGTCAAAGCGCTCGTCTGCAGGTGGCATGTTCACCATTGGACCATATGGAACTACATGCGGACGTTCAACTACTCTTTCGACCACGACACCAATAGAGTCCGCCCACCGAAAGTACTGCCAGCCATCGGCTTGAGAACCACACCGAATAGTGAAAACAAAGTGACAAACAAACCTTAAAACAAAATACCAACATTCACGAAAATCGAACTCACCAAGAAATACGGACACTTGTAGAACACACGCCCTTGTTCTCTTCAGTGTTGGAGTAAAGGACATTTTCCTGGACGGCGCAATTCAAGCAATTCACGTGTCTTGCACTAGCTAGTGCCACCGCTATTCGGCTCATTGAACTAGACGATTGAGACATGGCGCCGAGTAGAGTCATGAGACAAGTGTAAGTAAGTTAGAAGAGAGTAGGTTAGAAGACAGAGGGCAGGAGTTTAGTTGTTTGGGTGGGCTTTTGTAGTGGTGGGGTTCGGGATGTCATGTAAATTTTTTAATATTAAAGTTTAGGCAAATCGTCATTCGAATTGGCGAAAGGGATCCTGGATCCTGCAAGTCCTTGTCGCCATTCCAAATGGTGACACAATGTCCCCTATAAAAGACCACCAAACCCCCATAATTTGGGCAAAAGTCACTTTAATTTAGAAAAAAGAGAAAGAGAGAAAGGAAGGGAGAGAAGTAGAGGGGAGGAGAGGAGCTAGCGAAGCGCTGCCCGTTCGGTCATCCGCCTTTGAGGTAATTTTTTTAACTTAATGGATTATGTAGTTTTAGATCTATGGTTACGTAGTGTAGTATGTTGTAGATAGTCCTTTTAGGCGGGTAGTTTAGTCTTAGATATTTTGTTAATCATGGAAATCTTGTTTATGGTGTAGTACGTCAAATATGTTGGGCGCGACCAATTTCAAACTTTACTACGGTCAGAGGACTATTCTAGAGGGTCTAAGGGATTGATTTGCACTATTTCCAATCGGTGATTATAACCCTAGCAAGACCAGAGTAGCGCACATGGGGCGCTGTGATGCGATGTTATTCCACACATTCGACTTGGACCATATTGTGTATGATTTGAAATTGAGTTGCCTTGTCAACCAAGCATAACAGGGCACATATTGGCAGTTAATGCAGCTCAAGGGAACTAGGTCATGGCAGTCTTATGTAGGCCTAGCGAGGAAAGAAGGGTGATATTTGGTCCTTCTAGCCTAGGCATATGCCAAGGCCATTCCTGCAACGACGGCTGAACAAGCAGGTGATAGTGATGTCGAAGAATAAGTTGGGGACTCCAGCGCGGTAGGAGGTCGGGGATTTGCTGATGTGGTCGATGAAGACCGTGAGGAAGGAGCTCCTTCCGTCAGGCAAGCTAGTGGGATTGCTGACGAAGGTGAGGAGATCGAAGTCCCAGTTGAAAGATGGATCTTGAAGACCAGGACTACCAGGCATTGTCAAAGATGAAGGGTATGATGAGGATGATGGTGTGGAACAGCAGACGGTTCCATCTGAGTGGAAAACATACCAGTTCGACAAGCTCGTCATTAACAAAGGCTCTCGTGTACCGTGGGAGTATGACTAGAACGAGGTCAGACAAGGGGTTGTGTACAAATGCAAGGAGGCCGTGAAGGGGGCTGTCAAATTCTAGACCTTGTCGGAGTGGTGTACATTCAAGGTAGTGAAGTCCAACCCTAGATGCTACGACGTGAAATGTGACATAGAGGGATGATCTTGGCGAGTGCATGCATTTCAACCTAAGTGGGACACCTACTAGAAATTTTCTATAGTAGTCCCTCACACATGTGTCGTCATTGAATCAACGAAATCCCACAAGAACTTGTCATCAGCCTGCATCGCAAACATCATGTATGATGAGATCGTGGATAATCTAGATTTCGAGCCACGATCCATCATTTGGACAATAGATACAAGGTTCCAGTACACAATCAATTATGCTAAGGTGTGGAGGGCAAAGTAGAAGGCACTTGAATCAAGGTTCGATACGTTCGAGGACTCCTACCACAACCTCCCTGGCCAACTCCAAGTCATACAAGATAGAATTCCCAGCATGCATGTCGACATTCAAGAAGAGGGTACTGAAGCAAGCATTCTTCGTCTTTGGTCCATGCATCAACGCATTTAGCATTATCGTCCAATCTTGTGCGTGGATGACATATTCCTAGCTGGCAAGTACAAGAGCCATATACATAGCAACGTATGGAAACAATAAAGTTCTTCTCGTGGCCTTTTGATTTGTTGAAAGTGAGAATATAGACAATTGGATGTGGTTTCTGAGGAATGTGAAGATCTTTGTTGTACAGGGTTGTCCTAACGTATGTGTCATACATGATTGACATGCAGGCCTGTTGGGTGCAATAACCGAACTATAACAAGGGGAGAACGAGGCACTTTCGTGGGTGGAGTTGCAGAGCTGGTGGTGCATGAGGCACTTAGGTGCAAACTTCTACAAACGGTTTCGTAACAAAAACTTAATGAACATGTTCAAGCGTTTGTGCAACAAAACAAGAAGAGAAAGTTTAATGCCCTCTGGAAGGTTCTGGATGAGCGTACCGGGACGCACAAAAGGGAGGCAGCAAAAAGACCGCCTGCAAGCATTGACCAGGACCCCGAGACATTGCCACAGATACCCACAAATACTCTAGGTGTGACGAGGAAGACGGGGGCACAAGTGAAATACTTCTCGGACTGGATTGAGAACAAGCCTAAGGAGAAGTGGTTGCTACTACATGACAAGGACAGTGCCTGATATGGTGTTAAGGCAACCAATCTAGCCGAGGTGTACAATTGGGTCATGCGCTACACCAGGTGCCTCCCTTTGGTTGCTATTGTGGAGACAATTCTCCGGGGTACCATAAAGTATTTCGTTGACCGAAGCAACAACGCGTCACTCTCCATGGCAAATGGCAAAGTTCTATACTCTGCCATGATCACCAAGTACATGGAGGAGAAGAGTAAGAAGGGTGAGATGCACCAGGCATTCAAGATGGGCACAAGGGAGCTTCGCTTCGAAATCATGTGTAGGGAGAAAGGACACCGCAGAATGAACCACGAGAGGATCATCCACGAGTGCACGCTACATGTCATGGCCGTATAGGCCATGCTCACATGTCATGACTGCATGTTTGATTGTGACGCAACATTCCGATCAGTATCTTTTCAGATATTTCACCAAAGAGGAGATGATGTAGACCTAGAATGCAGAGTTGCATGGCTATGGCATCGTTGGCCATTTCATTGGCCATCCTACCTGGGAACAACTCATCTGGGTCGTAGACATCGCTAGGCTAAAGGGAAAGGTTGCCCGACGGTAGGTACGACATATCAAGAATGACATGGATGAAGAAAAAGTGGGGCGTCGCACGAAGAAGTGCTGAATTTGCAGGGAGTCCGGGCATACCTACAAGAAATGCCCTACAAGAAGTGCACGGGATGAAGGAGATGTCGGTAGTCCGGACGACAGCCACTAGAATTGTTTGTCTTCTCGAAATATGTTGTGCTGAATGTTGTCAGGACCCAAAAATGCAATTCTGGACCCTCTGTATGCACTACTCCAGGATCACGCTAGTGCACACAGTGTTAACATAGATGAATATCGATCCACACAAGACGATTAATATCATAAATGACTAATTTGATTAACAATTAACCATTTTGACCTTATGGTCGAGTTTACAATTATTAAGCCACGCAGGGCTGGCAATAGAGAAATAAGCAGTGGAACAGATAACTTCAGCGGAATCCTATCAATTCGCCACAGGAAACCGACTGGGATCAAGACCCTAACGATCAGCACTTTCGTAGAACTCTTCCTCGAAAGCAGGCGAAGACTCCTCCACTTCTGTTAAATGATTGTAGCAAGCATGAGTACACAACCATACTCGCAAGTCATGCCACATAATGCAATTTATAGATGATGGCTTATTCCAAAGGAATGTCTTATGTGGTTCTTTTGCAGAAATACAACATTTGCAATTAAATACAAATAATAGATTGAAACATTAAGTAATACAAATAAACAATAATAATTTTAACAGTTTGGTTTCACAAAGAACATAAAGCCTCAACAAGTTATTTACGCAGCCATATGACTTAGATCACACAACTCCCTTCCCAGACATTTTATGAAAACTACCCCTCGTGTGAAATCCCTAAGCATGTGCGTGGATCATGAATGACTATTGAATAGATTGATTTAACACTCTGCAGAGGTTATACACTTTACCCAC
Organism: Phyllostachys edulis; assembly: GCA_036346405.1. Lineage (NCBI taxonomy): Eukaryota > Viridiplantae > Streptophyta > Magnoliopsida > Poales > Poaceae > Phyllostachys > Phyllostachys edulis. Next base: position 36,855,273 of record CM070554.1, read on the forward strand.
ACGATACAACTAGTGTAGCTAGCACTAATCATAACAAAACGTTTTAGAAACTTCATCTCAAACATTTATACTCCCGATGTGCTTTACCGCCAGACTACCCCACACAGGAAGCCAGTCCGATACACACCATTGGACCTGAGGACGGCGAACCGTTTATAAATGTGTACTACCTGGTAGTCCACACCTCCACCCATGCACACAGCCTAACCTACTGCCTGAGTATTCAATGCCAAGAATCCATAACTTACTAAGTTAGGCCCGTCCCATACCAGGCATGTGGTCGTACAATAAGGCTCAGTTCAATAGCGCCCAAAGTTAAGTCCTTAATTGACCAAGGCAGGACTTCCAATTTCTAGCTATGCCACACAGATTAATATTCTCATGCACACAACTCCACCATCTCACTTAGTGTCCACCACTTGCCTCAGTCTAAATCCTTTACCACCCAGTTGGTTAAGTGCAACACATGCCATCAACGAGTAATAGCACACAGTACACACAGTTTTATCACAAAGTTCCATAATCACTTAGTCAAGTTTATAATTGCAACTCATATGAGATGATGACTCGTAGCATAGCTAAGTAATCTAATCGTATCTAACCAACCCACATTGGTGCTACAATATTACGAACTAAATAATGAACCAATCTAGGGTGACAAAACATTATGACATAACAAATTGGATTAATAACTACACCCAAAAGCATTTAAATAAATACTTAAAAGTAAATATAATAATTTGAATCAAAATATTTTTAAAACTGGGTTCAATATGATCAAAGGTATAACTTGCCATGGAATAGGTCTAGGTACTAATCTTACTCTTGAGGCAATCTTTCTTCTTCAAAGTTCCCCGAAGTATCAACGTTTACTCACAAATGAAGTAAATAAATAAAACAAATAAATAATAGAGATAAAAAACTCCAAAAATTAAATAAAAATCTCAAATAAATATATCTCAAATTTAGATGAATTTAGAAATTTGAATGGGCTCAATCGGAGCTCGGATGCAAAAGATATGAGCTTTGGAAGTTTGGAATCTAAAGAAAAATACCCTAAAAAGGATTATTCAGAATTTCTGAATTATTCTTCAACAGAAAAATTGGATTATTGCACAATGCTGACGTTAGCGAAGGATTTTCGGAATTAAAAGAAATAAAAGGAAATTCTGACATGTGGGACCCACAAGTCAGTCACACGGCTCACAGTAGACCAAGTCCACCAAGCCGATCAGATCTGAGTTGGTTGGACTGCCACGTGGCTTACACGTAGCACACACGTGGGTGCCACCTAGGCTAGCACACACGCACGGGAAGCTGAGGTGGCTAGCTGACTGGGATGCCACGTTAGATCGACGGCGGCGATCGCTCAGTTGTGCACGACAACGGCGAACGGCGGCGCTACTTCGGCAATGAGTGGTACCAGGACGTTGCTGAGGCTATTGTGAACCTGATGGTACACTTCCGGGTGGTTGAGGACAACTGGACTGGCCGGCGGCGAACTCGAAGCGGCGGAGGACTTCGGGTTTTGTCGAACGGCTGCTCCGGCGAAGTATCGACGGTGATGAAGGGTCCTGGAGGTCGCTCAGGTGATGAGGAAGTCGACGGTGTACTCCACGGAAGCAGGGCGTCACCGGCGGCGGAGGAATTGAAGTTTTAGGGTTTCGGTGACCGAATCCTAAATCTCCAATCGCGGCGGCGCTAGGGCGGTTGGGGTGAAATTGAGCTAGGGTTCAGGGTGAGGGCGATAATGCGAACACGGGAGCGCCTTATATAGGGCCAGGGCGTGCCAAATTAGGGAATCCCAAATTGGGAAAATCTCGGACTTGTTTGAACTACGAGATAGAGTTCGTCTCGGAGACGATTGAGTGCAGAAGAATAGAAGATATGATTTGTAGCAAAATCTAGGAGGTTTTAGTTGGAGAATCCACTTTGTCGGATTGAGCTTAAGAGGACTACCATGGCGGACGTGGTAAGGATTCCGCGAAGACGAAGCCGACTCAGAGACGACAAAGACGCATGCCCACCCGGCAGCGGCACCGGTCAGCGAACGCGAACGCACGCACACACGAGTGAGGCGGGCTGGCGAATGCGCGCGTTTTGGCTGCTTCGTGGGCCACGCGCGCGGAAAGGAGGATTGGGACGAAGAAATTAGGCCCGAGAACTATTTCGAGATTTAAATTAGCTTTTCTATTTTTATAAATACCAGAAATTCCAAATGGCAATTAGAAAATAGTAAATGAACTTGGAAAAATTCTAGAAAATATATCCAAGCACATAGAATCCAAATAAAATAGTTTTGACAATTGTTGATGTTGGAATTACTCAAATTAAATTGTTTTGGTACTAAAAGTCCAAGTTAAGCTTTTGAATTAAATTCAAATGAATCCAAATGGTGAATTTTCAACTACTAACTAATCAAAAGGATTTTTAAAGCTCAGAAAATTGGGATGTTACAAATGTTTTGTATTGTCATTGTAATTTGTTGAAAATCTATGTGATGACGTCTTGCCGGAATGTGTTGTAACGACTTTGTGATTTGTCAAAAAATCATGTGATGACGCTGTGCTGGAATGTTTTTTTAACATCATTGTGATTTGTCAAAAAAATTATGTGATGACGTTTTGCTTTAAAATAGGTCGTGCTAATATTATTTCTTATTACTATCTTATTATATTGTGCGTCCAATTGTAATGTGTAACTAACTTTCTTTCTGAAACCACCACCATTGTCTTCACCGGCGGCACCGTTGGTGGCGGTAGTTTAGTTAGTGGGTGTTGTGTGGTGGTTTGGACACTGGAATAGCAGTATAAATTTAAATAAAATAGTAATAAATATTTAGCCCCAATTCTGCACACACACGCACAAAAATTCAGCCTCTTGCCGCAAGTTGAACTGGCAATAGGACCACTGTCACCAGTTGATCTGGCGACAGAGCTCTGTCACTAGTTCAATTGGCGGCAGTAGCCTAGTTCTGCAAAAAAAAAATCCAACTATTTAATTTTGTAATCTTTTTTTAAAAATTATTATTTCAATAAAAAAAATCTTGTTTTGGCGATGAGATAGCAAATCTAGCCCCCTCCCCGCGGAATTGGAAATAATGGCACCGCGATTGGATAGGCACCTGACATGTGTCCCCTGCAGTGCTCCGGGAGCACTTCAAGACCTGCGGCGACAAGGCGGGGTGTGTGGTAGGCAGCGTGACAGGTACGCAGCAGGCGACCTACCGCGGTCCTAGTTGGTGGTAGGTGGCTTTCCGCAGCGATTTCTCATGATACATCGCCTTTCGGGGTGGTTTTGCATGAAAGGTATGCTATTTTTGCCATTTCATTCGTACAAAAACTGGTTTTGCTATTTCATTTATAAAAAAAGGCCATATAAGCCAAAAACTCCTTCAACTCACCTTGGTTTTTCATGTCCTTTAGCCAGTAGCTACCTTGATCACGCACTGGCCAGCTAGGAGGCAAGGCATCTTTTACACATGCCACTAAGAAAGAAGTGATTGGATCTCACGTTTATCGCTTTCGTAGGTGCGGTTCTTAAGAGTTTTAGGGGAGGGACCTAAGCAAAATCAATTGTGTCATGTGGTCCTTTTCATCTATTTGATTGATTTGCTGCAATCAAGTAAGTGGTGCATGCTGGCATGCAACATATATTCTCAGCTTAACAAGGAAAGGTCTTATTGTAGTTTTTTTTTTACTTTGGAAGTGGAAGAGCAACCGAGGAAAAAGAATTCTTTTAGGAAAAATGTGGGCAGGGGAGTTGCAAGATGTTAATGGCATGGCTTTCTTTTTCGGGCATATAACTTTTATATATACACACACACTAAGCTTAGGTCTTGTTTTATTTGTGATTTTGCTGTAAGTTGTGGAATTTTTTTATTAATTAACCTTTTTTTGAATTTTATTTTAAAGTTAATCCCGGCGTACTTTATTTCCAATTCTGACCTCTTTGGCACGCCACCACCCGTGGCGTGACAAAACAACATTGTTACGCCAGCTTATTTCTGGTCAAACTCTTGTCACGCCACTGGAAGTGACATGACAGTGTTATTTAGTCACGCCACAACCAGTAGCGTGACAAAAAGTGCTATTTTGGGAGACTTATTCTGGCGTGTGATATTGTTGTTTTGTCACGTCAAATGGGTCAGAATTGAAAATAAATAAAGTAAAATTCAAAAAAAAGTTAATTAATAAAAAAGTTCTAAGTTGCGCCACTTAAGACATTTTTTAGTGTCTCATGTGGCTACAAGCAACTGTAGCGGAAAGAAAAAAATCCCTTTCAAAAAGAACTTTGAGAGATCATTTGGGGATATTTTTTTTCAGCTGCCTGTTTTCTATCCAACAATAAAAAAAATTGCGAGTAATTGGTGTGCAGTTACTAATAACTAGTAGATGCCGCGCCCTTGGGCGCGCAGGATTTGCTGGTGCCTCGCCCGTGAGTCACGCCCGTGGGGCCTGCGCATTGGAGAACGAACGCTAGATTTTTTTTGCGCGGCAGCGGGGCAGAGCGAAGGGCAAGCAAATCAAAAAAAAAAATCGAACGGCCGGGGAAGCCGAATGCGCATGATCGGACGGGAAAAATAAGTGGCGACGTGGATAGCCTATTCTCGTTCCCTTTCTTGCTCTATTTACCAGGTAGGAATGTAACATATCTCTCTCCACAGAAACTACGAACTAGATACACCTCCTCCTGGTGCATAGACTCAACAGTAAGATGTCGTCGCTCACCATTTTAGTATATCCAATGCTTAGCAATAAATCAAGGAATAATTAGCTCAATAATATCGCGTTAGAGCATAATCGGAAAAACGACACTCCGTTCGTAACGTACTGAAAAATAACGTCGCGAACACCAAAACATTTATACGAATGACATCGCCGCCTGTTACTTTCTTTTTCAGAATTTTTAAAATATAGAAACTTAGCTCAAAAAATTATTAATTTTTTTGTGGAGCCTTCCGACACAGTTTAATTGCTTTTGTATTTGTTTCAAAAATTTATACGTTTGATTTTGTCTCTAAAATTCATTTAAATATACCGTTTGTAGGAATTTTCTAATATAGAAAATAAGGTCCAAACATTAGATTTTTTCGGCTCCTTACATAATAGATTTGATTGTGTAATTTTTCTAGAATTTTACAAAATTAATTAATGCAATTTCCTAATGTTCTTACATTATGAAATATTAGACTTCTCACAAAGTGGACATTATGAAATTGTATTATTTAATTTTGTAAAATTCTCGAAAAAAATACACAACCAAGTCCATTGTATAAGGAGGTGAAATTTTTTTATAATATTTTGATCTCATTTTTATATTAGAAAATTCATACAAACAATATACTTAAATAAAATTTAGAGACAAAATAATAACGTATAAAGTTTTGAAAAAAATACACAAGTAATTAAACTGTGTCGGAAGGCTCCACAAAAAAATTGATAATTTTTTTAGCTCAATTTCTATATTTAAAAAATTCTGGAAACGGAAGTAACTGGTGGCGATGTCATTCGTTTAATTTTTTAGTGTTCGCGATGTTATTTTTCAGTGCGTCACGAACGGATTGTCTTTCCTTCGATTACGCTCTAACGCGATATCACTGAGCTAATTTCCCCTTAAATCAAATGACCCTATGTATCCACGTATGTGATGTGTTGAATGCAACAATTTGGAACCCAAAATGCAACAACCAGACAAAGACGTGAAGCGAGAATTATCCCTCCAATATCCGACTCAATATATTGTACATAAAGTATGCTTAAGAAAAGAGATGAAGTGAATTTTTTCTATTCCCATGAATCACTTTTTCTTAGGACACCTTCTTATACTGTTATCTAATTGTTAATTTTTATGATCCTCTTAAGAGTTTTGTTTCATGTCAATTTTTTTTTACCATATGGAACCTAAGAAGTGGAAAAAAATGTATGTACAGATGCTCGGCCAATTCGCGGTCAGAATTATGCTTGCTGTGATTGTGATGAAATACTTGGGTTGATATTGTCAAATCAGTTGCACAAAAGTAGTGATATTCTAGGTCATTATGCTCCTTTTTCGAGAGGTTATTCTACTTCTTGGTTCTTCAGCATATGCCTAAATAGACATCATAAGCGAGTGTCTCTATCACGAAACTAATAGATAAGTCGAATAAATACATTTGATAGGGGTATCTCTAACTAGTTCACCATTACAAGATATTAAATTGGATACTTTGAACACGTATAAAGACTCGTAAGGTAATCACGCACATACATATATCATGTTAAGAAAATACAATCGAACGTAACTCGATCATAATGAAACACCTGCAAAAAAAATTCAAAATTCAAAATTCAATTTGAGTTCAAAGTTTAAATCTCAAATTCAAATCCAATTTCAAAATCCGGTCAAATTCGGCCAAATCCCAAACCCTAACCCTAATTTCCGCCTTCCCCTTCTCCCTCCCTGTTTTCCCCCTCCCGGTCACGCCTTTTCCCGAGCCCACCCATCTCCTCGCCATCATCGCCCACCGCCATGCACATCATCTGCCACCTCCGCACCAAGATCATCTCCGCCTTCCACCACCTTCGCCACCTCCACCCACCCTCACCTCAAGACGTGGTCGCCTCTTGCCGCCCCTCATCGCCTCCCGCCTCCTTTGCCCTATAAAAGGCCACCAGGCCCTACTTCCTCTCCATCCTCACCACCGCCACCTCCACCCACCCTTCCCTCTCCAACGGGCAGAGCCGCCGCCACCCTCAAGCCCCACTCGCCCCAACCCCAAAAGACCACCCAAAAACCCTAGGTAAGAGGGCTTACCTCGGTAGAGTCTCCCGCGCCGCCTCCTTGCGCGCCTTTCCTCCGTCATTGTCGCCGTCGCGTGAGCCGCCCCTGCCCTCGCCTCCTCTCCCTCCATGGGCGCCGCCCGCCCTTCCTCCCTTCATAGCGCCATGAGGCGCCAGGTTTGTGTCATTGCCTTAAGGCAGCAGCGTACAGGCCGTTGGGCCCGGCCAAAATAAGGCCGTGGGCCGCACAGTAACGGGCTCGGCCCATTACTATTCACTCATTCTAGCTCATCCATCGTTCATATGCACATAATTTCGCCATCGCTCATCCGAATAAAATTTGAAATTCCTAATCCAATTATATACATTATTCTTTAGCCAAAAATAGTCAACCCTAGCTACAGTTCAATTCAGCCAAACACAAATATTTCTATTACTCTTCGCTGATCCATTGTCGTGTATGAATAGTATTTTAATACTATTCATTATCTGGCAATTTTCGCCCGAAACCCTAATTTGACATTATATGTCATTTTCGACCATCTCGAGCCTAGAAAGTCTATTCTCGACTCCATTCAGCTATACCAAGCTCCAAACAAATACTCCCACCTTCATTTAGATTTCTTTAATCCATTTAAAATATTTTTGTTGTAGTTGATCCGAATCTCAAACCTCGCTCGCACCAAATAAACATCGATAAACCCCACCAATCCGCACCACCCTTCCTTTAAGTTTTGTTTGATTTTATTGCTTGTCGTTTCCAGCTCGTTCCTTGTTGAGCTAGTTTTTACTTGGTTTTTTTTATTGCATTGCTTCTCGTTAGGTTACAATCTAGACGACCAGACGCCAAAAGACGCCGGACAAGACCAGCATCTACAGGACTTTGTGCAAGAAGGCAAGTTGCATTCCTTGAACATGTTGAACCCACATGTCATATATTTATATTGATACTTTCATTATTATATTTGAGCCAATTACTTTAATTATTCAAATAATACTTTTGAATGACATGATAAATAGATAATTCATATTACCCCACATACAAACCTACCCAAAGACTTGTAGGCCATATTCACCTTGACAAGTTCACATAAAATGTTATCTATATAGTAGCTTTGTCACTCAAAATTGTGATCATCAATCAAAAGCAAGATTAGCGGCTAGCCAATGGTTTGGGTGGAGAGTTGAGGGTTGTGTCCATTAAATTGGACAACCCAATATACTTGGTAAAATGAGTCATCAGTGAGATCTAGAGGTAGGCAACCGCGGGTTGAGCCATCACCTCACTGGGTGACAAGTAAGGACAAGAACCTTGTGCCAAGTAGCAGACACAGTAAACCGCTCAACCACATGCGTGGTCATTACTCCCTAGCTTAGTACACTGCTCATCCAATTGAATATCTCTGAGATCAAAGGCGAGACAGGGTGGGCCTTTAGGGACACCTCTTTGGTTCTTACTGCAGATGAGCCCATCAAGATCGGGGCACAAAGTCCACTCTTGGCGCTGGTCTCCGATGGTCGTATGGATTTAGACCCTCTTGGGTAGAGGCTAAAAAGGATAAGCAGTGAAAAGGCTTTGTTATCTCAGCTCAGTCACACGCTAAAGTGGTGCGTGCATGACAGTACGAGCATGAGATATCGTGTGGGTAAAGTTGGGCAACTCTGCAGAGTGTATAAAATGTTATTCGAATACGTCGTGCTTCCGGTTAATGAAGTTGTGTTAATGGGTGATTCCAGTACACGAGGCATAAGTAGAGTTTGGAGATGGTAAGTTGGAAATTGTGGTTTGTTGAGAAACCCCCTGTTGTTATTATGTATTATTGTTTTACTGCTTTGTAAACTGCTTTAAACTGCAAATTGCATCCACATATGCCTGTTAAGGTAAAACCTAACCATCCTTTGAACTCCTTGCATGTAATTATTTAGCCTTTCCATGTGGCTTGTTGAGTACGGTAGTTGTACTCATTCTTGCATAATCTGCAAACAATCTCTGAAGAAAACCGAAAAATGCGTAAGATATGGTTGAACAAGATTTTGGTGGACCCACGGTTGTAACGACATCGGTATTAGGTCTCGGCCGCACTCAAGTGTGCTTGTGGTTAGAAGTTCTTTTGTCTTGTATTATATTAATTTTGGGCTTGGATGCCCGTGTTAGTGTCAAAACTGACTGTTAAGTCCTATCTTATGTAATAAAAGGTTGGCTTTTGTTGAGATCGAAAGCTTGCTTGAGACACTGCTTACTTCGCAACTGCACATCCTGAGCGGTTGTGAAGAGTTTAATGTCCCCAGGAATTTGGGGGCGTTATACATATGAGCTTGAACAAATTGATCTATTCTATAAAAGACTCATTAACCTATTGATCCAGTACGAGCATCCACGTTTCATCCCATCCTCCAAGAAAAAAGAACATTAATTAATCTCACCTCCCCTTTCTCCTTCCACTAGGTCTATTGAAAGATCGTGATCGAGAGGAAGGCCATCGACGTTACCTCCCTTTTCATTTTTATCATTTTTAGGCATGTGTTTCTGTTGGACCGAAAAGGCGACTAGAGGAAGTGAATAGGAGCACTGTCTCTTTTTCACCTTGATCAGATTCAACTCTCTAGAACCCTAAAACACAAACTAGGGTTTTAGATATAAGGATTGGGGAGTGCACAACCAGTACCCTCCTCTATTTATAGTGGAGGCTAGTTTCTAGAAAGATATCTCTAATTGGCACCCGTTAAGCCCATACACAAATGGGTTTCACTTATGCACGTATTTTAAAGCACCGTCTTTATCTTCTCTTGACCTAAACCACTTCTCATTACGCCGTCTTGCGCCGCGGTTTAGCGAAAAGCCAATAAGGCGGTATTTATGTGAAGTTACAAAATATTCCTTCTCGATCTTTCTCCAAAGACCGAGTCTAATCTTCATGAAGCAATCCCATGCTTCACCACGTGTAGGTTGATCAACAGCTCTCTTCATGTCGGCAAGTCTCTCCCATCCGGCTCCCACCGAAACCACTATGGCACCTGCACTGACCCCCGCGCCGCTTGATGTAACCCGTCGCACCAAACTTCCCGTTCGGTCATCCTTGTCCATTTTGCGTCATGCTTGTGTCCTTTGACTTCACCCGGCATCCTCGGTCGTTCTGAACCTCAGCTCTCCAAGCCTAGTTCCAATCATCCTCACCGTTGACCGTCGTTGACCTCCAAGCTTCCTACATAACAATAGAGAAAGAAATCGATTCTGGGAACAAGTTCTCTGCAAGTTGACCCACATTAGTCAAAACATGTATCATGCAACACATATGCACTGAAACCCATGAACTTGACCTAACCAACAAACATCGCCATAAGCGAAAAGGTCGGACCACGCCCATGGCGGTCGACCGCCTCTAGCTGGATCGACCGCCCGACAAGGGACTAGCCAAATTTCCTCTATGAAAATCCGAAACCTCTGAAAATTTCAAACGAATAGAACTTTTGACTCGAAACTCTAAAAATTATGAGACCAAGTGTAGAAGAATCCTCTCTCTTGCCTACATTCTCTATTTTTGGCCCGACTCCAAATTCAAAAGACCTTTTATGGCCGGTCAAACCGCCGCCCATTGGCCGGTCTGATCGCCACCCACTAGACCAAAGCCTTACCTAGTCTGACCGTCAGAGGTGGCTAGTTTGACTACTACACAGGTCGGTTTGACCACCACCTTGGCCGGTCTGACCGCCTAGAGCATAACAGAAACTGAAGTTTGTAGAAAATGAGTGTTTCGACAAACCTTCAACACCATTGTCAATTGTATCATCATCTTAAGATCATGAGCATATCCCCATGGTATCCACAATCTCCCCCTTGATGAACACATTGGCAATTTTTCAAAAATGTAAGTTTGACGTTTGAAAATGAAAATACTCACGTTTTCGCGTAAAGGCACAACTTGGTCCAAAAGCAAGAGAAAGCAATGGAAATAACTAAGTTGGCTTCAGATTAGCATAGAAAAGTGAGATTGAGTAAAAGGAAGCAAGAAAGCTTGAATTTCCAGAGAAGAGTCAAAAATCTCACTTAAGGTCTATATGAAAGAACAATTGTTAAATTTGACCTTTGATCATTGTGAGGTTCCAAGAATTGCAATTCAAGTTCAGAAATGGCAATAAGATCATAAAAATGCAAATTAAATGCTCCCCCTCACTATGATCATCATTTTTGTTAAATTTTATTTTCTCCCCTTTTCTCCAAATAGCTCCCCCTTTTTAACATTTTTGTTATATCTCCCTTTGGCAATGGAGTCATCCAGGAATCACGCCTTCCTCTCATCCAAAGATGACAAATGCAGAAATAAGACAAAAGCATAAGAAAGAGCATGCATGAAATGCAATGGAGTGGCTTCATTTTTTGTAATTTTTAAATTTTAGTACAAGAAGCTTTGGAGATTACACAAAAGAACAAGCTAGCATTTCTATTATTACTCAATACATATCAAGCCTGAAAGCGCTAACAAGATCATGTTAAGACATATATATCAAAGCTAAACTAGAAGGCTCAAGATAAAACGATGAATTGTAACAATTTAAGCAAAGCTTCAAATTTAGCAAGTTCATCAACAGGGATCCTAAAGTGATAATGGCCATGTCAGAATGTCAATGTGAGATCAAGAAGCTAACAATGACCATCCTAGAGATAAAAAGTCCTAAGTCGAATCATTTTGCTCAAAGAACCTTAATCACCCAATTTTTACAACAGTTTTTAGTTGTTTTAAAGTTCTAACTTTTGTAGCAAAGACTTAGCTACACATGTGAAAGCATGATAATTCTAGCAAGTCAAAGAACTAGGCATGACATTGAGCAAGAATTGAAATACTAAAGCTCAAGATGGTAATAAGCAAAGCTTCATCAATTTAAAAGACAAGCAGTAAAGTTTATATTACAATGCATCTTTTTGTGATTTTCATATGAATGCAACATAATACAATGAGATGTAAAAAAAGCTCAAAAAGTCGAAGAAGATCAAAAAAAGATCAGCAAGTTCAGAAAAAGATCAAGGAAAGATCAGATGAACAAGGAAAGCTCAGAAAAGAACCAACTCCCTCTCAAACCAACCCATAAGGATAAATTACCCCTAACTCACTCCTCAAGGTGGCAAACCTAGTTGGGTCTAACACTACTGGAGAACCGATCTTTCCTGTCGAGGTTTTATTTTCCCGACGGGCGTGTAGTGAACCGATAGTAATGATTTAGCTACAGTTGGTTTGGATGTAGCAATAAGGATGCAAGAAGTTTTCGTGACGGTTTGATATATAACCGTCAGGAAAATTATCCTTCGCGTTGGTTTGGATGTACCGACAAGGATGCAAGAAGTTTTGGTGACGGTTTCATATATACCCGTTAGGCAAATTATCATTCACGTCGGTTTGCGCATACCCACAGGAATTTCATTGCTATGCCCCATTTTCGTTGCCGCACCCCATATTTGGTTGTTATCATTCGCGTCGGTTTACGCGTACCCATAGGAATTTCGTTGCCGCGCCCCATTTTCTCACTTGAAAAGAAACTCCAAAAGGAAAACTGAAGGAAATGCTTCTAAACAAGCCTAGAAAATAATTTAATCAAATACTACATTAATTATCTTGAATTAAAATATTTTTTGTCAAATTTTTAGAAATCAGTTTGACCTTAACAAATTTGTATGTCCTTATTTAAACCTTGTCGGTTCAAATATTTTAAATTAAGTAATTGTGAATAATATGTTTTCAAAATTTATATGGGATTCATATCATTCCAGTAGCTTCTCTAAAAAATCATATTTTTATATTTTTATTTGTTATTTTTAACTCCCAAGGCAAACCTGAATCATCTAAGTTGCACGCGAGCCATTGGATTCGAATTGGACTGTCCAGATCGATTGGGCCGTTCGGACCGTTCGAACGGCCAATGCGATCTGGACCGTTAGATCTTAATCGGGCCGTCTGTATCGATTGGGCCGTTCGGACCATCCGAACAGCTCACTCAATCAGGATCGTGGAATCACGATCGGACGGTCCAAAATAGAATAACTTCAAAAATGCATAACTAATCCAAAGTAACTCCAAATCAAGTGAAACTAATTTTGATAATTTTATTTTTAAGTGAACTTTAGTTTGGAATAGGTTTGGAACTTATCTCTACCCCAGAAATTATAATTTTTGCAAATTAATCCAAAACCGAATGTTTTTTACACTACAAAATGCTTTTAACTTTGGAACTTCATAACTAACTCATGTGAACTCCAATTGAGGTGAACCAAGTTATTTTGGTCTTACAATTTTATTTTCTATTTATCTATGTAATCCTTATGTCCAAACATGATGAGAAGGAATTCATTCTCACTTGAAAGGAAACTCCAAAAGAAAAACTGAAGGAAATGCTTCTAAACAACCCTGGAAAATAATTTAATCAAATACTACATTAATTATCTTGAATTAAAATATTTTTTGTCAAATTTTTAGAAGTCAGTTTGACCTTAACAAATTTGTATGTCCTTATTTAAACCTTGTCGGTTTAAATATTTTAAATTAAGTATTTTAATCATGAACAGTATATTTTCAGAATTTATATGGGATCCATATCATCCCAGTAGCTTCTCTAAAAATTTTCATATTTTTATAATTTTATTTGCTATTTTTAACTCCCTAGGCGCACCTGAATCATCTGAGTTGCACGCGAGCCGTTGTATTCGAATTGGACTGTCCAGATCAATTGGGCCGTTCGGACCGTCCGAACGGCCAACACATCTGGACCGTTAGATCTTAATCGGGTCGTCTGTATCGATTGGGCCGTTCGGACCATCCGAACAGTTCACTCAATCAGGACCATCAAATCACAAGCGGGCGGTTCAAAATAGAATAAATTCATAAATGCATAACTAATTCAAGGTAACTCCAAATCAAGTGAAACCAATTTTGATAATTTTATTTTGAAGTGAACTTTACTTTGGAATAGGTTATTTTGATAATTTTATTTTGAAGTGAACTTTACTTTGGAATAGGTTTGAAACTTATCTCTACCCTAGAAATTATAGTTTTTTGCAAATTAATTCAAAACCGAATATTTTGTACACTACAAAATGCTTTTAACATTGAAAATTCATAAGTAGCTCATGTGAACTCCAATTGAGGTGAAGCAAGTTATTTTGGTCTTATAATTTTATTTTCTATTTATGTATGTAACCCCTATCTCCAAACATGATGAGAAGGGATTCATTCTCACTTGAAAAGAAACTCCAAAACAAGAATTGAAGTAAATGCTTCCAAACAACCCTAGGAAATAATTTAATTAAATACTAGATTAATTATCTTGAATTAAAATATTTCTTATCAAATTTATAGAAATCAGTTTGGCCTTAACAAATTTGTATGTCCTTATTTAAACCTAGCTAGTCGGTTAAGAATTTGAAATTAAATATTTTAGTCATGAACAATATGTTTTCAAAATTTATATGTGATCTATATCATCTCAGCAGCTTCTCTAAAAAAATTTATATTTTTATAATTTTATTTGCTATTTTTAACTCCCTACTTAAACGTGAATCCTCTAAGTTGCACGTGAGCCGTTGGATTCGAATTGGATTGTCCAAATCGATTGGGTCGTTCAGACCGTCCGAACGGACAAGCATCTGGACCGTTAGATCTTAATTGGGTCGTCCGTATCGATTGGGCTGTTTGGACCATCCGAACAGCTCGCTCAATCACGGTCGTCGAATCGCGATCGGACGATCCAAAATAGAATAACTTCAAAAATGCATAACTAATTCAAAGTAACTCCAAATCAAGGAAAACCAATTTTGATAATTTTATTTTTAAGTGAACTTTAGTTTGGAATAGGTTTGAAACTCATCTCTACCACAGAAATTATAGTTTTTGCAAATTAATCCAAAACCGAATGTTTTGTACACTACAAAATACTTTTAACATTGAAAATTCATAAGTAACTCATGTGAACTCCAATTGAGGTGAACCAAGTTATTTTGGTCTTACAATTTTATTTTCTATTTATGTATGTAACCCTTATCTCCAAACATGATGAGACGGGATTCATTCTCACTTGAAAGGAAACTCCAAAACAAGAACTGAAAGAAAATGCTTCTAAACAAGCCTGGGAAATAATTTAATCAAATACTACATTAATTATCTTGAATTAAAATATTTCTTGTCAAATTTTTAGAAATCAGTTTGACCTTAACAAATTTGTATGTCCTTATTTAAACCTAGCTAGTTGGTTTAAATATTTTAAATTAAATATTTTAGTCGTGAACAGTATGTTTTCAAAATTTATATGTGATTTATATCATCTCAGTAGCTTCTCTGAAAAATTTCATATTATTATAATTTTATTTGCTATTTTTAACTCCCTACTTAAACGTGAGTCATCTGAGTTGCACGCGAGCCGTTGGATTCGAATTGGACTGTCCAGGAAAACTTTACAATGAGGGCAGCCTATTCATGGTCCACTCATGATTTCCCTGCTTATGGTAACTTTACTAGATGGAGCACCCACGGAGTGTTAACGTGTCCTCAATGTCTGTGTGATTGTAGAGCATTTCAACTTCATAGTGGTCGCAAGGCTTGCTGGTTTGATTGTCATAGACGTTTCCTGCCTAGGGACCATCCATTTAGAACCCAAGCTAATGCATTTCGAAAGAACACAAAGGTGTTGGATGAAGCTCCTAGGCATTTAACGGGAGAGGAAGTCCAAGCCCAAATGAATGCATTAGTACTTGATACAAAAAAAACTTTGGTAAAACACACAATTGGACCCACGTAAGCTGCTTTTGGCAACTTCCATACTTTAGCAAATTACTTCTTCGACATAACATTGATGTCATGCACAATGAGAAAAATGTAGCTGAGGCTATATGGAACACATGCTTTGACATACCCGATAAGTCTAAAGATAATGTGAAGGCAAGGCAAGATTTAGCACAAATTTGCAACCGCCCATCATTGCACTTGGAGTTGAAGCACAATGGGAAGTGGCACAAGCCAAGGGCAGCATTTTGCATTGACAGAAATGACAAGACAACAATACTTAAATGATTTCAAGAACTCAAGTTCCCCGATGGGCATGCAGCCAACATTAGGAGGGGGGTAAACCTCGTGCAAAGGAAGATCTTTGGCCTAAAAAGCCATGACTACCATATCTTCATGGAACGCTTACTCCCAGTTGCATTCTGTGGATTCGTTCCGGAAAATATATGGGTGTGTTTGGCTAAGCTTAGTTTTTTCTACAGACAATTGTGTGCTAAAGAACTGAGAAAGGATGTCATATGTTCACTTCAAGAGAACATTGCAGTTCTTCTATGCAAATTAGAGAAGATATTTCCTCCGGGTTTCTTCAATCCTATGCAACATCTAATTATACATCTTCCTTATGAGGCACGACTCGGAGGTCCTATCCAGAACCGCTGGATGTATCCATACGAGAGGTAAAATCCTTGCAGGTGTATTGGAAAGCTAAGAAAGAAGGTACGAAATAAGGCTCGTGTTGAGGGGTCCATAGTTGAGGCGTACCTAGTAGAGGAGGTCACAAATTTCCTCTCACTTTATTTTAATCCCAATGTGAGATCAGTTAGAAACAAGATTCCTCGATACGACGATGGTGCCTGTAACTTCGAAAGTTCATGCAACCTTGAAATTTTTCAATTCACTGGTAGATGCATGAGCCGTCAGGGTTGTCGAGATCTCACAAACGAGGAGTACAAGGCTGCTTACTTGTACATATTGACGAACATACTAGAGATGGGTGATTTTATTGAGTATGTGTTCAATTTGAAAACTCTAAGTCATTTTCCAAAAATTCTCTTTGAGTCTGTTGACTAATTTGTTATCTTCTTTTAGAAAATTTGATATAGAACAATGGAAGAGCTGAATTACACCAACAGAGAATCAACTTTGCAAATTACGATTAAATGGTTGGAAATCTGGTCATCGCGGCATCCATGGGCCTAATTTTTTTGACTGGTTTAAAACCCAAGTAATGTTGCTGAACACTTAAAGTTATATATTCTTAGCCTTCTTACATCATCCAGAAAGTAAGAAATTTAATTATATATGCAGTGCATGAAGATATCTAGCATTGACAATGCCTTGCACCAAATTTCTTAAGGTTTCTCCAAAAGGGTAACCACTTATGGATGTTATGATATGAATGGATATAGATCCGAGAAGTATGAGAATGCTAAATCAGGATTAACTACTGTTAATAGTGGTTTTTGTGTGTCTTGTGTTAATGAAGATGGTAATATGCTTGAGTACTATGGTGTCATTGAGGACATCATCAAAATTTCTTGGGAAGGCAGCATGAAACTAGAGATGGTTTTATTTGATTGTCATTGGTTTGATCCAACCCCTATTGGAGTTAGGCGTTCTGAAAATTTGGGGTTGGTGGAGATTAAGCACACGTCTAGGCTTTCGAATTTTGAACCTTTTGTCATGGCAGGTCAAGTGAAACAAGTGTATTATTTATCTTATCCATGCAAGTCTAGACAAGATCTATTGGATTGGTGGGTTGTGTATCATGTTTCTCCACATGGATGCGTACTTCCTAGCGGCATCAATGATGATTCCATTCCTCCTGAAGGGCCACCACAAGATATATAATTCTATCAAGAGGATGGCTTGGAAGGACATTTTGTTATCGATTTAGGGAATGACTTAGACATTGTGATGCTATGCATTTCAGATGAAATAACCGATCCCAAAGACTTGGACTTTCTGGCCAACCAAAATATTGATGGTCAAGAAGATGAAGATAGTCATGAAGATGAAGAAGTAGATGAAGACGATGAGCTTCAACCCCCTCACTATGATCCATATGATTTCTAACTTTGTGTTGCTTGCATTGTCAAATTTGTCAAACTATATTGTTTCATTTTGTTGTATGTAGTATGTTGTACTCCACCTAAGTGAAAATAGTTGTACATGCACTAAGTTCCTGATATCATTTTATGTCTTTGTTATGTGGTGTTGTATGAAATGTTAACTGTTCCCTGCAGTTATGACACAAAGTCACTGATGAGAACTGAATATGTCTTTGCTATGCAGGTGATGAATGGCCTTCGTCACAGTGGTCTAGCGACAAGACAACGTGCAGCCAGTCGGTCCTCGAATGATAGCAATCATGGTGGTGGTACCTCTCGAAGAACCATGACTTCTAGTGCTGCGGAGCAGTCTGCACAAAGCGGGAGGAAGAAGAGGTCACGGACCCAATTGAGACTACCTCCTCAAGGTCGGAAGGTTGGCCTTGAACCTAAGGGTGATGAGTAAGTATCGCAACTCATGAATTATATGTATGACTTCCACTGCAATGAATTATATAGTGCTTCTGAAATATTTGGAGAACCATGCATAAATTCTATATAGTTATTGATGACTTCCACTGCAATGAAACAAAAGGGTATTGTTTATGAGCAAGATACAAATCAAGCAAATCTTCTAAACTAGTGTATCCAAATACTCATTCACTATGGTATAATTTTTCACCTTACAATCATTCATGTCGAGTAAAGGTTTGATGCAGACATATGTATATGTACATACTAAGCTGTAATTGATGCTAGGTTTTAATTAAGGATTTTCAGTTTGCAAAAGTGATATTACCTCACCATCAGTGGGCACATTTTCCTTGCAATACACTAATATACTTGTGTACCGCTTACTCGTTTTGTTTTAATTATGTACAGGTAATTCAAGTATGTAAATTACCACCCCAAAGACTACAAGTGTAGCACACAACTTGGAGTTATTCTCAAACGAGAATACCCAGGCACCGTGAAGGACTTGGATCACGAAGGTGATCCCATTAATATTCGCCCGGTGACCACGTGGGCAGATTATTATCTGGATGAAAATGACATTGGTGAGACAAATGCAGATCGAGTGAAGCAAGAGTTCTGGGTATGATTGGTACTCCTAGTTTACATACAGTCGACTGTTACATTTTTTATCTAACTATGCATTTCATACATAAATATGCAGGCTTTGTTTTCTGTGGGTGATAAGGACAAGGAAGAGGCTGACCGTGTTTTCGAACGGTATGCAGCGAAACAAGTACGAGATATGATGTACCAGGCTCGTGTGGATACAGTCAAGAAGTACTACGAGAACCATGGAGAGAAACTTGATGACACTCTAGCCCGTCGAAGAGAGCTTTCAGAAGAACAATACTTACAGGCCAGGCTTGACTGGTGCAAAGAGGAAGATTGCCCTAACCTCTGCCATTATTGGGTCACCGAGCATTTCAAGGAAAAGCGAAGGAAAGGCCAACAATCACGGTTGGAATCCGAAGATGTTGCTCAAAATAGAGGAGGGTCATGACCATTTGCAGAGACACAACAATTTCTAGTATGAAATCTATCCATTACTTAAGCATTTATTACACGTTTTATCATATTTTATGCAGATGACTATAAACTAGGCACTGGTAGAATTCTCATAGAATATTCAATATTCAATATTCTCATACCATGGCCTTGACTATCGGAATCACTGGAATAGAGATCATATATATATATATATATATATATATATGTATATATATATATATATATATATATATATATATATATATATATATATATATATATATATATATATATATATATATATATATATATATATATATATATATATATATATATATATGTTTTGCTAAACTCTCTAGCTCAACACAGATGTCATTTCCAATATTAGATGAACCTAAACTAGTCACTGACAACCAAGTGTTATTTTGTTGGGTACAACACAATATGCATGTTGGAAATATGCCCTAGAGGCAATCATAGAGATGATTATATTTCATTATGTTCATAATATTGGATAATGTTTTATCCTATTCCTTGAATGAATCATTGGTTATGAAGATTAACAAATATGTGACTTGTTGGTGAAACTCTTAATTTATATGATGTCGTTCTAAATGTATCCCTGGTCGGATGTCAATGGTCGGAACACTATTGACTCTATTGACCAGCACATTGTATTGATTGATGACCATATTTCACCGGTCATAGATATAGGGATATCAAATCAATAATGTGAACACATGTTAGAGAACATAGGGTTGGATTGACCCACCTTGAGACACAATTGAGATTGTTATAATTCTATGCGTCGTTAGTTGGTCTCAAGGAATGATGATGTATAATCCTTAGACCTGAGATCAGCATGGTTTTCTACATGTATAGTAGCACTCTTAGGGGTTGCCAATCGCTGCTCGTAACTGGGTAGTTATAAAGGTAGCTTTCGGGTATGCTATGAAACATGCGAAGGAATGTGACTGGTCAGATATGTGATTTGCCCCTCCTAGCATAACAGGAGAGATGTCTCTGGGCCCCTCGTTGTGGTTGGATAAAGAAAGTGCATGGCCATGCCACTAGTGGTCGAAGTGTTCGACCACGTGAAGTTATCCGACACTCGATCGAGAAAGTATTGAACAATCCATAGGTCACATACTTAACAGATTGGAACAAACCAGTACGGATACGATTCGTCAAACGTGTTCAGATAAGATTCGTCACGAGCACTATATAAGGAGATACATGAGGCTATTGGGAAGAGAGGTGAACATAATAGACGAGACACACGAAAGTCATGAGTTGAGTTGTTCTACCGAAACCCTAGCCGCCATCTTCCTGAGAGCTCTACCGTGCGACTTGGTGCTAGCACACTGGCGCATGGTTCCTTCCTTGGATGTGTGGATACCGTAGAGGCGCTACTATGGTCACTGCTACGCTTAAGGACGATCCGCGATCTTCATAAGGAACTGCAGAGATTGCTGGAGGAGACAATCCACTCACGAGGACGCTGGACGATCGACTACGACCACTACATCGACGCGCTCTTCGTTGGACCAGGCTACTCCAACTCTTCTTCTGCTGCTCTGCGCGTCTGGTGGTAACGATCTGTGATCATCTACTTGCTTGGCTTCCTGGTTTATGTGGTACAAAATTTTGATTTGTTACTATCGTAGCCTACCCATAACCCAACAATGCAAACCATAGATTTCACCACCAAATCAAATCTTTTCATCTCTACCTAACAACCCACTATATCCTAGAGTCTAGTAACAACCCACTATATCCTAGAATTGGAATATAATCCACTAGTGAAATACAATGTGCTTAATGAATTCCTAATTCTTGTAGGAACAGAAGTTTGGCCCTGACAAGGCTACTGGATTAAACACATATGCCGTAATGAAGTCAGGAATAAAAAATATGGATAGCAGCGACAGTAGTGCTGCAGTCACAAGCCAAAAAGCACAACAACACATGGTAAGCATTATTCTAGCTGTGGCTGTCTGTGGCCTGGCCCCTCCTTGCCCTGATGACATGAATTTTACCCTGTGCTGGCCTATTTGCTGCTGGTAGCATGCAGCCTGTCTGTTGTTGGTTGTGTTTTTGTTAAGATACCTACTCTGTTGTACTTACCATTGTTTCTTTAAGCAATGTTTATAAGTTATAGCTGTAGGTCCTTATTTATGGTAACAGCGTGTATTGCTAATTTTCTTATTGCTATTCTCCTAAGTAGTTTCAGATACGCATTGACCAGTTTATTTCCATTGTGTTTCCACAAACTTAAATATTTCAATTGACTTGTAGAATAACTACCAAGCAGCACTAAATAGCTCTGAACACCAAGAAGATTCAAAGCAGCACGACTTGGATGGAAAAGTTATGTACACTATTGGTGGGGCCTACCCCATGGCTACCTACCTATAGGTAATGGTGCTGTGAAGAAGGATGACGTTATAGCAGCTGCTAAAGGAAGAAACATTAGGCCATACAACACCCCATCTTATCAAGCTTTGCTCCAAGAGAATGCACAGCTTCACCAGCGATAAGAAATGCAAGGGCTGATGATAATGGTAATAACTTTAAGTGAAGATATATCAATGAATTTGTCATGTATAATCAATCTTCAATTTGTTGTCTTTGAAATGTAGATGCTTTTCGAGAAGCTCGGAGAAGAACCACCCGCCGAGATGATGTGTCGTCAACCACCAAGTCAAGTTCAGGTTAGAAGACTTACTACATTGCAAGAATATTTTATTGTCTCTAGACCAATATTCCAACAAACAATCTTCCATCTTTTGTCGTTTGGATGAAATGTTCATCTAGAGAACTAATTATTTTTGGTATGGCAGAATGCCACCAAGCAATGCAGCAGTTCACAAACTTCGTGTTGATTAATGTAACACCTGGGCATAACTGCATTCTTAGTTCTATGTTGATGGTAAGGTACCAAGGAATGCCACCTGGGCATAACCTCCTAGCTTATAGCAATTGGACAATTACATAAAGAAATATATTAAGTGTCAACATGACAATTACATAAACAAATATATTAAGTGTCAACTTGACAATTACATAAAGAAGTATATTTTTGTTTACATCACTATTATGATTGACAACTCATCACTGTTTGTTTACATTTAATGCTTAAGAGCTATGATTGGAGACATGAGAAAGAAGAGGGGATAGAAATGAAGCAAGGGATGGTGGATTCTTCTACTTGTTTTCGGTTTTTGTCATTTCATAAGGACAGGAGTCATGCATGGTAACTTTTTACTAATTGTACATATGGCTTGCTACAGGGAACTGGTTCTTCGCATGTGGGCTCACAAGTAGCACATGAAATCCTCGACGAGGAGATTGGAGGCACACAAGCAGTTGAGGCCAACGTGGGCGGCGAGGACAATGGCAACACCATCTCTCATGTGCCCAACAACGACGCAGCCGATAATACGGGCGCAGACCAAGCAAACAATGGAACTTCCTAAGAAACATGCCACTCCTGCCATCAGACTTGCAGCCACAACTTGACTCTCTTTTTGCTTTGTGGCTTTTGGACTTATCTTTCGGTCTTTTAATATGCTAGCAACTTTTTAGATGAAAGTCTTGTCTCTTGGCTCAACATGAGGCCTATTGTGCAACCTAGCTTGTACTATCAACTACTTATGCATGCAAACTTATCGACGCATGGCTGCTTTGTAATTTGCTAGCAGCTTTGTAATTTACTAATACTAGTTCATTGTATGATAAAATTTGGTTCTGATGGAAGAATGGTTTATATTGAATTGTGAATGTGTTATGTGCCTAGTTGATTTATATTTCATTGTGTGAGATTGGTTATGTTTACGGATAGGTTATGTTTACTGTACATGCTAGAGGTTGCTTCTGATATAGAATTTATTATTATCGGCTATTTCCATTTTTCCTGATGGTTTGACATTTTTTCGGACGCTGACACAGTACTGGCTATGCTAACCAGCGATTACTGTTCATGAATTTTCCTGACGGTTTAACAATTTTTTGGACGTTGACGCAACCACTAGCTGCGCAAAGCAGCGATCACTGTTTAAGATTTTTCCTATCAGTTTAGACCGTCACTAAACATTGACTTTTACTGTCGGTTTAAAATCCCATCGCAAATTATATCGCGACGGTATTTCCCCATCGGGTCACCGACACGGATTACAGGTCGAGACTAACAGCCAACCCCGACGACGGGGTTGGTTCCCTGTCGGTCACCGTCGAGAATTACCGTCGTGAACAATTTTCCTATCGGGTGGCCGTCAGGCATTTTAGACATCCACGTCGGAGGACTCCTGGCGGCGAATTACCATTGCACCTTCTGCAAGAAGAATGGCCACATTGTTGAGTTCTGCTTCCGTAGAGCCAAGATTGAGAGGAAGGAGAGGATGAGTAACTTGAGAACCATTAGAGGAGTCCCTACACCTGTTGTAGTCTCTAGAGCCAGGCAGCCTGTTTTTCCTACTAGACATAGGTCTAGGTTCGTAGATGACTTCTTTGACTCCTTTGGTGGCTCTAGGCAGCATTCTGGTTTAGGATTTCGTGAGGAGAGACCTCGGGTAGCATCTAGACAGGGGGAGTACCGACCTTTTGGTAGGTCGATTCGGAGAGGTCTAGGTGGTTCTCGTGTGCATTCTTATGATTTTGATCCTAACCATTTTATCGCTGCTTCTCTTGCTTTGCCCAAGCATCGTGTGACTCGAAGATCGATTCCCAAGTCTCTTATCACTAACCCTTGATCGAGGCACAGATGTTTCTGCTTATGCCTCAGAGGTCCGTCGTGCGAGGAAGGAGGACATATGGCTTGATTGTCTCTGGATGTTCTTGACACGTGATTGGAGGTTCTAGATGGTTCTCCTCTCTCTGCGTGCATCGACAACGAGTGGATCACATTTGGAGATGTTTTTACTAGGACCATGACAGCCAAGGGCACTGTGAGATATCTTACACCTTCATGCCTTTATCTTCACGATTATTCATTCCTGGCGTGTTGTGCTTATCATTGTGCTCATTTGTATCTTATTGGCATGTGTTACTTCTTTGATATTCTTTATCATGCCTTTTCCTTTACCTTGCTTGTATATCCATGAATTTCATAGTTGTTCTTAATTTCCATGGGTATATGAGTTTGGTCTTGTCTTCATGAGCCTGTGCTATCTGTACATGATTTATCTTGCTCGTGTTGATGTTTGCTGTATGTATCCACTTGTTCACTTGATATCCATGTTAGCATTCTTTATCCATGTCTTGTTCTATAACATGCCTTATGTTAACATGGTTATTGTGCTTTACTGTTAATTGTGGATGCATGAGTCTTGCCATAACTTTCACTAGCATGTTTTATCAATGATTGTATATATGATGTGTGATATGCTGTGTGCTTGTTTGGTTGTTCCTATGCCTTATTGTGGATTAAGGATAGTTTGAGCTTTGTCATGTCTTGGATAGCATGTGCTGTAATTGTTTGTTTATCTTCATGCTCATGCTCTTAGTTGTTGATTATACGCTGTTATGAGCTTTGGATCATCTTTTGCTATCCTTACTAGTCATGTGTCTTGGTACTGTTTCTTTAGATAATGTCTCACTAACCCAGTACCAAGGTATAGACTTTTCTGTCTCTTTTGGTGTAGTCTTTTCAGTTGAGAAGAAGAACATGTGATTCATGATTTCAAGCTGTTGGTTCTTCTTCATTTGTGTCTTCAATGATGACTATCACTTCTCGGAGACGAAGGAATTTGAGATGAGGATGATGGGTGAGCGCAACTACCTTCTGGAGCTTCAAGGATTAGATCTTCATCCATCATGACTACATCTCACTACCAAGCAGTGCGACTCAGGTTCGAGCTTCCATACCTTTCATTTATGAATGGTATCCCTAGTCTACCTTGCATAGGATCTGTTTTGTGTCAGGTGTTGGGTTTGTTGTGTTCAAGGTAAATAGGAGGCTCTGTTCTAGCACGTGTCTTTTCTAGGCACTCTTCTTATCCCTTGGTTTTCTAGGATGCACTCTTCTCCTGACCTAGGTCGAGCTTGTCTCCCGATCCTTTGGTCCTTAGCGTGTTTTTGAGTTGCATGTAGGTCGTTTTAGTGATGGTGTTTCGCTCCCTAGCTTTTCGAGTTGCTTTCCTAGAGATCTTGTGGAGTTTGAAGTCTTTGTGCTAGCTTTGTGGAGTCCAATGCTCTTTTGGCAAATCTCCTCTCAAATCTTTTAGACCCAACAAGGTTTGCCACCTTGAGAAGCGAGTTAGAGATAATTTATCCCTATGGGTTGTTTTGAGGGGGAGTTTGCTCTTTTTGCATTCATTTGTATCATAATGCATTTTACAATTCAGCAACTTGCATTGTAATATAACCTTGTGGAGCTTTGATTATTATCCATGTATGACATGATTTCATACTTTATACCCTGCCATGTTTTGTGCTAGTTTGCTAGACTTCTGTTGTGGCTTTTAATGTATAGCTTAGCTTTTGCCATGCTAGCTTTATTATCTGTGAGCAAACTGAATTATAATATGACTTGTTGGATCTTGTGACTAGTTTTGCTTTAGTGATCCTCTCATGATTCATGCCATGTCATATAGGCTTAATTGAGTCTTGAACTTATTTTGAGTATTAAATTGAGCTATGATAATTCTTAAGTTAAGTAAATGAAAATTGAGCTTTTTACGTGTGAAAAAACTGATCTCACCAATTCTTTCTCATGAGGCGGCTTGCCATTGCACTAGGCATGAACTTCGTGGGGAGTTTTGGATGACCCGGACTATTCTCTTAAGCTTTTGTTGCTTGAGATGGTCGTGATGAGGCTTGAGATCTAGCACAATGCTAAGAAAATAAATTAGCAATTGGTTGAAGCTTAGAAGGCGTTGTGGATGGCTCCTAGTCCAGAACTTGCTTTACTAAGATAAAACCAATCATTTTCAAAGAAAGTGCTCAATGTGCTAAATTCTAAATGTTTGATCAAATTGTTTCAAATCTGAATGCTCAAACTTGACTCTTTTTCTAGGTTACGGCTCAATCTCGCTTATAGACATGACTGACTCATTTTGGATACCTTTAGTTAAACTGTGATCTTGAGCATCTTGTCATACTGTTGATTCGTTTAATCTCAGATTATTGCTATTTTGGCCTTAGCTTTACTGTACATATTTTGCCATGATTGAATATAGCTTCTTTACATAATATGGCTTGGTGTAATACTTGTACAGTCTTCATGGATAATCTTCATGGCTCCTTTTGCTCAAGTTAAAAACAAAACAAAAATTAAAAATTAAAAATTAAAATTGCGACCATTTCATTTCATTCATGCTCTATCTTCTTCCATGCACCTTGATGAATCCATTGTCAAAGGGGGAGAAAGATTGGTCAAAAATGTTGTTTTAGAGCTTTTCATCTCAATGATCAAAGGTCAAATAGAACAATTGTTCTTTCATATGGACCTTAAGTGAGATTTTGTCGATTCTTTGGAAATTGAAGCTTTTGTGCTTTCTTTTGCCTTATCTCACTTGCTTATGCTATTCGAAGTCGACTTGGTCATTTCCTTTGCTTTTTCTTGCATTTGGACCAAGTTGTGCCTTTCTTGTAGCGCAAGTATTTTACTTTTCAAACCACAAAACTACATTTTTCGAGAAATTGCCAATGTGTTCATCAAGGGGGAGATTGTGGATATCATGGGGATATGCCCATGATCTTAGGATGATGAAACAATTGGCAATGTGGCTTTTGGTTTGAAGTTTCACACGTTTTCGGCAAAGTTAAAAGGATGATCTTTAGCCATTTTGGGAATTTGGCTTTGGGATAGATTGAGTTCATAGGCTATAGTGCATATATGTTGCATGTTGCATGTTTTGAGCTAACGTGGGTCAAGTTGTGAAGAACTTGTTCCCGGATTCGTGTTTTCTTGTCTATTGCTGTGCAGGTGGCTTGCAGGTCAATGACGGTCAACGGCGAGGAGGATCGGGACTAAGCTTGGAGAGCTAAGGTCCAGAACGATCATGGATGCTGGGTGAGGTCAAGTGACTCAAGCTTGGCGCAGAATGGACAAGGATGACCAAAGCAGGCGATTCGGTCTGTTGGTTGATCAAGCGGTGCGGGGTCGGTGCAAGTGCCAAGGTGGTCGGTGGGAACCGGATGGAGAGACTTGCCGACACGATGAGAGCCGCTGGATCAACCTACGTGGCGCAAAGCGGTGCGTCAGAAGTGGATTAAATCAAGAGATTTGGAGATGGCGCTTTAAATTGCGTGCGTATGTGTTCTGTAATTGTTGGGCCTTAAGAGAGCCCATTAGGTTTGGTAGCTGCCCAAAAAGAAACAGGAGATGGACATTAGGGTTAGCTGAAAAAAAAGGAGAACTGGTGAGGCGGTGCCCCCAAAAAGAAAAAAAAAAGGCAGCGTGTGTTTGGTGGCTTGTGCTAACTAGAGAAAAAAAAAAAAACCTCGGGTGGCGCTGTGTCCGCGGGAGGGCTCCTAAGAAAAATGATGCACTCGTGAGGAGGGTAGAAGCCGAGTGTGGCGGCGGCGTCCAAAAAAAAAGGGAATGAAGCTGGCGGCGACCACTCCTGGGAGTTGAATTCTAGATGGCGGCGGCCATTTTGTTGCGCGCTGAGGGAAAAATCGGATCTTTGGGCGGCGGCTTGTAGATTGGTAGATAGAAAAATTGGTCTCCTGGCGGCAGCCATTTCTTGTGAGCGGAAATGAGCACCGGTGGCTGCTTTCTTTTTGCTTGTCCATCGATGTGAGAAACCGGATCTGATCGGCAGTTTTGGCCTCTTGTGTGTAAAGGATTCATTCACTGGTTGATTTGATCTTGGCAGCGGTAGTTTCTTGTCCATCGGTCTGTGTTCTTTTGTTTTGAGCTTGTATCTGTTTAGTTTTTATTTGACTGCCATCAATGATCCGTCTAAACATTCTGTTTTGAGTCCCAGCGCATGGATGTTCATGCTTTTTCTTGCATTCTTGTCAGATCGGTTCTGTGTGTTTTTGTTGTAGCTCTCGTCCGGTGTTTTGCTGTCTTAAAATATCAGTTTGCTGCGGCGCTTTTTACGCTTCAATCGAGCTGGCCGTCATGGCGGCCGTTTTGCGTGTAGCTCTGAAAAATCGGAAGTCCTTGTTTGGCCTGCGCCCATAGAATCCAGATCTTGGAGGTGGCCTGTTCCGCGTGCAGATTCAAGTCCCAGGCGGCGCCCTCAAAAACTAATCTTGTAGCGGCGGCCTGTTTCTTAGGAGATAAGCAGTGCCCTTAGAAAACAGGAGCTGTGCAGCTGCTAAGAAAAAGTGGGGTCTTGGCGGCGATAATGGCGTTTTGCCTCATGAAGATGAGTGCTTTTCTCTGTGCATGTCCTTGGAGGCAGCTACTTAATCAAGGTTTTGTAGTTCTTGTATTGCACTTTCTCTTGCATGTAAGAGGTCTCAGCCTTATTTGATCCGACTCAGTTCTTGGCTCCAATTGCTGAGGCTTGTTCTTTTCTTGCTGGGTGTTGTGCGTTGGTACAAGGAGAACATGGCCAGCCTTCCTGACCATCACGGTAGAGACGAGTTCCAGGATTGTGTTGTCTGTAATTGATTACCGTCTCTTTGGCTGCCATCATTGATTTGACTGAGGTTTTGGTTTTAATTGCCAGCGGTTTGCTTTTTAGATTTGTTCATTGCTTGTGGCTTTGAGAAAATCCATTAGAGCTGTGAGATTCGGTTTTTGCTTGTGCTCTGTCGTGAGAGAAGGCTTTGGTTTTTATGCATGCAGTTGTGATATGGTTTTAGTCTTTTGCTTTAGGGTTTGATCGGATTCAACACAGGTCATCCATTGTGCTCAGATCTGAGATCTTTATAGCTTTTATAGCTATTGGAGTGAAAGTAGTGTTGAGTTCGATTGAGGTGAAAATAGAGAAAGAGTCTATTCACCCCCCCCTCTAGTCGCCTTTCCGGTCCTACAGGTTATCATTGATCAGTTGACGAAAGTGGCACATTTTCTACCAGTGCGGGCTAAGATTTGTGTAGGTCACTTGGCGGACCTCTACATATCCCGCATTGTGAGTTTGCATGGTGTGCCAAAGACGATTGTTTCAGATCGTGGTTCACTTTTCACCTCTCGATTCTGGCATAGCTTGCAAGAGGCTATGGGAACTCGTCTTTCTTTCAGCACCGCTTATCATCCTTAAACTGATGGCCAGACTGAAAGAGTGAATCAAGTATTGGAAGATATGCTCCGTGCTTGTGTTCTCTCCTATGGGAAGAATTGGGATAAATGCTTGCCTTTTGCGAAGTTCTCTTACAACAATGGTTTCCAAGCTAGTCTTGGCATGGCACCATTTGAGGCCTTGTATGGGAGAAGGTGTAGAACCCCATTGAATTGGTTTGAGACGGGTGAAAGACCATTCTTTGGCTCGGATTCGATCAATTAGGTCGAAAGTCAAGTTCATTTGATTCGAGATCAATTACGCGCGGCTCAATCAAGGCAAAAGAGCTATGCGGATCATCGTCATCGTGAGTTAAGCTTTGAGCCTAATGACTTTTTTATCTCAAAGTCTCTCCTCTAAAGGGCCACCAATGATTTGGCGTCAAAGGCAAACTAGCTCCTCAATATGTTGGACCATACCGCATCCTCGAGAAGAAAGGAGTTGTTGCCTACAAGTTGGAATTGCCCGCTGCACTCGAGGGAGTACACGATGTCTTCCACGTGTCCCAATTGAAGAAGTGCCTTCGTGTTCCAACCGAGGAAGCTCCATTGGAAAGTCTCGATGTACAAGAAGACTTGACATACCGTGAGCATCCCCTTCGCATCCTTGAAGAAGCTGAACGAAGAACAAGAAATCGTGCCATCAAATTCCTTAAGGTTCAGTGGACAAATCATACCGAGGATGAAGCCACTTGGGAACGGGGAGGATCGCCTGCGTGCGGACTACCCATCCTTCTTTTCCGAGTGAACGGAATCTCGGGATGAGATTCTTGTAAGGGGGGAGGTTTTGTAACATCCCAAACAGTGGTGTGTGTTTCAAATGTATAAAAATGAGGATAAATTAAAACTTTTAATGCCTCATGTTGTCATTTGAAATGTTCTGTAATTTTTTCCCAAGGGTTTCCTATTTTCAAAGATCAATGCCTCATTTGATGGAAGCATAGTCCTTGATAAATCCTTAAGCAAACCTTGTGACCATCTTTTGGGAATATTTTTCCTAGCTCCTAGATCACTTTGGTAACCCCTTTGAAAAATTTCATAATTTTTATAAATTAATTACGATTTCCAAGAGGGCAGTCAAACCAGTTTGACTCTTGGTCAAAACCCTAGAACTTAACCTTGTGATTTTTCTAGAAAGAAATGCAGAGCATGAAAAGTTATGGAAAAATTATACAAGGTTGTTCTCATATCTAGTGACCTTCCATAAGAATTTTAGAATTTTTGGAGTTATGAGTCTCTCTCTAAAAACTCACTAACCATCTCAGCCTTAGCTTTCCAAAAATCAATTTTCACTGTTCCTCGGGCTTAAACCCAACTCTGGCTCGAGCCACTTGACTTGGTTGAACTACCTAAATGCACCGGTGCGCTCAACTCAAGCTAGCTTTCGCGTGAGCCGTCCGATTTGTTTTCAACAAACCAGATTGATTGGGCCGTTCGGACCGTCCGAAAGACACACTCAATTGGGGCCGTCCATTTTTGATCTAATGATTGAAACTCACCCCGCTCATTTAAATCAACCCAGCCTTTCCCTCTCACGCTGACTGGTGGGGCCCAGTTGCCTGTTCTTCGTCTCCACGTCGCAGCCACTCCCGCACCACCTCGCCTGCGCACGCCATGGCTCCGCTTAGGCCGTGCGTCACCTTCAACGACTCCGCCACTGGTTTTTGATCGCGTCAATGGTTTGGCCCATGGTTTCGCACTCGCCCATGCTCCTTTCACCTCGCCATCACGTCACTGCCACTCATGGTGGAGCCATGGACCAAGCTCACCCTAGACCTCCATTCTTGTGTTTCTCCGCCCCAATCTCTATTTAAGCTTCTTCATAGTTTCCCTCACATCTTTTAGACACCACCAAGTTTTCCCTCACCTTTTCCGCTGCTCAATTGAGCTCAAAACTAAGGAGGCCCGAAGCGCCGCCGTCGTCCTCAACGCCGTCCCGGCGGCACAGGGGTTCTTTTCCAAATCTCTTCGCGTCACTTTGCGCCACTAGTCACCATCATCATTTCCCCTAACCCAATTTTGGTTTGCATTCATAGGAATCACCGGATCTTGGTTTTCCTCTCCTTCGGCTGAAAACGTTCACCTTCTTCCCTGACTCCGGCAGCGGTGAGTCAATACCTAATTGGTTGTGGTTTAACCATCTAGGCACCTCTCTAATGCTCCTCCTACCTCCAGTTCCTTTCCACTTTGCTCCGGTTGAGCTCTCCACGTGGAAGCACCGCCGCCGCATCGGTTCCTCACCGCTGGCTCAACTCCGACCACCCCAGTCCTTTCGCGTCATCTTGGTGGGCTCCCTGAACCACTCTAGTGCTCGTGCATGCGTTAGATCACGGGAAGCATTGCCGTAATGACATTACCGTATTTCCCGTAAGTTCTCCTCTACTCCGCCGGGTCGCACCGCTGCTCTAGTCCACCTCCGGCGATGCTCCGGCCACCGTCGGGTGCGCAAGGACGTGGGCAATCCATTTTGACCACCCGGCCATGCCGTCGTGCTCTGGTTCGCCGGCGATGGGCCGGAGAAACTCACGGCCAGAGCGCCTCTTTGCGTGGCGCTTTCGGATAGCCGCTGTAGCAAGTCATTAGGGCAATCTCAGTCATTTAATAGCTAATGATTGGTTAGTACATTAATGGTTGTCTTAAAAAGAGTTGTTAAGTCACTGACGTATAGGACCCCTTGTCAATTCACTTAAGCCAAGGTTTGAACTTGTATTTCGTTGGACTTTACGATTTGATTTCAACGGCCTGGATCTATTGGGTCGTTCAGACTATCTGAACACCCCATTCCATTTAGACCGTCCGATTTCAATTCAACGATTCTGTAGGACCGGAAAGGCGACTAGAGGGGGGGGTGAATAGACGCTT
The DNA here is from genome assembly GCA_036346405.1 of Phyllostachys edulis. Lineage (NCBI taxonomy): Eukaryota > Viridiplantae > Streptophyta > Magnoliopsida > Poales > Poaceae > Phyllostachys > Phyllostachys edulis. The sequence goes on from CM070554.1 coordinate 36,887,392, forward strand.
TCTCTATTTTTCACCTCGATCAAACTCAACACTACTTTCACTCCAATAGCTATAAAAGCTGTGAAGATCTGTATACAGGCACAGCGGATCCTGTGTTGAATCTAATCAAACCCCGAAGCCAAAAGACAATACAAGGAGCCGAGTCGACAAGCAGACAAAGAAAAACTGCAGCGAACCGATGGCAGTCAAAACCGAAACATTGGTCGGATCTTTGATGGCATCCAAGCAGTAAACGAAATTCAGCCAAAGCAATTAAGAAAACTGGAACAGCAATTCATACAAGAAAATCAATGCTTTACTTTGTATACAGGCACAAAAGACTGCAGCACTGATCCTCAAGAACCTGACTGACACGGCAAAAACAAATCTTCCAAGCATACATGCGCAGCCTAGAGCTCTAGTTTCTTGCAAGCACAGCAAAGCGCCGCCACGAACTCCTTTTTCTGCCCGGGACAGGCCACCGCCAGGACTCCTGCTTTTCTTTTCTCGGGAGACCACACACAAGAAGTTCCGCAAGAACACTAGTTTCTACGGGAGAACAAGTAAGTCCAAGGAAAACTGAAGCAAGTATTACACTAATACAAATAACCAAGCAAATAAACTAATCAAAGCATCACACGAAATGATGGCAAAGACTACAGCTACTGCGAGCGATTTCTTTTTAAGATGCTACAGGCTGCACTAGGACTTCCGATTTTTAGAGCTACTGCGAAATAGCCGCCCCAAGCTGCTATTTTCGAGATCTACTCGGGAGCCAAACCATTGCAGACTCCTTTTTCACCGGTATTTGGTTTCCTCTGCATTTCTCCCAAGCGCCTGAGGCCGCCATTTGGATCTCTGATGGCGGCTCAATTTCTCCTTTTCTCCCCGACGGACAAGCCACCAAGTCTCTTCTCTGCCCAGAATAGCAAACAACAGGAACAACCAGGAATCGGCAATTAACAAATCCAAAATGAGTTCTGAGTTACAGCAACAAACAAATCTAACAGCAGCAAGTGAACAGGATCAACCAGTGCTAATCAATGCAAGGATTCGGTTCACACAGATCCGATGAGACAAACAAACTACAGCCGGATCATAAAGGCAGCACAAGTTAATAAAATAAATGGCGCAGCATAGGGCTTCAAAAGCGCACATATTTTTCTACGGTAGCGCCGCACAAGGGCTAATCTGCCGCATCCGCGACAAGGAAAAAAGCGCAAACACGATTGCCGCTGGGGCTGGTTTTCTTGGCGCTCCACATGCGCGCCACAGAACGCCTTCTCTCCAGCGGCCAAAAGGCGCAGCCACAATGGCTCCAAAGCGCCCCTATTTTCTCAAAGCGGCCACAGGCACGCAACCCTACAGCGGCAGCCCAAGAATATTCCATCTCTCTCCTTTTATAGGGCAGCTCTTAACCCTAATAATCAAATGGGCTTCCGTTAGGTCCCAACATCAACGGAACACACTGCGCGCGATTTCAAAGCGCCGTCTTCATCGTCGATTGATCTAAACCGCTTCACCATCGTACCGACCGCGCCGCGGCTTAGTCAAAGGTCACCAAAGCGGTGTTGGTAAAATTACCAAAATACCCTTCTCGATCCTTTCAAAAGACCGAGTCCACAGATCGTGAAGCAATCCCATGCTTCGCCACGTGTAGGTTGATCCACGGCTCCATGTCGTCAAATCTCTCCCGTCCGGATCCCACCGGCACCACTGAGCACTTGCAACGACTCCCGCGCCGCTTGATCCAACTAGTCGCACCGAACCGCCCGTTCGGTCATCCATGTCCATTCTGCGCCACGCTTGAGTCACTTGACCTCACCCGGCATCTATGATCGTTCGGACCTCGGCTCTCCAAGCTTAGTCGATCCTCCTCGCCGTTGACCGTCATTGACACGCAAGTCACACCGCGACAATAGACAAGCAAACACGAATCCGGGAACAAGTTCTTCACAACTTGACCCACGTTAGTGAAAACATGCAATATGCAACACATATGCATTAACAAATATGGATATGACCTATCCCAAAATCAATTCACCACTTATCTCAACATTCAGCACAAAAGCCGATCAGACCGCCGCTGACCTGACAGAACTGAAACTTTGTCGAAAACACTTGAAACTTCAAACCAAAAGCCACATTGCCAATTGTTTCATCATCCTAAGATCATGGGCATATCCCCATGATATCCACAGATTCAGATCTATTGGGCCTTCGGACCGTCCGAACGTCCCACTCGTTTGGATCATTCGATCTTGATCTAACGGTCAAGATTGTTCCGCTTGTTAAAAGGATCCAGCGTCTCCTCGCTCGCTGACGCGTGGGCCTGTGAGTCAGGATAACTGGGCAGCCCTCACACGTAGGACCCACTGGTCATGCACTGTGGCTAGCTCAGTATGGGTATAAAAAGTATTTACTGCTTATATATATTCCGTAATGCTTTTATTTATGTTCTGTTAATTTGTTTGAACTTCAAAAATGCATAAGTATTTCTCTGTAACTCCTTTTTGAGCAAGCTCAATTTTGTTGGAATCCTCTGTTAGTGTACTTTATTGTAGAATAGGTTTTGGGCATGTTACTTCCTCTGAAAAATCTTGTTTTACATATGTTTTGTGCGCTACTTTCTTGACTTTGAAAAATCATAAGAAATTCATTTTAGCTGCCTTTTCCTCCTTATGGTTGCCCTTCCCTTTTAGCTTGGGGCAGTTCGCCTGGATATAGTAGAGCTCTCCACACTCATAGCATGTCACAGGGCTGTCTCTCTTCTTGTTTCTCACATTGTTATAGGCTCATGTGAATTTTTTGGCTAGAATGGCTAACTCAGCCTCAGAAATACTCTCAAGTTCCTCTTCATAGATTGCAGATAAACAAGCAAGTGAAAATTTAGAGGAAGACTCAAAAGAATTATCAGAAGTTCTTTTAAGAGGGTCAGCCATCAAAGCCATGTTCTCCTTCTTAGGATAACTAACTCTCTTGATCTCATGAGTCTTGAGCTTGCTATAAAGCAGCTCCAAAGAGAGACTAGAGAGATTGACATTCTCCTCAATGGCAGTAGCCTTTACCTCCCACTCCTTAGTGTTGATTGCAGCCAAGAGATGGGTGGCATTCTCAGACTGAGAATACTCGATGTCTACTGCTCTCAATTGATTAATCACCTTATTAAAGTGAGTGAATACATCATCGATGCTCTCTCCAGGACGCATCTCGAACTTGTTGTATTCTCGCTTGAAGACTGTCTGGTGTACTTGCTTAATTTGGGATGAGCCCTCATGGTAGGTTTCGAGGGTGTAGGACCGGAAAGGCGACTGGAGGGGGGTGAATAGGCGCTCAAACAATTTTTGCATCCCCTCAAGAAGCAGCAACAAAAATCAGAATCTCTACTGAAAATAAACCGAAATCGGTACTACCGCCATTGTGAGTGCGGTACTACTCGCTGTTCATAGAGCGGTATGACCGATTTTCCTGTAGTTCTTACCGACAGCAGAGTTTCAAACCTAAAAATGACACAACTTTTGATTCAACCAACCAAAACATACCAAACTTGAAACATAATCCCTAGAAGATATCTCTAACCTATTATAATCATCTATTCAACAGATCCACGTCAAAGTTTTGACCTTTTTCAGATTTGATGAAGAACGGTTCAAAAATAGGACAAATACCCAAATCTAATCCTAGACTTGCTCGTGGGCTATGGATGATCAAGATGACCTTAGATGGTCTCCCACAAGTCACAGCAAGCAAGATCAACAGAGGGATTCATGGGAAAAGCAGTGGATCATCAAAATCACAAAAACTCCCAAAACAGAAGACAAAGAACGAAAAAGACTCACTTCCGGAAACATGATTGGATTGATCTGAACATATGGTTGATGTTTACAACCTCTCCATCTTGGAGGACACAACTCACTACATGAGCATCTGATCAAGCAATCCCTAAACCCTAGCTCTCCAAAACCCTAAGAACCACTCTCGTGTTTCTCTACGTTCCATTCCTTACACAGCACACAGCACACAGCACACAAGTGCTTATATAGTGGAGGCTAAGCATCTAGGAATATTCTACTAGGACACCCATTAAACCCTAACACATAATGGGTTAACACATGCATGCATCTCAAAGCGCCGTCTTTATCTTTGATTGACCTATACCACTTCTCCAAGCGCCGACCCGCGCCCGCGGTTTAGCCAACAAGTCACAAAGGCGATTTAGTGAAATTACCAAAATATCCCTTCTCGATCCTTCTCCATAGACCGAGTCTAATCCTGTCGAAGCAATCGCCTGCTTCGCCACGTGTAGGTAGATCAATGGCTCTCATCATGTCGGCAAGTCTCTCCCGTCCGGATCCCACCGGAACCTTCATGGCACTTGCACCGACCCCCGCGTCGCTTGATCCAACCAGTTGTATCGAACTGCCCGTTCGATCAACCTCATCCATTCTGCACCATGCTTGAGTCACTTGACCTCAACCGGCATCCACGATCGTTCTGGACCTTAGCTCTCCAAGCTTAGTCCCTATCTTCCTCGTTGTTGACCATCGTTGACCTGCAAGCCACCTGCACAGCAATAGACCAAGAAATCGTCTCTGGAAACAACTTCTTCACAACTTGACCCACATTAGCTGAAAACATGCAATATGCAACATATATGCAATGGCAAACAAGGATATGACATATCTCAACCCCAAACTTACAAGAGAATCAGCTTTTAGTCCACATGCGGTACTACCGCCAAATAAATCTCGGTACTACCGCTTCACGGTAGTACGCTTTCAATATTATGGTAAATGCAGCTTCGAAGATTCCCAAAACTCTTACAAACAAGCTCTCTGGAATTTCCATACCGCAAAAACCACAGTCATACCGAAGTGCGGTATTACCGCCAAGCAAGTTGCGGTCAAACCACTCCACAAGGAAATCCAAGACCATTTTGCACTCGTTCTGGTTTTTCCATACCGCTTAACAACCAATGGTCATACCGTTACGCGGTAGTACCGTGGCTTCTAAGCCGGTACTACCGATACCAGAAAATTGCCACGCTCTCACAAAAACCTCCGGTAGCACCGCTCTACTTAACTCGGTCGTTCCGCAATGCGGTATTACATGATTAACACACCGTATTACGATTATCCTGAAACTTTCTTTGAAACTTTACGAAAACAGAATTCCAACAAACCTTCAACCAAATTGCCAATTGTTACATCACTTAGGATCATGAGCATATCCTCATGGTGTTCACAGAGGGTGTGCCAAATCTCGTGCGCGGTCTCAAGATTACAAATCGGGTCATACTCCTATCTACCAAGCCCAGCATATAGGAGATTCTTTGCCTTATGGTTATTAGCCAAGAGGGCTTCTGAAGCCGGCGTAGCAACCTCGGGTAAAATGAGCGGAGCTCGAACAACCTCCCATATGGCTTGACCTTCACTCTGAAGGAAGACACGCATGAGATTCTTCCAATAGGCATAGTCGAGCCCATCGAAGATATGCGGCTTGGTGGAGTACTTCTCCATCGCCAAGTTCAGTGACTGGCTAAGATCAAGATTGAACTAACGGGCTCTGATACCACTTGTTGAACCGAAAAGGCGACTAGTGTCTCTTTTTCACCTTGATCGAATTCAACACAATTTTCACTCCAATAGCTATGAGAGCTATGAAGATCAATGTACAAGCATAGCGGAAGACTTCTATTGAATCCAATCAAAACCTCAAAGCAAAACAACCAAAAACATCAAAAACTCAATTCATAAAGAGTTGGGTGGTCAGACCTCTCACCAGGGGCAGTCTGACCTCTCACTATGGGCGGTCTGACCTCTCCTAAAGGGGCGGTCTGACCTCCAGTCCTATAAACAGTAAAATCAGCCCGAACTCGAAATCACAAATTGGTCTAACTTTTGATTCACAACTCCAAACTTCACGAAACTTAAAACATACCTTCTCTAGGATATGAAGAACATATTCCAATCAAGGATCGTGAAGACCATTGCCAAAGTTCTGGCCTTTTTCGTTTCGAAAAAATGTTGCTTCAAAACCGAGTCAAAACCAAAACATGATGTAAAAACTTACTCATGGGAAAACAATGATCAAGATGATCCTAGATACATTCCCACATGTCATAGAAAACAACATCCAGGCTAGAAACCAAAGGAAAACCAACGGATCAAAGAAAGGCCCAAAATCACAAAATAGCGAGCAAAAACAAGAAGAGACTCATCTTGGATTAATTTCAGATTGATGTTGCTTTACAACCACTCCATCTAGGAGGACAAAGGCTCAACACTTGAGCACACAATCAATCTAACTCTCTAGAACCCTAACCTCTCCACTTTTCTCTCCTAACCCTAAAACACAAACTAGGGTTTTAGATATACGGGTTGGGGAGTACACAACCAGCACCCACCCGTCTTTAGAGTGGAGGCTAGCTTCTAAAAGGATATCTCTAATGGGCACCCGTTAAGCCCACACACAAACGGGTTTCACTTACGCACGTATTTTAAAGCGTCATCTTCATCTTCTCTTGACCTAAACCACTTCTCCTTGCGCTGTCTTGCGTCATGGTTTAGCCAAAAGCCATTAAGGTGGTATTTAGGTGAGGTTACCAAAATACCCCTTCTCGATCTTTCTCCAAATACCAAGTCCAATCTTCATGAAGCAATCCCATGCTTCACCACATGTAGGTTGATCAACGGCTCTCTTCATGTCGGCAAGTCTCTCCCATTCGGCTCCCACCGAAACCACCATAGCACTTGCACCCGCCTCCGTGCCGCTTTAATCAACCCGTCGCACCGAACTTCCCGTTTGGTCATCCTTATCCATTTTGCGCCATGCTTGTGTCCTCTGACTTCACCCGGCCTCCTCGATCGTTCTGAACCTCAGCTCTCCAAGCCTAGTCCTGATCATCCTCGTCGTTGACCGTCGTTGACCTCAAGCTTCCTACACAACAATAGACAAATAAATCGATTCCGAGAACAAGTTCTTCGGAACTTGACCCACGTTAGTCAAAACATGCATCATTCAACACATATGCACTGAAACCTATGAACTTGACCTAACCAACAAATATCGCCATCAAACTGGCCGACGAACAAGTCAAAACCGGTCAGACCACCGCCCATGGCCGGTCTGACCGCCCCTTGGCCGGTCTAACCGCCCAGCAAGGGACTTAGCCAAATTTCCTCTCTGGAAATCCAAAACCTCTTTGAAAATTTCAAACGAATAGAACTTTTGACTCGAAGCTCCAAAACTTATAAGACCAAGTGTAGAAGAATCCCCTCTCTTGCCTACACTGTCTATTTTTGGCCTGGCTCCAAATTCGAAAGACCCTTTATGACCGGTCAGACCACCGCTCATTGGCCGGTCTGACCGCCACCCACTCGACCAAAGCCTTAGTCGGTCGACCGCCGAGTGGTGGGTTGACCGCTCACTGTGCCGGTCGACCGCCACCTTGGCGGTCCGACCACTTGGAGCTGACAGAATCGAACTTTATCAGCAGTGTTTCGACAAACCTTCAACGCCATTGAAAATTGTATCATCATCCTAAGATCGTGAGCATATCCCCATGATATCCACAATTTCATTACCTTTTTGCCACTTTCTGCCCTTTTGTCGAAGCGGTCATGTAGTACCATGATGAGCTGCTTCACCATTATTGGTACATTTTGGTTGAGGTGTCGAAGGTGTGATTAGGGAGAAATTGGAAAAGCAATGCAAGTACTTTAATTTCCACCATATAGGACTCGAGGACAATCTTCTATTTTGTGCTTGAATTACACCCACAAGTCAAAACAAGTTCGATAGACTCTTCTAACTAAATATAACAGTAGGGCTATTACTTCAAAAAGAAACAAACTTAGGTGGGTAAATACAACAAAAGAACTTGTACAAGGGTATATCAAACCGATCGAGAAACTCACTTTGACTGGTGGGAATGTTTGTTGCAATTTTCACTCCTATTTTATTTTTGCAAGATGTGGTTTTGTACCATTCTTTGCCTTGTGGGTAAAACACATCTTGTTGGGTGTGATTATAACTCTTGTAAAGCAGAAATCCATGGACAATTGGAAAAGTTAATAGTAATGCACTCAGACAATGCGGTTTATATTGCACTTTCCGTCTCGTCCAAGAATCATAATAAGGTTTTGTCCCATGAATCAATTTGTGCACTCTAACATCTCAAATTTTGGTTTGTTTTTGAAGTTTTAAAAACAAAAGTAACCATTTCAATTTTTCTATTAAAGGCAAATCTTAATCTGAATTTTCTAAAATCAAAAAGATGTAATGTGAATAATTTAAACTTAAATTAAATTAAAAAAACTGTTTTGTTTGAGTTCCTGGTGTTCCAGAGAATTTTCTAGGAATTTTTGGGATTTATTTGCTATTTATTTGAGCTCAATTTTATTTATATCTTCTTCCTAAAATAAAAAAAATCTGTTTCAATTTCGAAATCCTCTTTGGGCTCAAACTTCCTTCCTTGGCCAAAATCCTTTTTTCCGTTGGCCCACACTTTCTTGTCCCGTCGGGCGTAAATTTTTTCTTTTGGGCCGCGCCTCTTTCTACTTGCGCGAGCGCACCTACCCAGTCGTTTTTCACAGCCCGGCCGAGCTAGCCCTTGCTTCTTTCTCTTGCACTCACTGCCGAGTGGGTCCCGTCGGACAGCGTTGTCTTCCTTGAGTTCGTGTTCTTCACGATTGGCGTACCGTGTGCATCTCCAACTCTCCCTTCCTCGGTCCTTTATAAACCAAGCGCCTCATGTCAATTTGTTTGCCTTTGCCTCCTCTCCTGAAACCCTAATTAGGTTTTCCCGATTTTGTCCTCGTCATGCCGCAATCGACCGAAGAACCATCGGCCACCGAAGTTCCTCCATCATAGAAATTCGACACCGACAGTGCATCTCCATTCGAGCTTCCACCGCCGTTGGGTGCTCCTCAACGTGACCTTATAGTGCTCTCTCCATCTTTTCCTGAAGATCGCCGCTTCGCTGTTGTCAGGACCCGGCCACTGCCATCGTTCCGATCTACCTCTTCCAGTGAGCTCCTTCGCCCCCGAGCGTGTCATGAACAATGCTATTCTCATCTAATTCCCCACCTACTCTTGGTTTCTTTGCTGCCGAGATGCTGCCACCATGTTTCTTCTCTGTCGCCGGTCAACTTCTTTTCGCCGGAGTCTCCGTCGCTCTCAAGTCTTTCCAAGCCTCTCCCTATGTTCCCCAACACCTCGTCGTCCCTATGCTCCCTCTTGTTCCCCTTGGGCACCACTCTGTCACCAATGTCACCGTCGCCCGAAGTATCTCCGCCGCCAAGGTTGCTGCCACTGTCACCTCATCACCGATGATGTTGTGCTACCACCACCCGGAGCACCGTCGTGTTCTCAGGAGCTCGTTTTGCCACCTCCCTAGAGCTATCTCATCGGCGTTTGGCCTCGCTTCCACCTCCATTGGTGTCGGCCATGGTTTTCCTCAGGAGCTTCTCCGTCTCCCTAATTTCTCTCTTTGCTGACTTGGTTAGCCACCTCCCCTTCCGCATCAGCACCACCTCATCTGTCCTTGCCCTTATGTCTTCCAAGTGGCAGATCAAAATCAGAACCCGAGCCAAGGAGCCATGGACTTAGCCTACCATAGACCATATCAATGCCATATGGGTCCCAATTGTCATTCTCTCTCTTTATCTCTTTCTCTCTCCACTAAACTTGGCTCACATGTCATCCATTGATTTCAACTCTCTCTCACTTACTAGTGGACCCCACTTGTCAGTCTCCAATTCTGTTTATTTATTTTAATCCGAAGGAATATTCTCAGGATATTCTTTTCTCTCTCGATTTCATCATTTTATGTGAATCTTCCAAAAGATGGGCTTCTTCATCCGAACTCCGATTCAGTCCATTCAAATTTCTAAATTCGAGCTCTATTTATATGAGATTTTTATTTAATTTTTGGAGTTGGTTTTATCTCTGTTTTGTATTTATTTGATTTATTTGCTTTGTTTGCAAGTAGACGTTGATACTTCGGGAAGTTTTGAGCAAGGAGGAGTGCATCAAGATCAAGACTAGTACTAGGATCTATTCCAAGGCAAGCTGTAGTCCTTTGATCATATTGAACCTATGATTTCAAAAGTATATTGTTTTATACAATTGCATGCTATCTTTATACAAATTGTTTTGGGATTAGCTATCACATGTTGTCATTATGCCTCTATTGATTATTTGAATGCCATGAATCCTTTGTCACCCTAGCATGGATAATTTTAGTTGGACATATTTGTATCACCAACATGGGTAGCGTACAAATGCTTAGTCAAGTTTAGTTATGATGGATTCTGACGAGGATATAATAATCCTCATTTAATTATTTATCTGCAATTCATATTACGGATAATAATGATGTCATATGGTTCTGAAGTACACCCCTTAATATTCATAAGGGGGAAGCTGGAGGTCGTAAGTTCTTCTACGACTACCCCATAGTCGTAAGCCCTTCTACGACTATGTCTTGATCGTAAGCTCTTCTACGATCAGTTTATGGTCGTAAACTTTTCTACGACCACCACCTGGTCGTAAGTTCTTCTATGACCAGTCTTTAGTTGATGTGGCTTACAGACATGTGGGCCTAATCGACCAGGAAATCTTTGCACTATATTTAAGGATATGGGCAGTAAACTACACTGTTATTCTCTAGAATAATGGCACGATTTAACTCCCTATCGTGGTGATAACTGCCTCACGATGTGGGAACGTTACTACTCCCAAAATAATCTCCAGTAACGGCTCCATAATCTGCAACATTAAGGCGCCCTTTGGACTAGAAGAACAGCAGCACATTCTGAGTACTATAAAAGACAGAATCATCAGAACGATCGAAAAGGGGGGGAAATCAAGAGCACAAGGCGCATCATTCTAGTCTTTCTTTTGATATAGTAATCCAGCATACTCAATATATACACACATGAGTAGGGTTGTTATTCTCTCAGGAGAAGGCCCGAACCTGTATAAAAATCCCCGTGTCTCTCTCGCTGCATGATTTTGAGCCTAGGGGAACCCCCGAATCAAATAATCTTTACATAAGTTCGGTTTTAAAACACCGACAGTTGGCGCCGGCCGTGAGGATCTTCGAGTCATCAGCTTTTTTTTTGTTTTTCCAACTCTCATGCTCTCATGGCAAGAGAATGGAACGAGAAGAACTGGTTCGACTTGGCCGATTATGCAGATATCGACATGGATACCGGGTTTCGACTACAAGCCGAGTACTGCATCATCCAATGGTGACGTCGTATCCAGAGATCATTCTCTAAGAGACCATACCATCGATGGAGTTGAGGAGGGATCCTTATCTCCCACAATGATACGTCCAAATGAGGAACTAGCTTCCTCAAAGGGAAAAGGTCCATCCGACCACAACAAGGGCTGTCCTAAGGCAAGCTCAGAGCACGGCGAGGGTTCTCCCTCCAAATGTTCAAGTCCATCTGAGGCCGTCCGAGCTGGCACGACAAGTCTTGGAAGTCATAATTTCGGACCTTCATCAGCATCTAGTGGTCCTCTCTCTTCAGTTAACCCAGCCAAGGATACAATCAAACACGCTTCCCTTGCAAGTTCGACCATCCCAACGTAGGGTTCACCTACGCACGGAGACGGCTATAACCCGGAATTCCCCTTGCTGGAGGGGTTTACTCCAAGTTGCTAGATGGTGTCATTCGACTACTCCTCAAGCGAGGAAGCGCAAGTGGAGGTCACCAACAGGAGGTCTTCGTTCTTCCCTCAGGTAGCAACAACTCTCCTAGAGGCAGGACTGAGGACGCTGCCCGACGATCATACCCTACGGCCGCTCATGGCAATGGCAAGGACACCTCCGGCGATGAGCAGAGTCAATACTCTGATGAGCGTGTGGGAAATCCTCAAGATCATCGCACTTCACGGAGGCAAGCTCAAGGATCAGGTATGAACGATTCTGAAACAACCCGATGGAAACGAATTGCAGCTCAGAGAAATTTGCCTGGGCGCGTTCAATACCGGTCGGAGGAAGTTCAAGAACTCTAACATATCAATGATCTGCTCAAGAACCCATCTCGAGAACTCACCCGAGCGCCTAGTTATGACCTCTTCGCCGAAGAGATCGCACGAAGGCTACGAAGTACGATAAGCAAACTCGAGCATCTTCACTGACATCATTCTGGACGTCGTAGCAGTACGGCTCTGATAGCCTCCAGTCGTTTGAATAAATCACCGCATGGAGATTGCCGCAAGTTGCATTGTTCCCCAAACCGGAAAAGGGTTCCACAAATGCCTGATGATCAAAAAGCTCCCAAGAGAGGCGATCATTCGCCACTCCGACCCAGAGGTCTGCAACAATAGACAAAATACAAGAAGTATTACCCTCGTAGGATCGAGACTTATCATAAGTCAGATTCACCCATTGCCGGGTATCGTCGTGAACGATCGCCCAGCGACATCAACCCCTCTTTCTAGCGAAGAAGGTGTTATGATGTGATTACCGGATGTCGGGCATTCTCGCCTGACCTCCGAGCAGTTCACTGTTTGCCGCAGTTTCGACCAGCAAACATAGAGAAGTTTGATGGGTCTCAAAATCCCAATGAGTTTCTTTAGATCTACACGACCGCTGTCTGAGCAGCAGGAGGAGGAGAGCGTGTCATGGCGAATTACCTTCCAACTGTGCTTGAAAGGTTCGCTCGATCGTGGTTGTTAAACCAACCGCTCGAGTCGATCTACTCGTCGCAACATCTCTGCGACCTTCTACTAGCCAATTTCCAGGGCACCTATCATCACCTTGGGAAGGAGGACGACCTGCACAGGATAAGACAAAACGACCAAGAGATATTATGCCAATTCATCAGGCATTTTAGTCAGGTTCACAATTCAATTTCTAAGGTTTCTGACTCATCTGTTATCAGAGCCTTCAAGTAGAGAGTCCGTAGCAGAAGAATCACAGAAGACATCGCTTTGAATCCTCCGGCTATGGTCGCTAAACTCTTCGAGATGGTCGATCGGAGACATCGCTCGTGAAGCAGTCGAGTGGACCAAAATCATCGATCGAGATGACAAGCATCCTCAAGAGGCCAGCGAAAGTAGCAAGAAGAAGGACAAAAAGGCCAAGAAATCCAAGAACAAGGCGAAGGGCCAAAAGCCTCAAGCCAAAGGTTCTAAGGAGGTCTTGGCTGTAAGCGATAAGGAACCACGAAGTTCCAAATAGTACTCCGATCGAGGCAAAGATAAGCACCTAAACGAAAGAATGATAAGCCTAGGTGGTGCCCTTTCTACAAAAAGGAAGGACATGACCTTCGCAACAACCGAGTTTTCTAATGAAAACTTGAGGACTACTATAATAGTAAAGGACCACTTCCTACCCTCGAAGAGGTAGGGCAAGCTAGTGGTCGTACACAATCGGACGACAATGAGGAGATGTCATTTCAAGATCCTGAACACATCATCGACCACATCTTTGGGGGATCATCGGCATACGAGTCAAAGCGATAGATTAAGGCAGTCGAACGCGAGGTAAACTCCATTGACCCTGGTCTTGTCAATAAGATACCAAAGTGGTTGGAAGTCACCATCTCTTTTGAGAAGGTTGACTACCTGATCCCTTCCACTCGACCAGGTCGCTTTCCGATCGTGGTCGAACCCACCATCAACAACTATCGAGTAAATTGAGTATTGATTGATGGTGTTAGCTCATTAAACATTTTGTTTACGAGTACCCTAGAAAAGATGCAAGTATCTAGGACCAAGGTAAGACCGGTACGATACTCTTTTTATGGTATCATACCGAGGTCTTCGGCCAAACCCATTGGTCAAGTTTCTCTTCCTTTAACATTTGGTTCACCAAGTAATTTTAGGACGGAGAAGATCTCCTTTGATGTGGTCGATTTCAATACGGCATATAACGCCATACTCGGACGACCAGCTTTGGCAAAATTCTTAATGGCAACTCATTATGGGTATCGATGTCTTAAGATGTCAGGTCGCAAAGGAGTAATCACAATTCACTATGATAAGAAGATGGCGCATACGTGTGACCGTCGATCCCTCGATATGGTTAGTCAGATGCCAACTTGGGAAGAAAAAGGGCAACCTTCGACCAAGCAGTCGAAGCCTAAAGCTGCACCTAAGCCGAATGACCAAGTCAGAGATGTTCCCCTAGATCCGGAGGAGCCCTCGAAGACTGTTCGCATCGGGGATACTTCCGACCCCAAATAGGAAGACGCCCTCATTGCTTTCCTCCGGGCAAACACAGATGTCTTCGCGTGGTAAGCATCCGACATGACCGGAGTCCTCAGGGAAGTAATCGAGCATATGCTGGCTCTACGGCCTGACAAAGTACCCGTAAAACAAAAATTACGGAGATTTGCCCCTGATCGACGAGATGCATTAAGGTCAAAATTGGACAAGCTACTTAATGCAGGCTTTATAAGAGAAGTCGACCACCCAGAGTGGTTAGCCAACCCTGTAATGGTTAGAAAGTCTAACGGAAAGTGGCGAATGTGTGTAGACTTCACTGATCTTAATAAAGCTTGTCCAAAAGATGATTTCCCTTTACCTTGTATCGATCGGTTGATTGACTCTACTGCTGGTTGCGAAACATTAAGTTTTCTAGATGCATATTTTGGCTACCATCAGATTAATATGTGTCTAGAAGATGAAGAAAAGACTGCATTTATTACTCCATTTAGTACATTTTGTTACGTAAAAATGCCATTTGGTATGAAAAATGCTGACGCTTCTTTTCAATGCTTGATGTAATCAACTTTTTCACCTCAGCTAAGCCGAAATTTGGAAGCCTATGTTGACGATCTAGTCGAAAAAAAGCATCAAATGGCTTAATCATGTTTCAGACTTGCAGGAGACATTCGACAACCTCAGAAAACACCGCCTGAAACTCAATCCTGAGAAGTGTGTGTTTGGAGTCTCTTCGGGAAAACTGCTTGGATTCCTGGTCTCCGTACAAGGGATCGAAGCAAACCTCGAAAAGATAAAGGCCATCGTGCAAATGCGCCTCCAACCATGAAGAAAGAAGTCCAAAAACTCACAGGGTGTATGGCGGCTTTAAGTAGTTTCATCGCATGACTGGGAGAAAAATGACTACCTTTCTTCAAATTTCTAAGGAAGCACGAGGGTTTCGATTAGTCGAAAGAGGCAAACACTATCTTTGAGGATGTCAAGAGATATCTTACGAGTGCTCCTGTTTTGGTTTCCCTGAAATAAGAAGAGACGCTCTTAATTTATCTAGCTGCCACGCCACAGGCAGTGAGCGCAGTATTGGTCGTAGAGCGTGAAAACATCCAACGACCAGTTTACTACGTAAGTGAAGTTTTGCATGGGCCTAAAGAGCGTTACCCTCTTGTACAAAAACTTCTCTATGCCCTCCTCATGTCTTCGAGGAAACTGCGGCATTATTGTTAGGCGCACAAGATAATTATGCCGTCCGAGTTTCCTTTAGGAGTGATCCTCCAGAATAGGGAAGCAGCGGGATACATGTCTAAATGGTCAGTAGAACTTGGGGAGTTCGACCTCCATTTCGTGTCCCGAATAGCCATTAAATCTCAGATCTTAGCAGACTTTATCACCGAATGGACAAATCCTAAACCTGTTCAGGATCCCTAGTACGATTCCCATGATCCAGTGGACGATGTACTTTGATGGGTCATTTACTTTAAGTGGCTCGGGGGCTGGGGTGGTCATAGAATCTCCTAATGGAGAGACCTTAAAATATGCCATTCAATTAAACTTTCAGGCCACTAACAATGTGGTAAAGTACGAAGGTTTGCTGGCTGGCATACGAGCCACGAAAGCGCTCGTGATTCGACGACTACTTGTGCGAGGAGACTCAACTAGTCATGAATCAAGTCGAAAAAGAGTACCAGTGCTCTAATCTGACTATGTCTCAGTACTTATCAGAGGTTCGAAAGCTTGAAAAGCATTTTTTTCAGTTTCGAGGTACAATTCATCCCTCGAAAGGATAATTTCCTCACGGACCAGCTTGCTCGAATAACTTCTTCCCGATCACAAGTACCAAAAGGAGTATTTCCTGGAACAACTCCAGAAGTCGTCTCTAGTTAGAACACCAAAGACACCTCCTATTGAGACAACCTCTCTAGAATACGAAGATACCTGGATGCATCCCATCTATGAGTATCTTCAGACGGGTTTTGTACCCGACGATGATCTCGAGGCAAATTGTTTATTCCGAAAGGCCAAAATGTATACTTTGGTCGAATGAGTCCTCTACAAACGAGGCACTCAAGGGGTACTCATGCGATGCATATTACAGAAAGAAGGACTAAACCTCTTTCACGACATACACGGGGGCATCTGTGGAACTCATGCTTCTTACAGAACGTTGGTCGGAAAAGCCCTTCGATAAGAATTTTACTAGCCAACAGCTCTCTACGATGCCAAAGAGTTGGTTAAGAAATGTGTACAATGCCAGTTTCATAATAGGCAGATACACCAACCAGCTCAGGCATTGCAAAAATCCCTATATCTTGGCCTTTTGCGACCTAGGGTCTTGACATCCTAGGACCGTTCCCAAAGGCTCCAGTAGGTTTCGAGTTTCTTTTTGTGGCTATTGATACATTCAAAAATGGATCGAAGCCGAACTGTGACTGGGATAACAACGGAAGCAGCAAGACGATTCATGATGAGAAGTGTGATCACTTGGTTTGGGGTCCCAAGTCGAATAATCACAGATAATGGTAAACAATTTTCGAGCGCAAAATTCCAAGAATTTTGCGACGAGTTAGGTACCAAGCTGTGTTATGCCTCTGTTGCCCATCCCCAAAGCAATAGGGTAGTCAAACGAGCAAATGGCCAAATAATGTAGGGAATTAAGACTCGAGTCTTCGACCATCTTGTTAAGCACTCGAGGGCTTGGGTACAAGAATTACCTTTAGTACTATGGGCGATTTGTACGACTGCTAATCAGGCTATAGGTGAAATACATTTTTTCCTAGTTTTCGGTGCTGAAGCCATGCTTCCTCCAGAACAAAAGATCAGGTCAACAAGGGTCGAGAGTTTCAACGACTCAATCCAAGAACAACTTCGAGCGAATGACATTAACCTGCTCGAAGAGAAGAGAAATCAAGCTTTACTCCGTTCAGCAGTCTACCAGCAAGCCCTATGCAAATACTACGATCGTAAGGTCTAACCTCGCAGCCTTGCTATAGGTGACTTGGTATTGAGGAAAATTCAATCCCAGTCTAATCAAAACAGACTTTCCCCCAAGTGGGAAGGTCCTTACACTATGGTTGAAGTTATGCCCATTGGAAGGAACTTCCTAGCGTCGTCCTATTTCTAACTCTTGCTACCAGAGCGAACCTACCGAGTGCACTGAAAAAAGTTGAACGAATTTTTAAAAGGCACTCCAGACGTTTATCTAACTCAAGTTGACCGTTCTTGATTTGATTAATTTGGTCAGAGATAGTAACATCACTTAGTCGACGCCTTTCCTCTCTGCACGTGGTCTTGCCCACTAGATGGAACTTCCTAGTGTCGACTCGTTCTTACTCTTCCGACCAGTGCATGATTATCGTGGTTGAAAAACTACAAGTTAGCTAAACCTCTTTTTTTTTTAAGAAAACCCATTTCACACTATTTACTTGGTTTATCTAAATAAACCAAGCAAATAGTTCGGCTAGGATAAAGTTATTAATATGACTTCAATTCTTAGTCTTAATCTCTTTTTCCATTCATTATCTTATGAATTACTAACTACTCGACAAGATGATTTGCAGGAAGAAGAAAGGATTATATATATCAACAGCAAAAAACATGTTTTTACAGGATTTGGGTACAGACTATTCTGACAAGGGGGATCTTATTTGCATATCCTCCATAACTTCCTCGACGATCGGCTGCATGTCCTTCATTAACTGCTCCGCTTCTGCTTCAGAGCAGACAAAGTCGTCTATGATGGGTTGTAGATTAAGGTTAGGGTCATGAGCTTTAAGTTTTGTCAAAACAAAACTTATTCCCTCTTTGACCGTTTCCTTTATCTAATCGACTTGGTTCGTCTTCAGAGTAGTCACCAACTCCTACAAAGTTCCGATTTGGTTACCAATGGCACTCTAGTGGCAATCATCGTGTCTTCACGAGGAGTGATTCCCTCAGCATGAAGCCCACCGAGTACATTGTTCAAAAGAGAAATATTGTCTTGGAGGATGACCTTCAAGGACTTCATCTCCTCCTGACCGCGAGTCGGAGCCTCACGAAGTCGTTTTATTTCGACTGCTTGCTCTGAAAAGAATAAGACCAGTAAGATAAAATGACATTGAAAGGAAAAAGAAACTGATCACAGGTAAAGATTTACTTACCAACTAGTCGAGAATCCAACTTCTTGACTTCCTCCTGGTTAGAGGCAGCGTTCTTTATATGACGCTCCTCCCACAATTGGACCTCTTGGTCTTTTTGTTGGCGATGCGGGTAATCTTGTTAAGAGCCAAGGTCTTTTCTTTGACCTCGGTTTCAAGCTTCCCTACTTCGACCTCTTTTTCTGAAAAAGAATAAGAGTTAGAAAAAGAAAGAAAGGTCGTAAGCAGTTTTAAGTTCAGCACTTACCGTTTATTTGTCCCTACAACATTTGGATTGCAGAGTTTGCCTCCTGAAGCTTATTCAGGAGGTCTTTATTCTTCTCACTTAGCTTTTTCGACTCAGCTTTCTCAAAGTCGAGCGAATCAGCTAAGGACTTCTCGTCGCTCTTAAACCTACAGAGGAAAAGAGTAGACATCAGCATAAAACAAGCAGTCGTAAGTTATTCTACGACCGAATCCTTGTCATAAGTTTTTCTATGACAACACCCTGG
This sequence comes from Phyllostachys edulis, assembly GCA_036346405.1. Taxonomy (NCBI): domain Eukaryota; kingdom Viridiplantae; phylum Streptophyta; class Magnoliopsida; order Poales; family Poaceae; genus Phyllostachys; species Phyllostachys edulis. The sequence continues at coordinate 36,906,179 of CM070554.1, forward strand.
TCGTAAGTCCTCCTACGATCAAAACCAAGTCGTAAGATTTTCTACGATATTAAATGGTCGTAAGTTTTCCTATAACCGATACTGGTCGTAAGTTCTTCTATGACAACCTCCGTGAGTACTGTATAAGTGGTCGAAACATAAAACAACTATGAATACCAGTTACTTACCATCTCTCTGCTTGCTCACAGAGCATCGCCTTCTCCTGTCGGAGTTGGACAAGTTGTCTGTTATACTCAACAACAGTAACAATGTGTTCCAAGGCTTTCTGCATAAAGAAAGACAGTAAGAAGCCAGAAAAGACATATATGTGAATACCGAACATCAGATACTTACATTCATGGTCGTTCGAGCGAACGAGGACAAAACCCTCTTGGGATTCTTTAGCTCATCGATCTCATGGACTCGGTCCCACCACACCTTTTCGAGACGCTCGTCATCGAAGACATCCCCTTGTTGGGAATATCGTTAGGGTGAGGAACCCGAGCACGAGGTCTGGGGGCAAAAGATTCCACGATGGGAGACGGGCCGAAGAACTTAAAAGATAAGTTGGCATATTCTTCATCTTCTGATTCGGTAATGCCAGCTCCTCCTTGAGGATTGGGAGGAACGTCTGCGACGACTTCCTTCCCGGCGTGATGGCCTGACGACCCACCGCCTTGGGTTGATGCCTCCGCAGCATCTGGCATCGTCCTCAAATTGGCCTCTACGACTACTCCCGTGGTCGCAGTTGCTTTTGGCTCTACAACCACCTCAGTGGTCATAGCTGCTTCAGCAATAACGACACTTTCCACCACTCGGACAGCAGACGATCCTTCGACCACCGCCACCGTCATTTCTCCGACCGCTGAAGAGATGACAGTGGGTTCCTTGACAGGAACATCCTTGATGACTAACGGAGCTGGGCTAAGATTATAAAAAGGGAAACACGTTAGATGGTAACAAGCAAAAGGTAAATGCTGTTCTTACACTTTTGTCTTTCTACATACCTTGCCAGACTTGATCTTGAATTTGGAAGAAACCTTCCCCAAAGAAGATTTCTTTGACTTTTTCTCAACCACATCTGGTCAAGAATCGAGTTGAGGAATGGCCACGACCACGTCCGGTCGTGGGTCTTAAACGAGCACGACTTCTCCTTGAGCCTCCTGGCTTTCGAGTGATCGAGACCTGTCTCGACCACCTTAGGGGCAAGATCGCCCTTGACTACGTGTATCGCTTGACGCAGTTAGCTTCCTTCTAAAAGACATAAAACTCTTCCAGTTCTTCTTTTCTAGTCGCTTGACAAAGCCACGAGAGGTAGAAACTGTGAAAGTCTTATTGTCGTAATAAAAGGGTACCTTGGTCCTGAGGGCTTTGCGCTTGAAAGGCTCGGCCGACCTCTGCAACCTCTCTTTATGCCAGACCAAATCCATGATAGAATTTTGCAAAAGGCTCGGTCGGTCAAAAGTGCTCGAGCTTGCGCCTCCTTGTCGGCGACTTGCTCGAAGCGCCTCTTGGCCCGGCGGAGAATCAAAGCGCTCTCTTCGCCACGCCAACAACCATCGAAGCGACCTCTTAAATGCGTCGAGCGGTTTTCTATGCCAACTTTCTGCAAGAATCAGAAAAGGAGATGTTACAAAACGGTCGTAAGTTTTTCTACGACCATCACCATGTCGTAAGCTTTTCTACGACAACCCCTGGTCATAAACCTTTCTACGACTAGTACCTGATTGTAAGTCTTTCTACGACTAGTACCTAGTCGTAAGTTTTTCTACGACTACAAAGTCCTAAAGATAAAATCAGCTCCTAATTACCTTTAGGCGCTTTACCTTGTCCTCTAGAGACAAGACTGCCAGGATTTGAGGAACCGTCACGTTCGATGGCGGGGGCTTCTCACAAATGAGCTTGACCCAAGCGTCTATCTCTTCTTACGAGAAGCCTACAGGAATAAGTAAACTCTCAATAAACTAAGTCTAAAATTAACAGAAAGAAGGCTAAGGCCGGGAGATTACTTACCTTCCTTGTAGTCTCTGGTCGGGTCCTGCGGCCCTGAGTACCTCCACATGGGATGAGCCATCTTCTTTAGAGGGCTAATGCGGCGCGTGATGAATCCTTCACCACGTGCCATCTAGTAAGCCCCTCTTCCTTCAAGTCTTTGATGCTTGAATGAAGGGGGCAATCCGACCAAGATCCTTGAGAGTCGAATCCCAAGCAGAGATCTTCTCACCGACTTTTCAACGAAGGAGAGGTTGTCCTCATTGGTTATCTCCCAATAGAACCACCTTTTCTTCCACTCCAGCCACGACGACCAGGTAAACATCTGAATGTACTCCTTTGACTTCCCGTCGTGGAGCTTCAGACTGCAGCTACCAGCAACTCCAGTCAGCTTGGTCATTCCATAGAAATACTAGAACAACTCTAGGTCGACCGGAATCCCTAGGTAGGCCTCATACAAGTACACAAACACACCCAACATCATGATGGAATTGGGAACAAGGTTCACAAACTCCACACCAAAGTGTTCGAGTACAAGGGTGAGGAAAGGGTGAGCAGGCAATCGAAGGCACACTCACAGAATGCTTGGAAGACAGGGATTTGCCCAATCTCCCCCGACGGCCAGTGCTGCCCAGCAGCTTCGATCCACTTCACAAACTTCTTCTTCGGGATCTTCTCAGCGGCGACAAAAACCTTGATCTTGGTCGCATCCATCTCCGATTCGGCCCATCGAGAATTGGTTCCAGCCATCTCTCAAAGGTCGGGGATTTGGATTTGGAAAGATTGGAGGAGATGAATCGATTTGGTTAGCGGTGGAGAACTCAAAAGCTTGAACAGTAGGAGCGATTTGGGGGAAAAGTAAAAAACCTAAGTCTTACCCCCGGTAAGTATTTATAACCGCACGCCTGAGTTAAAGAGGTGGCAACCCAACGGTTGCTACCGCTTCGGGAACTGCTCCAACAGTCAGGTCTGTGAGAGTCAATTCAGATTCTTAAATTTATCTACTCGAGAAAACCGAGCCTGTTTTCACACCTCAAGCGAAATTACCTTCTTGACCAAGTCATTTTCTGGTCAAAAGCAACAGCAATCGAAAAGAATTTCTCTTTCGATTACAATACTGCGACTACTATGTGATCGTAAGATCTCCTACGACCACCTTGTAAGTTGTAAGTCTCCCTACAACCTTCTTGACCAAGTCAATTTCTGGTCAAATGAAACACCAGTCGAAGAGTTTTTCCTTCGACCATCTCTCTACGACCAGCTAATGGTCGTAAGATCATCTATTGCTCCTTTCCCAAGTAAGTTATTTTTCGCTTGAAGCTGGGGGGCTAGATGATGAGGATATAATAATCCTCATTTAATTATGTATCTGTAATTCATATTATGGATGTCATATGGTTCTTAAGTACACCCCTTAATATTCATAAGGGGGAAGCTGGAGGTCGTAAGTTCTTCTACAACCACACCATAGTCGTAAGTCCTTCTACGACTACCCCATAGTCGTAAGTCCTTGTATGACTACCCTATAGTCATAAGCCCTTCTACGACTATGTCTTGATCGTAAGCTCTTCGACGATCAGTTTATGGTCGTAAGCTTTTCTACGACCACCACCAGGTCGTAAGTTCTTCTACGACCAGTCTCTAGTTGATGTAGCTTACAGATATGTGGGCCTAATCGATCAGGGAATCTTCCGCACTATATTTAAGGATATGGGCAGTAAACTACGCTGCTATTATCTGGAATAATGGCACGATTTAACTCTCTATCATGGTGATAACTGCCTCGCGACATGGGAACGTTAATACTCCCACAATAATCTCTAGGAACGGCTCCATAATCTGCAACATTAAGGCGCCATTTGGATTGGAAGAATAGCAGCACACTCTGAGTACTATAAAAGGCAGAATCATCAGAAGGATCGAAAAGGAGGAAAATCAAGAGCACAAGGCGCATCATTCTAGTCTTTCTCTTGATATTGTAATCCAGCATACTCAATACATACACACAGGAGTAGAGTTGTTATTCTCTCAGGAGAAGGCCCGAACCTGTATAAAAATCCCTGTGTCTCCCTCTCTGCGTGATTTTGAGCCTAGGGGAACCCCGAATCAAATAATCTTTACGTAAGTTCGGTTCTAAAACACCGACAGATTCATTTTCACATTTGTCATAATGATTAATCTTGACTTAATAATATATGGAATTGTGGTGGTTAGCCACTCTTGTCAAAATTTGTGTACCATGACAAGGTATGTCATTGGTCTTGGTTAAACAAAATGGTTTTTGCTCGGCGAGTGGTTGGTGGATTGAGGGTGTGGATTTAACACGTTGTGGGTTGTGGTAAGATCACCTGAGTAACTTATCAAGGACTTAATCTTATGCGGCATTGAGCTGGGCCTTAACCGTACAACCACATGTCTTGTATGGGCGGGACCTGGCTAATTAATTAGCGATGTTTTGATTTGGTTATGTTTGGGTTGTGTTTGGCGTAAGAGAGGGGCCCTATCTGGTCGGTTAGACAATTAGTGTTGAAAGCTTAGCGATCAGAACCGAGTCAAAAACAGAACTTTGTAAAAGCTTTGACGTGTGCTCTAGACTGCTTACCTGTATCGACGGATGCTAAATAAACTAGAGAATTCGTGTTATGTGGGTAAAGCTGTATAACCTCTACAGAGTGTAAAACTATTCGAATAGCTGTGTCCGCAGTTATGGACATGTCCGGGGATTTCACACGAGAGGTAGAGTTTCTTATAAAATGTGTCGGAGTGTGAATGAGAAGTTTACTTGATGAATATAATGTTCATTTGGTGAATGGGTAATTCGCTTGGTGGGTTGTCTTGGGAAGTGAATGGGGAGTTCACTGGTTATTTCAAAGCAATTGTTTACTTACTTATTATTGTTTTCAACTACATATTTCAATCTATTTATTGTATTTATCATCAATACTATTTTCTACAAAAGAACCATACAACTAACCTTTGTCAAGCCTTGCATGAATACTATTTGCATACATTTCCCTATGGCTTGTTGAGTGCTTTATGTACTCATGGCTTTACGCCTTTATTGATCAGTTAAAGAATATCAAGCCGCTCAAGAGTTCTTCACCTAGGATTATCATGAAGGTTTTGCGGATTATGATGCGTTCTCCACTTGATTGCCTGTGGGCATGTTGATCGGCCTGTTCAAGATTTTCGTTTTGCTGCAATAGTTTATTTGTTTCTTTAGCCCTGCGTGGCAAGTTAAGTAAACGTTGACCATAAGGTTCGGTTATTATTACTATTGTTATTTTGAGATCTTTTTAGTTAAATCGAATAAATGGATAGTATTTCATCACTGTTTCCTGTGTGAGCTAGCTACTGATCAAAGACTAATTCAGAATACACAGATGGTTTTTGAATCATATTTTTGGGTCCCGGCATGCACGCACATGAGTAACTTCAAAGCATAACTATGCCATTTAGGATTTAAGAGGCAATAACATTCAATCCAATCCGGTTGTTTATGGGAATCTAATTGTTGTCACTTGACTGCGTGTGAATATAATTTGTATGTGTACGTATACTTTCATGCATGAAAAGTTTCCAACAAATTTTGCCCACTAAGCAAGAACAACATGATTTTCCTTATTGGAATCCTTCTTCCCTTATCAGGATGCATTTTCACATGAAAAAAGGGCCTGATATATGTTCAAAAACATGGAAAAAATATTCGTTTGTATTGCTTCGAGTAAAAAAATATTTACACAAAAGTACAAGATTATTATACTTTCTCCAACAGAAACAATGTTAGGAGGTAACTTTTTTAGCGGTTTCAACAACTATAAAGTCATCCATATTCAATCTACTTACGATGACATCCTACTTTGATCTTATCTTTCTTACGAAACTTCCTCTGTCCCACTGTCCCATATTGCCCTCTCTGGGTCCCTTGAAACAGAAGCTTATCTTAGAAGGGTAGGAGAGCCCCACAAATATCTCTTCCTTGAGTGTATCAACTTATCAGATCCAAATCGTTAACATAACCCCCCAACTTTATTTTTTTTGAGAGCAATTGTTCCAACTTTATTCTTATCGTTTTAAAAGGTGTTTCTGTTTAATTTTTGAACATAAGCTTATCTTAGAAGGGTAGGAGAGCCACACAAACATCTCTTACTTGAGTGTGTCAGATCCAAATCGTTACTGTAACCCCAAATTTTTTTTGAGAGTACCAATTCCAACTGTATTCTTATCTTTTTTAAAAAGATGTTTCTGTTTAATTTTTGTCCTAATTCCTTTTTCAATCCTACGGGGTTTAACCTTACCTTAAGGGCTTGTTTGGATAGAGACGGATTAGAACCAGTCCTTTCGGATTGAAAGGGATTTTAATTCAAATTCTGAATTAATCCGAAGGAATTGAGTCGGATGACAATGCATCCAAACAAACCCTAAAGAGACTAGTCGAGTATGCTAGATAAGTCATGAATACCTCTGTTGCTCTCCTCCTTCCTCCTACGCAACCAAATATTTTTCCTTTCATATCACCTTCACGGCTTCATGTAAAATTTTAAACCAAGCTGTGTAGATGGTCTTAGACCATCTCTAATGTTATGTTTTAACCGGTTCAAATGAGGAGAGAGAAGACATTGAATCGATTCAATATATTGGAAGTGTCGATTCTAACAAAAAAAAATGCATGGAACCGGACCTTACTTAGGAATCGATTCAAAACATTAAACAACTCATATGAGCATTAAACAACTACATAGGAGAGAGTGCGGTTGAGAAAGGATATTATTATTTTGTGGTTTTTTAATAAAACGTGGGTCCCAGTTATTAGTAGAAATCAGTTCAATATATTGGAGAAAAACAAACTCGATTCCTAAAATACTTATCTAGCATAACTTTAAATTGACGTCGATTCAATACACTAAAGATACTCTTAACCTCTTAAGTGCATAAAATCCACTCTCTAGTCTCCACGCTCCCTGGATTCCTCCCTGGCCCCCACTACAGTAGCCCCCGGCGCAAAAAATGACCTCACAGAGATCTAAAGTTAATCACACAGTAACACAAATAATTGAAATATTTACTATTGTAGAGCTTAGTTAAACAAAGCAAAGCAGCCCCCTAATAACTCAAGCAGTCTCAACTGACTCAAGTGACCAACCCCACGAGGCCCCCACCTGGCGTCCCCGTCACCATCCGCACGGGCCCCTATAAATACCCCCACCACTCCGCCCTCTCATGCTAATCAATCCCCTCCCCTTCCGCCTCCACTCCCACTCCCATTCCCCTCCCAATCCCCTCTCTTAAACCCACCCATGGATTCCGCGTCCGACTCCTCGTACAAGCTGCAGCTCGCCTTCGCGGCGCTCGTGGGTGCCTCCGCCGCAGCCGCCTCCGCCTACTACCTGCACTGCCGCGCCGTCGCGCAGCTCGGCGGCGACCTCGCCCGCTCCTCCGCCGACGGCCGCCAGCGGCGGCGGCATCGCGCCGCCGGGAAGCACCCTCCCCGCGCCGCGCAGCCGCCGGTTCCGCGTCCCTCCCCGACCTCTCCGCCCTCTACGTCGCTGGCGGCGCGGCCGCCAGGGGGTACCCCGTGGGCGAGGAGGAGGACGACGACGAGGAGGTGGACGGGCCGCACGTGAACGGCGCGCTCGCCACCGCCGCCTGCATGCAGATCCCGCAGGGCTTGCCGAGGCTGCACGTGGGGCCCGACGGTACGTTTGTTTGTATCTGCTATTACACGTGTGGGCATGTGCGGCTGGCTGGGTGTGGAGTGGATAAGGACTGTGGGAGTTAGCTTGGAGCTAGCTAGGCTAGGTTGTGAAAGGGCTTCCAATTGGGGTCAGTGTGTGGGGTTTCGTACTGGATATGGCAGCAAGAGGAAAACAAAATGTTCTTGTGCTTATCGAGTACTCCTACAACTCTTGCGGTGAACATTGGTGCTAAATTATACGTCTTTCACGCAAACCAAGCAAAATTAGTTCAGTATGAGAAGAATTTGAGGATAAATTTGGATGAAACATGCGTATGCTAATTGCTAAATTTTAGCTTTAGGCGCCATGAAAGTGGTGCGGACCAGGCACCGGAACTGCTTCAGAAATAGAAGGAGAAATAAGGATAGTATCTATGAAGTGATCCGATGTTGTGAGTAAGGCATTGTGTAGACATAGAGACGCATTAAAATGTTTCGTGTGTGAGGGGGAGTTATCAGTTGTTTAACTGAGGAAGCTGAGACTAATACTCCTCTTAACTCGTGTATTTCTTTTTGAAATGGATGTATTGCATAAATAAATTTGCAGTTCTGTTTAAACCTTAGGAGGCTGAGGGTAGGTAGCTTTTTACGGAGAAGATCATAAATTCTAGGGCAAATTGCTCAGTGATACGATAAAGTTTATGCGAGTTGGAAAATAACATTGGTGTCTTATTGAGAAGTGGCTAGGGCCCAAGTGTCAGCTTCACATCGGATGTTACTTTTCAATTTGGACATATTTGCAATGCTACTGAGCTAAATTTCCTAAATTATAACCAGTGAAATGAAGAAAGAGGTAGCTTGGTCAAAGGAATGGCTATGCCCATAAGCTTGAGCAACATTTTGATTCTTTGTTAATGTTTCGACTAATGTGTTAACTACTTCAGTCGGTTGCTCTGATCCTTAATTTTGGTCTAGAATCAATTATGAGAGTCTAAACAATTTTTTTTTTCAAAGAAAGTTTTATCAAATCCAAATTCAATATGGGTCTCGAGTGTAAATGTCATTGGTGCTTATATAAGGGTGCTTATTCAGCAGCAGATAAGAGTGGTAGACCTATAACATGATCACTTTTCAATTTTTCATTTCTCTAAGAATAACCCCAGATAACAACAAATGATTAATGCAGGTACTAAACAACTTGTCCGTTCAAGTTCAAACAGACGGGTTGAAATAATTGTACCAAATTCACCCAAGTCCCCTGTTGCTAGTGCAAGTGCTTTTGAGAGCGTAGAGGGATCAGACGAGGATGATGCTACACAGCACAGTGGTAAACTTGATAATGGCTACCTGAACACAAATGGAAATCTTGTAAGTTTAAGTCATCATTACTACTTTCTTGTTATAATTGTTAGTCCTTTCTTCAATCTTCGTCCTTTATATTTTTGAAGTTAAAACAGATTTGGCATAAATTTTCATACTAGGAGCCAGTAGATCATGCACATAAAATGAGCGAATTTATGACTAACATTTTTTTGGAACCATTGAGGATTAAGTCTTTCATTGTTTCATCTGTCCCCGTTTCTAGGGTTTTATCATCTGGTTCTGTAACTTTACCTTCAATAGGCACAATATTTAACCAGCTGATCTTTCTGTATAGGCTTTTTTTTAAGGCAAGTAGCCCCTAAGGGCTTAAAGCTCTAGACCTCTAGTATTAAGTATTAACTGGGTTGAAGTACAACATTGGAGTACACCCTAGATATTACAGAGAGCCTGAAAATAAAGAAAATTACAACAAAGTCCCTGGCTCCTCTGTTCTTCGTTGCTTCGCTTAGGAAGCTGAAGATCTGGATGAAGCCCGTTTGCATGGCGCCAAGTGATGTTGGTGGGAGGTGTAGACCGGACATCCGCTGTGTGACCACCAGCACCGGGAGGAGGCGTTGCCGAGGTGCCCACGTGCAACAAACAACACTGAAGGGAGGTGTTGACGAGAAGCCCACCGTCGGACCAACAACGCTGTGAGGAGCCGTAGGCATAGCGGCCGCCGTGCAACTACTGGCTCCGGAGGGAGGCGTCGACTTCAAGCCCGCTATGCACCCAACGATGGAGAAAACGAGGGCACTTTCTCGAGGATAGCCTCTGCTGTGGAGGTTAGAAATTTCCAAGCCAGAGAGGAACCCCATCAGCAGCACCGCGCTACCGCAACATAAGTCGGCGTCGGGGAAGAAGAGAACGAGGAGAACCAGAAAAGAATTGTTACAATCCCGATTGATAAACACCAAAGCACCTCTAGGACCGAACACACAATCCGATTACCAAATCAAATAACCGGTTCTTGGGGATACAAACTAAGAAGAAGAGCAATTAGATGGGAAGAAAAGAAGAATTGGGGGTGGGAATCGAGAGCAGAGAACTGGGAGAAGCGACAATGGGGAATGGGGGACTTTGGTTGCTGGTTGTTCTTCGATAATGCTTGATTGGTACGTCGCTTGCTTTCTTGTACTCACTTGCCTCTTGGGCCCCGACCTGAGCAAAACCTTCCGCGCCAGTAGGTCCATGACATTCCTCCCGCCTTGAGATGTGGCTTGACCCCAAGCAGCGCCATATAAGCCAGGGGTCCCATGGAACGATCTGCGAGCAATTGGATGCCCTGCTCCTTAGCCACGATTTTCTTGCTACTCTGCAGAAGGTTGGCCTCATTTCTTCATTACTACCATAAGCAATGGGCGATCAATGATGGTGCCATGAAGAATCTTTGGAAGGAGGAATGGCAGGTGCTCAAACTATTCTTTTAAATAGAGATAAGTGTGACCAACAAGCTCATCAATCTCCCCTTGGTGGGACAAGGTTCTCACCGAGATATAATGCTTGGAATCTCCTCCTAGTAGAACCTCTGAGGGAATTGGCCCGAGCTAAGCGTTTCGAAAACGGTGATAGCTAGTTCCTTGCAATAGCGGTTTGCCACAAGCATTCTTCTCGAATTATGCTTGCCCGATTGCTGGCGACACATGATATTTGAACCCGCTCGCAGGTGGTAACCGAATGAATATTTCTACAAGAAGATGTTCAGGAGCCTACCAATTGGTCCATCTACTTGGCCACCCCATAATTTGGTGGACGGATAAAAGCATAAATGTCCTAGCAAGTTCAAACATAATTCCATATTCCAAACTTAGATAGTTCACAAGAGCATCCTTTGCTACCCCAAAACCAGGGGATGATCCAATGCATGATCTGAACTTGTGATGTAGTTGTTGTCATTTCCGGGAAGATATTGGTTTAATTGTGTCAAGTGCTTCAAAGAATGCGATCTTTGCAAGCGCCAAGGAACCAAAAAGAACAAAGTGGCATGATATCTTCAAGGTTGACAAGTAAGGTGCCATCAGAATCAGGAGGGATAGAAACATTCTTCACAATCGGTATTGGACCTTGAACATCATGTAATCCTATCTTGCTGCTAAATGTCAAAAGCCCAAACAATGATCCTGGAGAAAGAGCTTCAAGAGCTGCTAGAAGAGCACTTTTGACTAGCTCCAGAAACTCCTCTGAAGCAATTGGTGCATCACTTCTGTCTGTCATAAGGCAGGGCCAAGAAGCATACTTCAATCTGTAATTGTACCCTTCTAGAAAATACTGAACAACAATCATCCTTGTTCCTTGATCATCAACAGGAAATATCAACTGGCTCATAGGGATTGGAGTAATCCATGTTATCTTGTATCTTCTGATTTGGTCCTCCTGGTGGTTTGTTTCAATATGAACTCCCCGTAGTGCTTTCTTTATCTTCACACGATCCCTGTCCGACAGAGGCTATGAAGTGTTACGTAAGTTCAGGAACTCCACCACAAATTTGTTCACCATCACAGGCTTAAAAAAGGATGTTGCAGATATATCCATGTTGAGTGAAAGCCCCATCTATGTTAGGCGGAGGCTTTGGTAGTAACCTCACCAACACTCTAATCCCTCACCAATGTCTCCTCTGTGACTAAAATCGGTAGAGAAAAAGGATCTGGACACTGTGACATCATTCCAGGATGGAGAATCCCTAAGGACAACATCAAGTACTTGGATGGTTTCTTGAGGCATGTCCCTCTGTCTTCCACGCAGAAACTGCTGAAGGCGGTACAAGTCTGTTCTCCCAGCATGTTGGTTCTCCTTCAAATGCTTAATGACATCTAATGCTTTAGCCCTTGTTTGCATGCTAGAGTTACAACCGCTGAAAAGGAATATCTTTGATGCCGTATCCACTATAAACACTGCTTTATGATCTAGCAAGGACCGCGAAAAAGGCACTTCTTTGACACGAGCAATATGCTCTCCTTCACACCGAAACATCATGGTTTGGTTGGATTTCTCTCCAGATCTTCTCACATGCGAAGAGAAGCTACCTTTAATTGGGATGATACATGGCTTGAAGTATGACCAGAACTTGTCAGACTCTTCACCTTGTGTTTCCCTGTATTGGGCTAATGTGAGAGCCCGATCTTGCATCCAACTCGGCGGCCTTGTCCGAGGCCATCAAACAATCTTCCTCTTTGGCTTCCTCCCATACCCAGTAATGCACATTGTGCTGATGAATTCCGCTTTTAAACTCAGTCGTATTCAGTATGATGTAGCTGTTCCCAGTGTAGAACTTGCCATGCAAGGATTTTGCAATTGGAATTAGATTGCTGCCCACAATGCACTTGATCACCACTCACGAAGGCGGCGGCCATAGTTGCCGCTCATCCCACTTCATCGGTGGTGGCCACAGCACCACTGTACTCATGTCAGATCTTTCTTCGAGTACCTTGTGACTAGCGGAGTCCTGGTCAAGCACTGAATCGGCGATGACCGGTGGCACGGGGCTGGAGATGATGATGTCGCTCAACTCAACGGTGGCGGGAGGCGTCGGCAAGGAGACCACATTGTGGCCAGCGGCCTCAACGACATTGGAGGTGGTGTCGAGGTTGATGTCGCGGCCGCCCTCGATCATGCTATTCAGTGTGGCTAGTATCTTCTCGCACATCTCCTGGACCGTCTTCTTCGGCTCCTCTGATGTCTCCTTGGGAGCCAATTCCTTGAGCTCGTCACGTGGGGCTTCCCGAGCTCCGGTGACAAGGGAAGTCGTTGTTGCGGCCGCTGAGGTGGTCGAGGTCGTGAGTGTCGCCGCCGCTGAGGTAGTCGTGGCCATCGACACGTCGGTGTTGTGGCTCGATCGGCGTCGAACATGTGGCGGCGCCGCCACGATGCTATCATCGGGGTGTTGCATGTCTTGGGCGCCCGGCCAGAAGAACGTCGAGAGCGAAGCGCCCATGGGTGACATCTCGAGCCCGCTCCGCATCGCGGCTCGATCGAAACCGAACGAGCGCCTCAACATGGTCTGCCTTCTCGAGCACTACCACTTGCTTTGCCCCATGCGAATCGAAGACTTGGTGCAGCACCCCTTCCGTCACCGGATAGAGCACATGGCTCATGGTGACGCGAAGAACATCTCCGGTGGTGGCCTCCCGGTGGCTCGGCGTTTCGTCGAACAGGTGACGGGCGCCTCCTCCATAGACACCATCACTGTACAAATCCGGATGCCAACCACAACTGCTGCCACCATGAGTCGCCCCCACTATCCTCTTGCTCGAAATCCCATGAATCGCTCGCTCTGATACCATATTGTTACAATCCCGATTGATAAACACCAAAGCACCTCCAGGACCAGAACACACAATCCAGTACCAAATCAAATAACCAGTTCTTGGGGATACAAACTAAGAAGAAGAGCAATTAGACCGGGAAGAAGAGAAGAATTGGGGGACTGGGAATCAGAGAGCAGAGAACTGGGGAGAAGCAGCAATGGGGAATGGGGAGACTGTGGTTGCCTGGTTGTTCTTTGATAATACTTCAGTTGGCTGTCGCTTGCTTTCTTGTACTCACTTGCCTCCTGGCCCCTTGGCCCACAGACCGAAGCCTTCCTGCACCAGGCCGGTCCATGACAAGAAATTGCAGATGGACTCCTCCAAGCATTTTGGGGAAAACTCTGATGCACCAAATCCAGATCTAGAGCAGGTAGGGAGACAAAGGAAGCAGCAAGAGGGGAAGCACCTTACTGCTACTCCGGCGACGAAGGGCGGTGGAGGAGCGGTGAGGAATCCCGTCGGCTGGATCCCAAGCTCCAAATTGGAGATCTACTCCAGATGCCACTATGGGAACAAACAAAAAAGAGGAAAAACTACAGACTATATACACTACTACTATGCAGGGGTGGGTCCCTTGCCCTAGACCTTGCCGGCTGCAAGCCAGAGGGCAGGGTAGGGACTGGATCTGGAGGTGGAGGGAGGGAACTCTGAAGAGATGCTACGGGTGGAGAACAAGAGACAGGGTCTACTCCAATAAACCTGACGTTGACAACCACTGAGAGTTATTGCGCTTGCGTGCTCCTGTATAGGCTTGATTTATGTTTAAAAAATCAACCATGACCACTTGAATTTTAATAACTATTACTGGGCTGTGTTATAAAAGCTACATACATTAAACATAATCTTTATCCGTTGCAAAGATGTGCTAGAATAATGCCTGCATGTTTAAAATTACTCGAAGGTAACAACTAACATGTGGTAAGTGTGAGTTCGTCTGTTAGTTACTCTACAGTCAGTAACTTAGTATAACAGATCTTGTGACTGGATCTTACTATCATTAGGAATACAACAGTAGTATTGGTTGCTGATATGAATCAATTCTATTCGAGGCATATATTCTTTACTTTCATTTGGTACGACAACTGGAACTGATTCTAAAATCTTTCATTTTTTCTCTTTAATCCTTGTATGTGCAGGAGGGAGAACACAAAGGAAATACAATTGTGGAAAATGGAGCTGCGACACCATTAGCTGCAAAAAACCTGATTCGGTCTCATAGTATATCCAATGATCTTCATGGCGTTCAACCTGATCCAGTTGCTGCAGATATTCTTCGAAAAGAACCTGAGCAAGAATCATTTATCAAGCTGTTAACTGCTCCAAATGGTATAACATTTGAATATAGAGAACAGTGCTCAAAATTGTTTTCAAGGAGTGAAATAGTTGCCTTTCATAGAACAAGAAGGCGGTGTTAATATTTCCATGCTTGACCAGTGCTCCAAATGGTATAACATCTGAATATAGAGAACAGTGCTCAAAATTGTTTTCAAGGAGTGAAATAGTTGCCTTTCATAGAACAAGAAGGTGGTGTCAATATTTCCATGCTTGACCAGTGCTGTTTTTATTTCTTAAGTATAAGTACATTCTTCCGACAGAATATTCAGATGCTATGCCTATACTCCTATATGGATATATAAGAGTTCTCCATTTCTTTCGACTATTAGGTGTAAGTCAAGAACCGGCATTACTTTCTCATCGAAATCTTTGCAGTGAAAATTTTGTGCGACTTCTAATGTTGTTGAATTGTGTGCCACTGTGCCTGTCAAGCTCTTGTTTCTCCTGTTGATTAGTTAGTGATCCTTTTCTTTTGCGATGCACAGAATCAAACTCAGATACATTGAATATTTTTGCTATTCATAAGAATAAATGTTTTGAAACTAATGGTTTCTTTGTTGCTTTCTGTCCAAGAAAATCCGATCCACTGAGTTTATTTTTTTCAGTACCATATGGATGGAAGGTTATTGAAATGTTATTTTCTATTTGACGCCAGAGATTCCATCTCATGATGAAATTGAGGTCTACAAAATCCTTCGGAAGTGCCTTGAGTTGAGAGACTGTTACCTATTTAGAGAAGAGGTTGCTCCATGGGAGAAGGAGATTATAAATGATCCATGTACTCCAAAACCTAATCCCAATCCATTCACCTATGTGCCTGAACCGAAATCAGAGGTAGCTTAGTTAGCTTGTTTCAGTGTTTAAATACCCTTTTGTCTGTTTTCTCCTTCTGATTTCAACTATTGATTGCCCTTTCAGCATGTTTTCCAAATGGTTGATGGTGTTGTTCATGTCTATGCGGATAAAGACTGTAAGAACTCCTCTCGGTGTGCTTCATTTTCTTAACAAGGCTATTTCAGCTTCCTATGACTCATTTATTTCTTTTTTCTTTTGCCTCAGATATGGAAAGAATTTATCCTGTGGCTGATGCCACAACCTTCTTCACTGACTTGCATTATATTCTCCGGGTGATTGCTGCAGGAAACACAAGAACTGTCTGCCATAATCGGTTGAATCTTCTAGAGCATGTAATCATGTTGTCAAATATTTTACCTCCTGCATAACTCGATGAAAACATTTGAATCTTCTCCTATAGTTCTTTGTGTGTGATGCATTTTTTTAATTTAATTTCAGAAGTTCAAATTTCATCTGATGTTAAACGCGGATAGTGAGTTTCTTGCCCAGAAGACTGCACCACATCGTGATTTTTACAATGTTAGGAAGGTTGACACTCATGTTCACCACTCAGCATGCATGAATCAAAAACATTTGCTGCGATTCATAAAGTCCAAACTAAGGAAAGAACCTGATGAGGTACATTCATGAATCAATTGCTGCGAAGACTGTCGTAGCTTGTATTTATAGACATAACGTGATTGTCATCTTATAATCATTATTATATATGATGTGTCATTTAGGTTGTCATTTTCAGAGATGGCACTTATATGACTTTGAAGGAGGTTTTTGAGAGCTTGGACTTAACTGGGTGCGTTTTGGATTTTATCATATGCATATATAATGCTGACGCCAGTCACGCCACTATTAGTTGGTTAATAATTCTTCTTATTTTTCTTAGGTATGACTTGAATGTTGATTTACTAGACGTTCATGCTGACAAAAGTACGTTTCATCGTTTTGACAAATTCAACCTTAAATACAATCCATGTGGCCAAAGTAGGCTCAGAGAGATTTTCCTTAAACAGGACAATCTTATTCAAGGTAGTGTTTGTTCTAAAGTCCTATTTTCCTGCAAGACTTATGTTATTGACGCTTTTTGTTCAGCTTCCAATTTTTATTGCAGAATGCTATGCTTGCGGCTCTATTTTACTCCCTCCAGTCACAAAAACATGTCGTTTTGGACATCGACACAGTCCTCAAAACGCAACTTTGACCTCTAATTTCAATTGTAATATATTTATAAAACCCAATAAAACTATAATACTATGAAAGTACTATTCGAGACAAATATACTATTCGAGACAAATATACACACATGATTTTAATATATCCAATCTAAATATTTTAAAATATATCGATAGCCAAAGTTTCGAAGGCTTGACTGCACATATCCCAAAATGACATGTTTTTGTGACTGGAGGGAGTACTATCATTGTTTCTCCTAAACCTTTTGTCCTTTGGAAGTCCTATAAATGTATGTCCATGTTAAGTTGGGAACATTTATCTAGATGTAAATATAATCGAATCCAAACTAGTGATTGTATTGACAACTGGTGGTTTATATTGTGTGTAGCTTCTGATCAACTCCGACCAATTTTTTGATGCATTACTTCTATATTTAGAAGTTCAATAACCTACCACTTCACTTCAAATCAATTGCTGAGCATTAAAAAGCTATGTGTTACCACTATTGGTATCACCTCAAGTACAGTGCTATAAATTGTGATTTATTGGGCTTATAAGCATGTGATAAGTGTCATTCTACGCAACATACACCCTATAAGTTAAACTATTAAATATTGATGCCCTAAGCCCATAAAGTGTAGACTAATAATATACTTTATAGTCCGCTTCATAATTGCCAAATGCCAATAGCGGTAGCCGGACCGTATAAGCTACTGAGTGGCATAGTGAAGCAGTTAACTTGCCACTAACACAGTAATGCTTACTGAGTTGCATAAGCGATCTGACCAGCGTTTAGTTCCTCAGAAGGTTTCACTGCTATGGATATAGCTAACAATACATGGCAAGATACGGACATAGTGATATGGCATTTTTCGCAAAATTCTGACATGGAGTGTACATTCGAACTACAAAATGACATGTATATATTTTCTCTAACGGCCACTGTTGTTATTCTGTCAGCACCGCAGATCACTTGATGCCACAATGTCATCGCACATCTATAAATACCATTTAGCGATAATACCTAAATACTTAACCCTTTAACAGATTGTTGCATAAGTGCATTAACAAAATTGGAAAAAAAATCTACTTGATCTAATTGCATGAGTGCATCACACAAAAACTCTACTTGATCTTTTTGGGCTGGCTGTGTCTCACATGTCAGGTCATGTCCCACGTGTCGAGCGGTGTCCAACACGTGCTGGGCCGTGTCTTACAAGTGTTGGAAACTA
Organism: Phyllostachys edulis; assembly: GCA_036346405.1. Classification (NCBI taxonomy): domain Eukaryota; kingdom Viridiplantae; phylum Streptophyta; class Magnoliopsida; order Poales; family Poaceae; genus Phyllostachys; species Phyllostachys edulis. Next base: position 36,924,079 of record CM070554.1, read on the forward strand.
CATTTATATTTTAGAAAGTGTATGTGATTTGGCATGCCCTGGACACGCATGACAGGCATGATGGTGTCCAATATAGTCACATTATGAAGGCTAGGAGGAAATGCCTATTCAACATTGGTGCTTCACAGGGTTAGGTACTGGAAAATCAAGATGACCAGATCAGGAAATCATTGAGGGAATAGGGATTACATATTAATTGATTGTGGAAAAAACAAAGGAGGTCCGACAGAAAAATTCTTGGAAAACCATACATACAATAGAAACATGAAATATTTCTGCACAGAAGTGCCTGCTGTATTATATGTTCTGTAGCGGTTCCCATGGCTGCTTTAGCCCTGCATCTTGAGATATAGCAGCCACTTTAGAGTGGCCATAACACATTGTTATGAACTAGGGTTTGGTGGCGTATGAAATAGGAGTGGGAAGTGGGAGGCCGGACGGCAAGAGGTCGCCGGCGGTGTGATGGCGCCGTGGCATGTGGCAGTAGCGTCGGCCGGCGCAAGGAATGCAGCAAGATAAGACTTTCTTAATTCTTGCTTGCCCTTCTATTCAATATCCTCTCCCTTTAATAGAGATTACAATTAAAGATCGAAACTTATCTAAGGAAACTTGATTTGGAAAGCAACTAACATGTGGAAACAATCTCTAACAAACTATCCTGATTTAAGAGTCCTAATCTAATGGGCAAGGAAAGCTTCTGGATGAGGCCGGTGGCTATGCTATCGCGCCTGGACTGGTCGGGGTTTGGCTAACGCCCCCATAAGTATGGTCTCTAATGTCGCACCGCTGGACCAATCCAATCAACTCGCGCTCGTATGCCGCCAATTTAGCGTGTCGAGGTGCAGTGGCGCAGCTGAAAAAATGCGTCTGGTCCGCTGCCTTGATGAAGCATCGCGCCAAAACCCGAGCTAGAAGCATCGCATTCCATGATGAAGGCTTTGCTGAAATCCGGAAGTTGCAATACCGGAGTAGAAGCCAGTGCTTGTTTGAGAGCTTGAAAAGCGAAGCTAGCCTCCTCCGACCAGCTGAAAGCCTCCTTCAAGAGCCGGGTCAGTGGGGTAGCTATCGTGCCATAGTCTTTGATGAAGCGACGATAGTACCCTGCCAACCCAAGGAAAGAACGAACCGCCGCAAGATCAAGTCGGCGTACCATTCTTCCACAAATCACCGCCATCTCAACGCAGATTAATGATATGACGTGCCCGAGATAAGACACCATCTTGGCTCCAAAAGTACACTTGGATCTTTTGAGGACGAGGTGGTGACATTGTAACGCCTCGAACACCATGCGAACATGGCGCTAGTGCTCCGACCAGGATGGACTGTATATCAAAATATCATAAAAAAAGACGAACAAATCGTCGGAGAAAAGGACCAAGAATTTCATTCATCAAATCTTGGAATATTTCCGGTGCATTTGTAAGGCCGAACGACATCACCTAGAATTCGTAATGTCCATGGTGTGCGGAACGCTGTCTTCTTCACATCATTAGGATGCATGCGGACTTGATGATAACCGGAACAAAGGTCTAGTTTAGTAAAAAATTTCGCCCCTCTGAGTTCATCCAAAAGTTCTTCCACCACGGGAATTGGAAATTTATCCTTGATGGTCTTCTCGTTAAGCGCACAATAATCCACACAAAACCTCCATGAATTATCCTGTTTTTTCAGCAGTAGTACGAGGGATGAAAATTCGGACGTACTCAAACGGATGATGCCCTACGACATCATCTCCTTGCACTGCCGTTCCAACCCATCTTTCTGCAATTGAGGATACCGGTATGGCCGGACTACTATGGTGTTGATGTCGGCCTCCAAGTGGACACGATGGTCTCAAGGGCAAGCTAGATGAAGGCCACATGGCTCTGCAAACCATGCTGAAAATTCTTCGAGTAATACATGCATCAAGTCATTACCTTCTCCTATAAGTGCACGTACCGCCATCTTGCTTGGCGCGTACCCCTGCCAATGCACGGTGTGGTTCGTACGCCAAAAGGACATGGTCAAGCGCCCAAAGTCCCATACTATTGGTCCCAATGTCTCAAGCCATTGGACGCTCAATACCAAATCGAAGCCACTCAAGGGAAGCGAGTAGCAATCCACGTGGAATACCTCCCCGTGTATGCTGACTTCTTGATTGCGGCATATGCCGCCACTAGCCTATTGCTCTCCATTGGCCACCGCCATTGTAACACCTTGACCCGCCACCTGGGCCCAGAATGCTACCACTATCCATTATTCATTACAGACTTTGTGCAGCTAAGTTAACAACTAGACATATTACAGCAAAAGTGGAATATCTAGGGAGAATGGTTTGCATTCGTAACTACATGCGACGTGGATGTACTATTCTCCCTTCCCAGTGCATGTCAACCTCGTTGTTCACCTAAACACCAAAATAAGCTAGAGTGAGTCCGAAGACTCAGCAAGCACATAATACAAATGATAAACATTGCCACACCAATATAAACATAACCATATCATTATTTCCATCGTTAACTTTCCATTAGTGCAATGCATCATTATTCTACATGCTCACTGCATTGCCCATATATGCGAATGCACCATCATGCTCATGCTCATATGCATCTCATCAACTGATACCGGTATCACGGAGTGTTCACCCGTCGATGACACTCTTCCCTCATCTTCGTTAGGATGGGGTCCTTACATTATAAGACTTTATCTAGTCCCTACAGATGTAAGATTTCATCTAGAGCACTCCGGATTAGTCATGTGTCTTTCTCACCGATCTCACCGGAATAGTTACATGACTCTCACCGATCTAGCTCGTGCATTCTTGCCATGATGCAAATGCATATGTCTATTGTCATTAACATGGTTCATCATCATCATCATCATTGACAACGTAGCCTCATTGTTCACCTCGTTCCATCATTATTGCCATTCCATAAGCATCATCATATAAGCATCATCATATAAGCATTATCATATAAACATCATATCACACAAACATCACATATTTCATAGCACTTATGAGCTATCGCTCTACCATGCATTTGCCTGTTAACCAAGCGAAGTGGTGTAACGCGTGGATGATGTCGTTCTAGAATCTCCACCTGAACATGCATTCAACCAGACTCAACACAGGGTAGCAATGCATGTACGGATGTCATTGATCCTACGCGCAATTTTGACACGAACAAATCCCTCTCACCAGGTACTATTCTACTAAACCGGTACCCAAATAATGATGAGTTAGGGCTCGTGTCGTTTAACCTGGCGAATAAAAATTTATCTACGCACCCCTAAATTTCTTTCCTCCTTTTTTTTTCTTTCCTCCTCCCCTTTTCCTCCTGGCCGAAGCCATCCTCTCCAACCGAGCCTTATCTCCCCCTTTCCTTCTTCCCTCTTGATCTCTCTCCCTTCCTCTCTTGTTCCTGTCGCCTCATCCCTCCGGCTCTCTGCCTCCTCCCCGTGGCGGCTTCACCGGTCGCCCGCCACGCCGGCCACGCCTCAGTCTCTACCCTATCTTGTGCACAAGGCGCTCGGCCGTCGTGCTCCTCTCGGCTCGCTTCTTGGGTCTTTGTGGCGTGATCGTGGCCTCCTCGCCCCCTCCCTCATCGCTTTAGCCATAGCCTATTGCCATGGCGCCTCAGCTCGCCGGCTCCTCGTGCGCTCCTAGCTCGCTTCGCTGGCTCGACCCGATCGCCGTGGCGCCCCTACGCGTCGCCGCCGCCCATGTGCCTCGGCCTGCCGTGAGGTACACTGTCATCAAGACCGACCTCACCTCCCAGATATCTGGTATACCCTTACACCCCTTCTCCTCTACTCCTCTTTGCTCTGTGGTGGACTTGGTTGATGACAGGGGTTCGGTTTGAGCAAAATAGAAATGGGGAGAAAAGGTGGGTCACCGTTTCGCTTGCTCGGTTAAGCGGCAGCGATGATGGCGATCTTTGTCTTTTAGCGTTCCCTTCGGTGGGTGCTTCCCTGGTGGCTTATGGGGGAAATGCTTCGACTGCGCTCTCTGTGGTTGAGCGATGGCTTGGTCTTATCCCTTTTCCCCGTCTTATCCCTTACTCCCACTCTCTCCCTCCTGTTGGTTTTCTTATTGTGGGAAGGTAAATTGGTAAAATTCATTCTCAATTTTTACTTTTACTCACTTTGCATTTCTACTGGCATTATAGCCACCTCGAGTCATGTCATACAAGATGTGCAGCCAGCCAAGTTTGATTCTTGAACCTCCTCTTCCACAAAATTGTGCGTTGAACCCGAGTCCACCAATGCCATGAGTAGCATGTCGCCTACTGTCACCTCCAACTGCATGGTGCGACCGGTATTAATGACGGTCAACGCATGCAGTGAAATTTCGGGATTTGGTTCCTCCCCTGGGTCGTCATCGCTTCCGGTGAACTCATTGACAAACTCAATGTGTAGCAATTGCTTGCATTCATGGGCCGTAGTAAACTTCTCATCACAATTGAAGCAAAGTCCCTGACGTTTGCGCTCGGCCATCTGTTCAGGTGTGAGAACGTGACGGAAAACTCGTTTCGGTCCTCCACTGACCTGGTTGCCTCCTGCGACGGGCTTGGGTACCACCGGAATTGGCGCCGATGTCCGTCCCGTGAAGGCGGGCTTGGCCACCGATTTTGTTGTCGGTGTCGTGGTGGCTGCCAGTTCGGCCACTATGGTGGCCTGTCGCTCGTTTGCCCGCGCCAGACTCATGGCCGTCTCCATGGTCCGAGGCGCCTGAAGGTCAACGTCGATGCTGAGAGGTTCCTGATGTAAGATTGGTCCCGATCTTGGTAGATGGTAATTCGATTTGTAGAGAGTGACTTTGACGACGAGGCTACTTGACCGAAACTCGATCAAACCGTCCAACAACTGCTAAACCACGCTTTGTCGTTATCAACCTCGCCAAGAACGATGGTTGACCTGATCATGAAGATCAATTCCTGCAAGCAATTGAAGGACAAACAAGAATTCAAGTAAAGAGCAATATGAAAATTGCTAGATATAAAAGTCGCACAAGGATAGTTGAGGTTCTGTAACACGAATCTGTTGGTCTAATCGACACAAGAGACAACGTGGACTTTGCACGCACAGGCTAAACTGATCTAAACAAAACCTAAGGATTAAAAGTGGCGGCCACAAAGGTTATAAGGAGGAGGTGGACAGGGGGGTCCTCCTAGGGTTTGTGCGCCACCAGGGGAAGCGCACACAACCTGGGCTCGGATCCGAACACTATTACAAGGCCCAAGTTGGCCCAACAAGTGACGCAACATCTCTCTTTGACAATTGTGATGTGTAGATAGTGAATCTGAAGATGGGGCCAGATCTGTTGGAAAGGTCTCGTTGTAAGCTTTCTATCAAGTATTCGATCACATCCAACGGACTCCGTATGTGAAAGTTATGATCGTTTTAAGTTGGTGCTGTCATGTTGACTCCGAGTTGATGCGGAATTGAAATAGAATTGGCCTAGACTTCTTTGTGGTTGTAGTCTTTGCTCCCTCACCTTGGTTTGTGAGTAGAATAAAATCACATGATTTAGGTAGCAATCCATCCTCAATAGGAAAATAATGAGCTCCTAGAAACGAGCTCACCTGATAATTCAACTATCGTTCATGTGCCCTCGGCATAGGTCCTTGCCTAGCATCTTGTGGATAAGTGTTGTGTGTATCCAATGAAGTGATGTCCTCATCATTCTCCCTCTTGAATTGGAGTCTGTTCTCGACTCAAGCTCATCTTCTTCTCCCAAGTATGGCGTTAAATCTGCAACCCAAAATCTGCAGGCAACTCAAGCTTGTATGCATTATCATTAATCCTTTGAATTATCTTAAAAGAACCATCAGCTCTAGGTATCAACTTAGACTTTCTCAATTCTGGAAATCTATCTTTTCTCAAATGCAGCCACACAAGATCATCAGGTTCAAAAATTATTTCCTTTCTACCTTTACTACCAGCAACCCTATGTTTCTCATTCATGCGCTCTATGTTTTCTTTTATGGTTTTATGTAACTTAAAAACAAATTCAGCATGTTTCTTAGCATCTAGATTTACCCTCACCGAAGATGGTAGAGGTAACAAATCAAGTGGAGCACGAGGGTTGAAGCCATATACTACCCGGAAAGGGCTCATCTTTGTGGTTGAATGCAGCGAACGATTGTAAGCAAACTCCATATGAGGTAAACATTCTTCCCACATCTTCAAGTTTTTCTTCAAAACAACCCTCAACATAGTTGACAATGTGTGGTTGATGACTTCAGTTTGTCCATCGGTTTGGGGATGACATGTGGTAGAGAATAGCAACTTCGTCCCCAACTTGTTCCATAAGGTCCTCTAAAAGTGGCTCAAAAACTTTGCATCACGATCTGAAACAATTGTGGTTGGCACACCATGTAGTTAAACGATCTCCCTGAAAAATAAATCAACATGTGTTGTATCATCGCTCTTATGGCAAGAAATAAAATGTGTCATATTAGAAAATCTATCCACTACAACAAAAATACTAGCCATCCCCCTCTTTGTCCTAGGCAATCATAAATCAAAGTCCATAGAGATATCCTCTCAAGGCATACTAGGAACAGGAAGAGGCATATATAAACCATGTGGACTCAATCGAGACTTAGCTTTTTGGCATGTAGTGCAGCGAGTTACGTAGCGCTCTACATCACGTCTCATCTTTGGCCAAAAGAAATGTTCTGCCAATATGTCCTCCGTCTTTTTGGCACCAAAGTGTCCCATCAAACCTACTCCATGTGCCTCCTGTAATAACAAAAGACGAACAGAGCTAGCTGGAACGTATTGCTTGTTAGCTCTAAACAAGAATCCATCACTGAACACAAATTTATTCCAGCTTTTACTCTCTTTGCATTGGAACATGCCATCTTTAAAATCATCATCATTAGCATATAGTTCTTTAATTGTTTCTAAGCCAAAAATTCTACAATCAAGCCGAGACAACATTGTATACCTTTTAGACAAAGTATCGGCAATGACATTTTCTTTTTCTTTCTTATGTTTGATGATGCAAGGAAAAGACTCAATAAATTCAACCCATCTTGCATGCCTACAGTTCAGTTTAGCTTGACTTCTAATATGTTTAAGAGATTCATGATCAGAATAAATTACAAACTCTTTAGGCCATAAATAATGTTGCCAGGTTTCAAGAACTCGAATTAACGCATATAATTCTTTGTCATAAGTGGAATAATTCAGACTAGGCCCGCTCAATTTTTCACTAAAATAAGCAACAGATGTACCTTCTTGAATTAATACACAACCAATTCCAATTCCACTAGCATCACACCCAAGTTCAAAAGGCTTACCAAAATCTGGAAGTTGGAGCAATGGTGCATTTGAGCTTTTCTTTGGGAAGATTGAATGCATCCTCTTATGCTTGCCCCCACTTGAAAGGAACTTCTTTCTTTGTCAACTCATTCAGTAGTGCGACAATGATGCTGAAATCTTTCACGAAGCGACGATAAAATCCAGCAAGACCATGGAAGCTCCGCACTTGTGTGACCGTTTTAGGAGGCAGCCAACTCTTTATTGCTTCAATCTTGGCTTCATCAACTTCAATTCCCTGTGGAGTAACAATATAGCCAAGAAAACCAATTCGATCGGTGCAAAAGGTGCACTTTTCGATGTTACCAAACAAACGTGCATCTCTCAACCTTAAAAACAACACACAAGTGATCAAGATGTGTAGACAGTGAATCTGAAGGTGGGGCTAGATCCGTTGGGAAGGTCTCGTCGTAAGCTTTCCATCAAGTACTCGGTCACCTCCAACGGACTCCGTATGTGAAAGTTCTGATCGTTTTAACTTGGCGCTGTCATGCTGACCTCGAGTTGGTCTGGAATTGAAATAGGGTCGGCCTGGACTTGCTATGGTAGTAGTGTTGCTTCCCTCACCTTGGTTCCTGAGTAGAATAAAATCACATAATTTAGGTAGCAATCCATCCTCAATAGGAAAATTATGAACTCCTAGAAACGAGCTCACCTGATAATTCAACTGTCGTGCACGTGCCCTCGTCATAGGTCATTGCCTATCATCTTGTGGATGAGTGTTGTGTGTATCCAATGAAGTGATGTCCTCATCAGTTCCTGAAGTCCTGCGGTGAACAACTATATTTGTTGCTCAAACGTAAGGGGGCTGACCCTACTTAGACGTGTTAGAAACTGGTTGATGTCGTCGTCAATGGTGCCCGTACGCTTTAGCTGTACTAGTTCTCCTAGTGGGTTATGTCGCAACGACGGCCAAAGCGCATGTTCACGAGGTCCGTGAAGCGATGCCACGACGGCATCCCTTCCTCACGCTCCAGCCGGCAAAACCAAGTCTGCGCATTGCCAGTTAGGTGGTATGACGCTAGTGACACCTTTTCTTCTTCCATGGTTCTTTGCCTGCGGAAGAACTGCTCACATCGACTGACCCAAGGCAGCGGGTCGTCCTTGCCATCAAATGTCGGTGCCATGCTTATCAAGTCGTCGACTAGTCGACAAGTCGCCGGAGAACAATTGACTGGAGGTGCCGACTCGACTTGCGCCGGCAAGTTGGGCGACTGATAGACTGGTCGTCGACTTGCCGGTCGACTAGTCGACCAGTCGGAGGCAAGTCGGGTGACTGGGACGTAGGGCCCGGCTGTCAGAGGCAGTGGCAAAGAGGCAAGGGGGAGTGAGGTATGGGGGTTGGGGGCTCACGCGTGACTTCAGGTCTAGTCGCCGCCGCCCTCTGAGGGAGCTTCCACCGCGCCGCCGGCCTTCGTCGCCATCACCCTCTCCCTTTGTCGGAGGCTCACAGCAACAGCTCCCTTCACCCGTGGGAGGAGGTGAAGGTCATGAGCATGCTCCGCCGCCGCCCTAGATTCCAGCGCCTCGGCCACCGATCCGCCGCCCGGCTTTGGCCGCCTCGGCCGCCACCGTCCCGCCTCGGCTCCGGGATCTAGGCGCCCGCCCTCTAGGCCTCCCCCTCCATCCTAGTTCCCCTCCCTCTCGGCCTCTACCTCCATCCCCGGCTCCCCCTCCCTCTTGGCCTCCACCTCCCTCCCCTTCTCCCCACCTCCCCTCCCGGCGGTGACTCGACCTCCCCGCCTCCCCCTACCCCGAGAGGGAGGGAGGAAGGGTCGCCGTCGGGAGGGGGAGGGGCCAAGGGCAAGCTCGGGTTGTCGCCTGGAGATCGGGTGGGGGAGCGGCCGAGGGAGGGGGAGGTGGGGAGAAGGGGGAGCTCGGGCAGAGGAGTGGAGGCGATCAGGCGACTAGTGTTGGGGGAGCTCGGGCAGAGGGGCTACATATTTGCTCGGGCAAAGGAGTAGGAGCTCGGGCAGAGGAGTTTGCTAGCTGCTACATGTGTACATACTACATATCATATGAACAGTACCTGTCGATTAGTCGGCAAGTCGGTCACTGGGAGAGTAGTGTCGACTTGCCGACTTAATAACCTTGGTCGGTGCGCGCTGGTGGCACCAGGGCCTAGCGGCCTGGCAGCACGGTTGCCGCAGCTCCTGCGCTTGTGCCAGCCCTTGGGCTCCCCGTGTCGTCGGTCTTGATCATCTCCATGTGCGCCAATCGAGCATTATGGCCTTCCAATCGGTTGTTGATGGTGGCGAGCTGAGCACCGTGGTTGTCTTGCGTCAGGTTGATGGCGTCGAGTCGAGCGATGATCTGAGCGAACATTGCGGACGTGTCCTGAGGGTCGGAACCGCCGTTGCTTGACATGATGGATGCAATGGTTGGCTCTGATACCAAGTTGTTATGAACTAGGGTTTGGTGGTGTAGGAAATAGGAGTGGGAAGCAAGGTTATTAAGTCGTATAGTTGAGTTGAGTCACCATGCTACCTACTCGCTGATTAGTCGCGACTAGTCGTCTACTAGTCTACTACTACTTGCTGGTTACTTCTACTACTAGCTGCCTTCTACTGCTACTACTACTTGCTGCTGTTAGTACTGTACTACCTGCTACTACCTAGGATCAGAGAGGAAGAATACTCAGATCTTGATCTAGAAGAAAGTAGCAAAACTGAGTCGATAGAAGGTAGGAGAGGAAGGAAAGAACATAGCAGCAAAACAGAAAAGAAAAACTAGGATTAAGATCTGGAACAAAGCGACAAACGGAGGAAAAAGATGGGAGACTAAGCGGGAGGAAGAACAGAACAACAAGCGAAGGAAGAACAGAGAAGAAATGGAGCAAAGACTGCTCGATCTCGCTTCTTGCGAGGGGTGGCGGAGGTGCATTGCCGGCAGCGACTCCCTCTCCGGAGTTGCGATGGCGAGGTTGGCTAGGAGATGGGGAGAGATTGCTCCATGCTGCCTCTACCCTCTGCTTCACGCACGCCGCCTCTGCCCCTCCCATTGAGAGCATCATCTTGGTCAGCTGGGCCAGCAAGGTCCAACCCATTAGCCAAGTACATCAGCTGCCTACGAACTTAGGGCAGAGATGCAGAGTTGTGACGCCACCTTTGCCCTCTCTTTTCGCGCGATTTCTTCGCTGTCGCCAACACCACCGCCCGTGATCCTCCTCCCTTCCCTCCTTCCTCGTCCTCTCCCACCCCCTCCCCTCTCCCCCTCCTTCCAGCAAGTCGGGCGGCTAGCCATGCTCGTCTAGTCACAACTAACCGCCGATTAGTCGGCAAGTCGGGCGACTAGCCCTCCTAGTCGAATCGATGGCTCTAGCCGGAAGCTATTTACCGACTTGTCGATTAATCGTCGATTAGTCGCGACTAATCGAGTGACTTAATAACAATGGTGGGAAGTGGGAAGCCAGACGGCAAGAGGTTGCCGGCGGCGTGATGGCGCCATGGCGTGCGGCAGTAGCGCCGGCCGGCGCAAGGAAAGCAGCAAGATAAGACTTCCTTAATTCTTGCTTGCCTTTCTATTCAACATCCTCTCCCTTTAATAGAGATTACAATTAAAGATAGAAACTTATCTAAGGAAAATTGATTTGGAAAGCAACTAACATATGGAAACAATGTCTACCAAACTATCCTGATTTAAGAGTCCTAATCTAATGGGCAAGGAAAGCTTCTGGATGAGGCCGGCGGCTATGCTGCCGCGCCCTCCTCTTGTGCCTGGACTGGTCGGGGTCTAGCTCGACGATGATATTGTATGCCGAACATAACACACATGCTCTGCCATAATGGTGCTATAGCACAGTATTTGAAATGCTGGGTGAAACCCTTGTGCTTTTGTGCGTGAATGTTCTATGTTATTCAATTTAATTGCAGGTGGATAAGCCTTTTTGTTAGTGTTAATTGTTCTTTTGCGATCATATGATTGCAGGGTGAAGGGTCTGTCTGGCCTATATTAGGCTTAGCATGGGCAAATTTATTGGGCTTATAGATTAGTTTCTAAGATAAGCCCTAAAAATTTTGTAAACCGAACTTGTGAGCTACTGAGCTTATAAATCTGCCAGCCACAACCCTTAGCTTCAGTTCTCTTTGGATAATGGGCTTTCACATAAATGTAAGCTGAAAGATAAAGCTGCTTGTATGTTACTGGTTTCGGCTTATTTTGATTTTTGACAATATGTCTAAGCTTAAGTTTGGTGAAACAGGCCTAAAGATTATCATTTGAAAGAAACAGCCTGTGGTTAGTGTATAGTATGTATGGCATTTATTTATTGATTTGTTTTTCAGGAGAATGACTATGGGTGATTATTATATTCACTTTATCCAATATTTTACCTTTTTTGAGAAAATCATCTTGGTGCTTTTTGAAATATTTCTATTGCTATTTGATTTAAACTAGGCCGTTTTCTTGGTGAGCTGACGATGCAAGTTTTCTCTGACCTTTCTGCAAGCAAATATCAGGTAAACTGTCAACTTGATTATTTATTCTTTTTTTTTTTATGCAGATGTAATTCTTATTTGACGTCTTTAAACTTGTCTGCTCTAATTTACTTCATCAGATGGCTGAGTATAGGATTTCAATCTATGGGAGGAAGCAAAGTGAGTGGGACCAACTTGCGAGTTGGATAGTAAACAATGAATTGTATAGTGAAAATGTTGTCTGGCTGGTTCAGGTACCCTTTCTCTATTTTTGCTGGTACTTATTGCTCCTAGAAGTTTCTGTAATTTTCTTGCAATTAGTGTGTAATGATCTTAGATCATTACGGGGTAAACACCGCCAGGAAGAAGGCCGGATGGCGTCGGCTTATTGGGATGAGAGATTAGACTATAGACTGGGATGATAGAACCTTCAGAGAGAGACTAGATTAATTTTTCTTGCTTGATAATGGATACATGTTATCCCTTTTATAGGGACGACCCGACTTACCTCTAAGAGATAATCTATAAGAAAACTTATCTCTAACAATCCAATCTAATAATAACTTGCCTAACTAATAGATAATACCAAACACCTAATAGATAGATTCCTAAATAATAAATCTTTCCTAATAATTATGACTGGTTACTATTCATGCATGAACAGTAATGTCGGCCCATGACAACTACTCCCCTCTTTTCGCGACAGCTTGTCCTCAAGCTGTGGTGGCGGCCATGGCTAACGTCCTTCATAACCCCACTTTGATGAGATGTTGCGACTCCAATTGCTCATCAGCGACAGTGGTAAGCTCTTGCATGTTGTGGAATTCCTGGTCAAGCACTGGTGATTGAAATGTGGCCCTCTTCTTTGCGGCACAAGCGGAAAACCCATTTGTTTTGTGGCTCATCAGTATTAACTGCTTTAGAGCGAGCCCCCGCTGCCCATATAAGCCCAATGAGGGCTCCATTTGTTCGATCTTCGCAATAGAGAACGAAGAGGTTGTGCTAGGGTTAGCGCCGCCGCTTGGGCAGCCACCGTCGGCCTCTCTCGCTTTCTTTGGATCAAGGCCTCGCCACTATCGACTCAATTGCGCGCGGTTGCACCCTCATTCCGCACTCATCGTGTTGCCGCCATCAGTAGCTAGTTGTGACGTCGTAGCTATTGGGAGCAGCGCCGCCAAATCCACTTCTCCAGCGGCGCCCGCTGCGTCGCGGACCGCTTTGAAGATGTCATGTCGCGCCGCTGAAGATGCAACCCTGTCGTATGAAGAGAAGCAGAGCGATGCCGTCGATGTAAGTAACGGCCGCCGTTGTCCTACCACTTGCGCCTCTGGTTGTGTTACTGGCGAGGGCGTTGTCTCCTTCGGTGGACTCGCGAGCGCCTCTCGTGGCGTTGTTGGTGCGATATCAAGTATCCCAAGGATGCAATCTAGTATGGCGTTGATATTCTTGACATCATTAGTATGTATGCCTTGTCTTCCTTGTAAACCATCTCGATCGTGGTGGGCGGATCCAAGATTGATGACTCTCGATATCAAATGTAATGATCTTAGATCATTCTGAGGTAAACACCGCCAGAAGAAGACCCAAGGCAAGGCGCTTATTGGGATGAGAGATTAGACTATAGACTGGGATGATAGAACTTTCAGAGGGAGACTAGATTAATTCTTCTTGCTTGATAATGGATACATGCTATACCTTTTATAGGGATGACCCGACTTGACTTCTAAGAAATAATCTATAAGGAAACTTATCTCTAACAATCTAATCTAATAATAACTTGCCTAACTAATAGATAATACCAAACACCTAATAGATAGATTCCTAAATGATAAATCTTCTCTAATAATTGCGAGCGGTTACTGTGCACGCACAAACAGTAACATGTGAACAGTAATGTCGGCCCAGGACATAGTGGAACTGCATGCTAATATGCTATACTGGTTAGTTTTTGTCTACTTTATCCACCTCTTCTATTCATATACTATCATGGGCATGTAGTAAAGCCTAGACTTGAGATTATGTTGCTGTTATTTTCTGTAGCTGTCACGGGTAGGTAAATTGGATGGTGGATTAGAATGTAGGGGATGATTGTGCAACGTCTCAGGATGTGGCCTCGGCCACTTGCGGCCATAAAGGGAACTAATTAAAAGGAAAGGATTATTTCCTAAGCCGGCTGCACCCTTGCCGCAGCCGACTCCTTCGGCTGTGAGTTGCGGCGTCGGGAGTAGTGTCAGCCCCACATGACATCTCTTCCCTCCCAGGCAAACAGCTCGTCCTCGAGCTGAAACACTCGATAAAGTGATTGAAATTGTTCCAACTGTTCCCAAGACGCATTAACTTTATCAATGCCATCCCACTGATCTAGAACTTCATGAACACCTCGTGCCAACCTTGACATCAATACCGCGGTAGGTGTTGGACATACTCGGCCGTGGAGCAAAGTTGGGAGTGCTGGTGGAGCATTGGGAGGATTGCCGATGAATGTCTTGAGTAGACTGACATGGAAAACGTCGTCAATCTTGGCGCGGTCAGGCAGTTGTAGGCGGTAAGCGATGGTACTCAACACTCTAGATGATCTTGTAAGGCCCGAAGAAATGAGGTGCTAGTTTGCAACGACCTTTGACCCCAAGAGGTGCTAGGTCTGAGCGGAAGAGTGGACTAGGCACAACGGCGGTTCAAGGAACTAGGGGTAGGGTTTTGGTGGATCTTGCTCTGATACTATGTGAGAATTTGGGGATATTGATTTTGCTATTCACAACTGTGCATAGGGTATATATAGACATTGGCCTCATGGGCTACATACATGGGCCACATGGACCGAGTGAGAGAGAGAGAATGTACACTCTTAACAGTGAATAGCAAAATCCTCTCCAAAACCTAACAATTGCCTCCGCCGTACTCTTTCTATTGAAATGTATAGCAGTCGTGAGTTTGTTACTATTTCTATCTTCTTCTTCGTCATCATTGTTATATACCCGAAACTAATAAGAAAGATAAAAGCAAGCTAAAGGAAGGCTAAGAGGATGTCATATTGTTTGAAATCCTTAATTTCTTGAAAGTTTCATAGTATATTTTGCATTTTTCTTTCATAACTAATGTTTACAGCAAATAAATTAACTAGCGATCTTAATGAATAAATTATTCTGTCTACATGAACTAAATCTTTAAAAATGGTTATTGATTGGTACATGATTCATTACGTTTTGATATGCAGTGTCCCATGCAGATGATTATATTTTTGCATTGTTTTGCAGATTCCACGCTTGTATAATGTGTACAAGGAAATGGGTATTGTTACATCATTTCAAAATCTTCTTGACAACATTTTCCTTCCTCTGTTTGAGGTTACTATTGATCCAGCTTCGCACCCGCAGCTTCATGTCTTCCTAAAGCAGGTTCAGAAATTGTGCTCTTATTATTTTGTGATTTGGATAACTATTGTATTTCTGCCGTGTGTCTTGTCCCCACAACTGACGCATCTAGGGGCGGAGCTGGCGCTGGCCAGGCCTCGGGCCAGCCCAACCACTTTTGGCGCTTTGACGCTGGCCTCAGGCGTAGGCTTTTCACTTTCACATGGCATTTTGACGCTAGGCCTCGAGCCATGGCCTTGGGCCATTGCCCGGAGGCCCAGCTTCGCCCCTGGACGCATCTACAGTCAATATTCACATGCTGCTGTTTATTTATATTTTATGTAAACTCAAAGAGTGCCACAGACATTAATGTAGAACAAGTCTATGAAATAACATGATTAAATTTCCATTGAAAAGCGTGATGAAAGGTCAGAGAGATGGATGTGCCATTCAGCAGCGGTCCTTACCTTTTAGAGCAGTTAATCTAGTTTATAGTTCATGTGTGAAATATAAACTTCTGACTCTTCAGAATATACCTGGCTAATTCAGCAACTGAATTTCATATGGGTGTTGAGATCAAGCTAGTTGATTTTCACCATTAGTTTATTCAAACTAGATGAATATGTTGATATGAAAAATTTCTCTCTTTTTTTACCAGGTTGTAGGGTTGGATTTGGTTGATGATGAGAGTAAACCTGAAAGGCGTCCAACAAAACACATGCCGACACCTGAACAATGGACCAATGTCTTCAACCCTGCATTCTCGTATTATGCCTACTACTGCTATGCTAACTTATACGCACTGAACAAGGTAGGGATATTGTCCTGCTACCTCTAATTTTCTCCATGTTACTGGAAAGTAATACTTCTGTCCAATTTTCAGCTGCGTGAGTCGAAGGGGATGACCACTATCAAATTCCGTCCACATGCTGGCGAGGTAAAATATCATACAATGTTCCACTCTGACATTCTGGTATTGTGTTTACTCTAAATGGTATGCTCGCACAGGCTGGAGACGTCGACCACTTGGCTGCGACATTTCTTCTTTGTCACAATATATCACATGGAATCAATTTAAGGAAGTCTCCTGTGCTTCAATATCTGTACTATCTTGGTCAGGTAATACTGCCTGTTTCCATAATCAGCGTAATTTTGAGTGATTTCTGTGGTTGTATTTTTTTTAACAATTAATTCTGCAGTGTTAATATAACAACAACAGAATGGTAGATTTGTCTAATGCTGTGAACTTATTTTTTATTTTTAAATGTTGGTGTTTGTTCTTTTTAACCTATTGTGTTTCAATTTTATCAGATTGGTCTGGCAATGTCCCCACTAAGCAACAACTCCTTGTTTCTTGATTACCACCGGAATCCTTTTCCGATGTTTTTCCAACGAGGCCTGAATGTCTCGTTGTCGACGGATGATCCATTGCAAATTCACCTGACAAAAGAACCATTGGTGGAAGAATACAGCATTGCCGCTTCAGTACTCTCTCTTTCCCTATCCTTTCCTTTCCTCTTCATGTCATGCAAACGCACATGCACATGCACATAGCACATGCACATACACGCATGTGCATGTGCATGTGCATATACGTATGTAGTTTAGTACGCACCTGTGCAAGTATGCATGGACTCATAATATGCTACATAACCACTGCATTCATGCACAAAAAGCATAAGGAGCTCACTATCATTGTGGTGTTGTTTCAGCTGTGGAAGCTTAGTTCTTGTGATTTATGTGAAATTGCTAGAAATTCTGTCTATCAATCTGGGTTTTCACATGCTCTCAAGGTGAGTATACCTTCTTTTGTTACTTCTTTGGAAGCTTTATTGCTGGTTGTTCTGAGTCTGTTACATCCATTTGTCACATGTAGTATCTCCACAAATGATTTTTGAGCAAATTCTCGCCTGCTAAGTTCTAATAAATGTAAATACACAGTGCATAGCAAATCATCTTTTGATCTCTTGCAGGCTCATTGGATTGGCAAGAACTATTACAAAAGAGGCCCTTCAGGGAATGATATTCACAAAACGAATGTTCCTCACATCAGGATTGAATTTAGGGACTTGGTATGAACATTGTTTCCTTCCCCTCTATCGTACTAATAACACAAATTTAGATGGCATGATACTACTCTTTTCGTAAACCTTAACTAAGATTCTGACTACCAAAAATGCCGCACTATTTTCAGATCTGGAGAGAAGAAATGCGACTAGTTTACCTAAATAACGTCATCTTACCTGAAGAGGTGGATCCGTAAGAGATACCCATATATGCTGTAGTCGTCATGGGAATCATACGTCATGTTTGGGTATACATTATTCCCCTTTCTCAGGCAGTTTCAACTCTGAACTATGTGATGCAGCAAATGAAATGTAAACATGTGCTTTCGTTCGATCGTGCAGTTGCTGGAAGTCACCATGAGAAGTGATGTGATCTGCATGGTATCCGAGTTCCAGCCGGCGAAACCTTAAAACAAATAATGCCCCAGGCACACCAAACTAAAGAAGACCTACACAATAACGTAGGATCACAGATGCGGAGCGACGAAGACTGGTGTGCTAGATTTGCGTTACAGGGAGACTAGTACACAATTGCTTGGTGTAATTGTCCCCCTTCGTTTGTAAAGGATGTAATCGACAATGGATGTACTACACCTAATCTTATGCTCCTGCGAATAATGTGATGCCGCTTGTTTTGCTCCCCAGAAAAAACAAGGAAGCACCGAAATGGTTTGCTAGGGACCCAGGGGTGTCCTGTCGAATCTTCACCGGCTTTGCCTCGTTTGTTACCTAGATTGCTCCTATCGATCAGTATTGCATACTTCTCTAGGTCAACAAATGCTATGATGTTCAGATCCGTCGCGTTGCAAGTCTTGACAGCACAAGCTGAGGTTTTACACAAGTACATACATCCTAGCCTACCATGGCTATGCTCCTATAAAAAACATAGCCCCATTTGAAACCTGAGAATTTTTGCGTATTCCTGTAAAAAAGGTACTGTTCTGTGTGAAATTCTTGTGTTTTAAACATGCCTTTAACTGTTTAAAGTCCATCGCTCATAACTTGTTTGTAACCACACTTCGAAGTCTTTGGTGGTGAATGGATGGATGGAGAACGGCATTAGATTCTTGACAAAGTTTGAACAGGCCATTTATTCATGTAGAATGTGGTCAAAATATGCGAAGATAGCATCTAAATTCCAAAAAAGGAAATCTGTGAAGATGGTACATCGTACACTAGTGTTTCTGCATTTTCATCAATCTTGTTGCAATGATGCAACAGTGTTTAGAAGCACCGGGTCAATCCAGGCTGTTTATGCAGGTTTGTGGTGGCCAAATCATACATGTATTAGGTATCCACCACCAATCCACGATGCTAACCCTAGTGTCATAAGAGGCTACCAAAGTGCCATTATCTTTTTTTGAGAGGAAAAAAAAGGATTTTTTTGGCCGATTTGACACCGTTGGCGCATGGAATAGAAAAGTAGCCCTCTCTCCGAAAGAATTGCAAAAAATATCACCGCGGAGCTGCGCGGACGTGCCACATAGCCAAGTTCGTGCCCTAGAGGCCCAAAACACGTCGTTCGTGCCCCTAGGGCACGGTTTTGGCACGTCCGGCCCCTAGGGGCATGGCGCTGCCCTAGTCTGGCCTCCAAGGGCACGGTAAACCCTAGTGCTTTCGTTATTTCATGTGAAGTTCGTCGTCCGTCGTTATTTCATATGAAGTTATGGAAAAAAAATAAAATGAAATTAACGAAATTAAAATTTGAGAGACTTCACAATGTAATTTGTGAATTACATGACACATAGCGGTTGGTTACGTGCATTCGAAATGACAGTATGCATGAATCAACAACGCAAAGCACCTACGATAGACGTGCAACTTTTTTGGAATCGAAAAAATGAGGACCGAAATAGTCTTGGCGATGCATCGGTCCCTTCCCCTTGTCTCCTGACTGCTTGCAGTGGCGGCCAGTCTCGAAGGAAGCCTGTTCTACGAGACATGCTAGAAGATTGAATGATGTTAGCAGAACATAAGGCGAAATCAATAATCAAGATGCAATTTGAACAATACCTACCTCTTCGATCCGGAGTATGCCGGGGCAACGGGGAGTGCTAGGACGGCCGCTGGTCTCACTAGTAAGAGCCTTCCCTTTGTCGACCGGTGCCTCTTCAATAGGGTTGGGTACATAAGGTTTTCATCGTTCGAATGTCTCGACTCGCTTCGCGTAGTTCAACATAAGGTCTGGTCCAACATGCATTTCTGCTTGATGAACGTTCTATCATACATGTCCGGGCCGTCGATCCATTGGAAGAAGTTGCAACACATTTCGGGTTACCATTATGCGCGAATGGAGGTAAAGATATGTGGAATGCAACATAATGTGTGAAAAAACGATGTGTGCGTAAGATTCTCTTACGAGGATGTTCCCACACGTGTAGTATGCCCGAGCGACGGTCGCTGGGTGTATGGACTGAATGATCTTCGCCGGTTCTTCGCACACACATTGTGGCGTGTGGAAACTCTGGTGGTACCGCCACATACTTCATAGAAGAATCCAGGTAGGGTTTAGCCCTCTCAGCAAGCCACTTGTGCTTCTGTAGTGTAACATCCCAATTTTTGAAGTTTTAAAACATTTTTAAGTAGTTTAGTCCCTTGGAAAATTTCACCAAATTTTATTTGAATTAGTTAAAGCTTAAATAGAACTTTTAAAGTCAAAACAATTTAATGTGACTAATCTGAACATCAATTAATTTCAAAACTATTTTATTTGAGTTCTTTGTGCTTGGAAGTATTTTCTAGATTTTTCTGGAATTTTTTCGAGTTCATTTGCTATTTTTAATTTGCCATTTTGATTTTCTAGTATTTTCTAAAATAGAAAAACTATTAAAAATCCAGGAATTTCCTTTCGGCCGGATATCCTTTGCCTTGGTCCATTTCTCCCGCTTTCGGCCTATTTCCACCACAGCCCATCTCCTTTCTCTCTTTCCCCGCGCGCGCCTGGTCCCACCAGTCAGCCGCACTAGAGCCGTGTGCGATGCAAACTTACCTAGCTACCGCCACTAACATGTGGGTCCCACTGGTGTACTATTCATCATCTTTGTCTCGGACACGAGCTGGACTTCGCCGCCGTGCCACCCACGGACCCTCCTGTAGCCTTGCCGCTATAGGCTATTAAGGTCCTCGTCATGCGTGTCAAAACAATCGCCTTAGACCCCGCTGCCAATCCCCTGTAGCCCGAAACCCTAGATCGACATCGTTTCGCTAGAATCAAAGATTGAACCCTAGCTCCACCGCCGCTGTTCTTCGTAGATTTTGTCGCCGTTGGTGATCCCCTGTCTACACCGTCAGGGTCGCCTTGTCATGTTCTACCTGGTGAGCACCTTCCCATCGCCGGAGAGTTGCCGTAGCGCCATCGCATCGTCAAAACCTACGCCGCCGCTCTGCTTCGCCGTCACTGTCACATTCCTGTCGCCGCCACCGACCATTAGTCCTAGCAAATGACTCGGTCGCATCCCTTGGTCCTTGCGACCCTGTTGCACGCACCCAAACCCTCACCAGAGCACCGTGTCGCCGTTTCGCCGTTGACCCGAGCCATCGCTATCGACCACCTTGTTGGTCGATCCAGTCGTATCTGACCTGCTAGATGTGATCGCCGAGGCACGGTAATGCCGTAGGTGTTCTCCGTTCACCGCCGGTTGTCGTCATTCGCCATCGGTTGCTGCCGTTCGCTGTCGTCGTCATCGAGCCGTAGCAGCCGTTGATCTTGTTGACATGGCCGCCTACGTGTTAGCCATGTCACTGCCACATGTGCGCCATGTCAGCACCCCAGCCGCGTCATCACCACCCGCACCAAAACCCTAAACCTAATCGTAGGTGCCTAGTCAACCATGAGTCGTGTCTGTGACATATAGACCCCACATGTCAGTACACTGTACTATAGACCCGTGAGCCATAAACTCGTGAGCCAGATCCTTAGACCCGGTCTATAGACCGAGGGTCCCACCAATTAGTCTCTATTTCCTATTTTTGGTATTTTCTTTTAATTCTAAAATTCATTGTTAGCATCATGCTGATGCAATATTTCAAAATTTCTTTTAGAAGGAAAATTCAAAAAAAAAACCAAAATAGTGTTTTCTTTCTCTTGTTCTTAGATTTAAATCTTCCAAGAGCTCGTTCTTCTTTATACGAACTCCGATTGAGCCCATTCAAGTCTCTAAATTCATATAAATTCAAGCTCTACCTTTCTGTGATTTGTATTTAATTTTTGGAGTTTATTTGTTGCCTTATCTAATATTTATTTGGATTTTCTCTTTCGTTTGCAAGTAGACGTTGATACTTCGGGAGTTTTCGAGGAAGTAGAAGTTGTAGTTTGAAGGCAAGTTGTACTTTGACCATGTTGATCCAAGTTTTCAAAATTACTTTGATTCAAATTATTGCATGCTATTTCAATTATTAAATTCTTAAATATTTTGGGATTAGCATACACCTATTTGATTATATCCACCTTGCTCATTGTATTATCATGATCTTTTGTCACCCTAGGTTGGTTAATTATTAGCTGGTATTATTATAGCACCAACGTGGGTTGGTTAGATATGAATAGTCTGCTTAGCCATGCAACGAGTTATTGATATCATTTTGAGTTGCAAATCTAAACTTGACTAAATGATTATGGAACAACTTTGTGGAAAGGTTGTTTGTTATATGTTATCGCTCGTTGATGGCATGCGTTGCTGTAACAGCCCAAAAATTCATAAAGGCAAAAATACGGGATTTTTAAAACTTTTTGTATAATGTCTATTGTCGTTATGTTGTTTGCATTTTTGGGAGTCACTTGTGTGCCTTTCTCTTTTCTGCTATTCTGATCTTACCTATTATCGTGTAAGAATTCCTTAGGGCGAATATCAGAATTTTAGAGAGTCTAAAATTATGATGTTTTGCCTTTTCCCCATTGCTTCTAGTCTTGCCTTTCTTTTCACTTCCCCTTTGGCCATGTACCTGGTCAGCCCAGTGCCCGATCCGACTCACCCGCACCCGTGCTCCTCCTTTTCTGTTCCTCCGACCAGCACCAGGTCCAAACCAATTGCAGCCGGACCTCCCTAACTGAGACCAGGGCAGACGTGCCCTTCTCACCCGTGCGCTGCATGCACCAAGAGTAAGCTCCAGCACGGTGTGGTCCGACAAGCCAGCAATGGCAGCCATCCAAGAGGTCATTCAGCTGCCCTGTGCTGGCCATATCATCAACAGCCCTAACCACTCCGACCACTTCCCCTAGACAGGTCGTGCATATATATATATATGGTTGCCCGAGACCTTGTGACCTCCTTGTTGTCTTTCATTGCCATTTCAGTGCTTAGCCCCATTCTCTTCTTCCCCTAAGAGAGCTTAAGCTCCAAACAAGCTCAAGCACTCGTCTCTGTCGAGCGCCCCTACACCACCGCCTTGCCACAGACACCCCCCGGAATTGCCTTGGATATAGCTCTTGTTCCTCCGACCAGGATACTCCAAGACCTCCCTGGCGGACCATTTATCTACTTCTAGGGAGCACCCTTGAAGACCGAAGACCACCCTCTTTTCCTCAAGATAAGTGCAGCACAAAGCTTCTTCCATTGTCGTGATCCACCATCGCCAGTGTGGCACCAGCTAACCATTTTCCAGTTCTGTACTGGTAAGTTCCTAGTGGACAGAAACTCTTCATAGTTCGAGTCTCCTTGTTCTCTCTTGAATGTTCATTTGGTCCTTCTTTTGGCTTTTCCGCTGGTTCATCCGATTGCGACAATACGGTCGCACATTTGTTTCTTTTGATCATCGCTATGTAATCGATCCCTTCTCTCGATCGACTACGCACGGTTAACACTCCCACGACCATTTTCCTTGCACAGACCTCCCGGTTTACCAAGACCACCCTCTGGCCGCGATCTCCTACTTTACAAAGACCACCCGCTTGGTCGGGACCACCCGTGTAGTCACGACCTCCCATTTCACAAAGACCACCCTCTTAATCATGACCTCCCTTTTTCAAAGACCACCCTCATGAATGCGACCAGCTCCCATTTTACAAAGACCACCCTCGTGAATGCGACCAGCTCCCATTTTACAAAGACCACCCATCGGGTCACGACCTCCCTTTTTGCCAAGACAACTCTCTGGTCCACACCCACGACCTCCCAGGCCATAGAACCTTCACGACCCCCCCCAGGTTGTAACACTCACAGGACCTCCCCCTGGTCTAGGTGTCTCCAGGACCTCCTTTGCATTCATCTTGACCATCGGGACCTCCTTAGCATTCATCTTGACCGCCAGGACCTCCTTTGCACTCATCATAACCATCAGGATCTCCTTTGGTACAATCGTGACCGTTAGGACCTCCTTTGGTTCCATCTTGACCGTCGGGACCTCCTTGGCGTTCATCTTGACCGTCAGGACTTTCCTTGCGTTTATCGTAACCGTCAGAATCTCCTTTGGTTCCATCTTGACCGTCGAGACCTCCTTTGTATTCATCTTGACCGTCGAGACCTCCTTAGCGTTCATCTTGACCATCAGGACCTCCCTTGCATTCATCATAACCGTCAGGATCTCTTTTGGTTCTATCTTGACCGTCGGGACCTCCCTCGTTTAGATCTAAGGGCCCAGACCTCCCCTCGCTTAAATCTAAAGGACCAGACCTCCCCTCGCTCAGATCTAAGGGACCAGACCTCCCTTAGTTTAGATCTAACATTCCAGACCTCCTTCGTTTGGATCTAACGGTCCAGACCTCCCTTTGTCGAGATCGAATGGTCCAGACCTCCTTCTGTTTGGATCAAACGGTCCAGGCCTCCCCTCATTTAAGATCTAATGATCCAGACATCTCTTCGTTTAGATCTAATGCTCCAGACCTCCTTTTGATTGGATCTAATGGTCCAGACCTCCCTTCGGTTAGATCGAATGGTCCAGACCTCCTTTCGTTTGGATCTAATGGTCCAGACCTCCTTCTGATTGGATCTAACGATCCAAACCTCCCCTCGATTGGATCTAATGATCCAGACCTTCCCCCCGATTGGATCTAATGATCCAGACCTTCCCTCGATTGGATCTAACGATCCAGACTTTCCCTCGAGTGGATCTAACGATCCAAACCTCCCCTTGATTCGATCTAATGGTCCAGACCTCTCCCTCGTTAGATCTCCCTCTAATTCTTTTTGCAAAGGTCACCCTCTGGTCTTTTTGCAAAGACCACCCTTCAGGTCACAGTCCTTTTCGGACCTCCCCGGATCACAGAACTTCCCCGACCATTGCAGCTCTTCTACGACCACCTCCTGGTCATAAGTTACTCTACAACCAGTTCCTGGGTGCAAGCTCTGTCACAACTACTTTCTAATCATAAGACCTCCTACGATCAAGTCTGTGGTCGTAAGCTCTCAATGCAACCACCACCTGAGCATAAGTTCCTTCTACAACCAGTCTCTAATCGATGAGGATTACAGACGTATTGGCTTATTCTATTAAAGAGTCTCCCACACCTTTTAACGATATGGCTTGGTCACTCTGTTGAGTTGTCCTTATATATGTTCGCTCTCCTTCGAAGTGTTTTCGTTGGTTTGAATGCTTTTGGATTTATTGTATTTCTCTTGGTTATTTTCAGTCATTCTGGAGTTCAATCGTATATTGCGTAATTAGCGTCGGGAGGTATCATGGAATCGCAACCCCAACAAGGACAAGATTGCTAGAGCACTGTACAGGATGATTATCAACATATTGAGCGGGATTATTATCAGGATATCGAGATGGTCGAATATTAGGATATAGAGCTTTATCAGAACATTGACCAAGGCGAGTCAACACTTTGATCATTATCAGGATACCGACAGTTGGCGCCGACCGTGTGGATCTTCGAGTCATCAGCTTTCCTTCGACTTTTCCAAACTCTCATGCCCTCATGGCAGGAGAGTGGAACGAGGAGAATTGGTTCGACTCGGCCGATTACGCAGATATCAACATGGATGCCGGTTTCGATTACGAGCCGAGTGATGCATCATCCGATGGTGATGTCGCCTCCGGGGATCATTCTCCAGGAGACCATCCCACCGATGGAGTTGAGGAGGGATCCTTATCCCCCACAACGATACGTCCAGATGAGGAACTAGCTTTCTCAGAGGGCAAGGGTCAATCCGACCACATCAAGGACTGTCCCGAGGCAGGCTCAGAGCATGACGAGGGTTCCCTCTCCAAATGCTCAAGTCCTCCTGAGGCAGTCCGATCTAGCGCGACAACTTTTGGAAGTCGTAATTTTGGATTTTCATCAACACCTGATAGTTTTCTCTCTCCGGCTAGCCCAACCAAGGATGCGATCGAACATGCTCTTCCTGCAAGTTCGACCATCCCAACGCAGGGCTCACTTACGGACGAAGACAGCTATAACCCGGAATTCCCCTTCCTGGAGGGATTTGCTCTAAGTCACCAGATGGTGTCATTCGATGACTCCTCAAGCAAGGAGGCCTCAAGCGCAAGTGGAGATCATCAGCGGGAGGTCTTCGTCCTTCCCTCAGGTAGCAATAACTCTCCCAGAGACAGGACCGAGGACGCTCCCCGACGATCACACCCTATGACCGCTCGTGGCAATGGTAAAGACACCTCCGGCCATGACCAGAGTCAATACTCTGATGAGCGTGCGAGAAATTCTCGAGATCATTGCACTTCACTGAGGCAAGCTCAAGGATCAGGTATGGATGATTCTGAAACAATCCGACGGAAACGAGTTGTAACCTAGAGAAATTTGCCTGGGCGCACTCAATACCAGTCGGAAGAAGCTCAGGAACTTTAACATATCAACGACCTGCTCGAGAACTCATCTCGAGAACTTTCCCGAGCACCTGGCTATGACCTCTTCGCCAAAGAGATTGCACGAAGGTTACGAAGCATGATGAACAAGCTCGAACGTCCTCGCCGACATCACTCTGGAAGTCGTAGTAGTACGACTCCATCAGCTTCCAGTTATTCGAATAACTCGCCGCATGGAGATCGACGCAAATTGCATCGTTCCCCAAACCGGAAAAGGGTTCCTCGAATGCCTGATGATCAAAAAGTTCCCAGGAGAGGTGATCATTCACCACTCCGACCCAGAGGTCTACAACAGTAGATAAAATAAGGAGTATTACCCTCGTAGGATCGAGACTTATCATAAATCCGATTCACCCATTGCCGGGTATCGTCGAGTACGATCGCCTGGTGACATCAACCCTCTTTCCTGCAAAAGAGGTGTTACGACGTAATTACCGGATGTCGGGCATTCTCGCTGGACCTCCGAGCAGTTCACTGGCCGCCGAGATTTCAACTAGGGAACATGGAGAAGTTTGATGGATCTCAAAATCCCATCGAGTTTCTCCAGATCTACACAATTGCTATCCAAGCAGCAGGAGGAGGAGAGCACGTCATGGCGAATTACCTTCCGACTATGCTTAAAGGGTCCGCTCGATCGTGGTTGTTAAACCAACCACTCGAGTCAATCTACTCATGGCAACACCTCTGCGACCTTCTACTTGCCAATTTCTAAGGCACCTACCATTGCCCTAGGAAGGAGGATGACCTGCACAGGATGAGACAGAACGACCATGAGACACTATGCCAATTCATCAGGCGTTTAAGTCAGGTTCGCAACTCAATTCCTGAGGTTTCTCACTCATCTGTTATCAGAGCCTTCAAGTGGGGAGTCTGCAGCAGAAGAATCATAGAGGACATCACTTTGAACCCTCCGGCTACTGTCGCTAAACTCTTCGAGATGGCTGATCGGTACGCAACTGCTGATGAAGCAGTCGAGTGGACCAAAATCATCGATCAAGATGACCAGCACCCTCAAGAGATTGGTGAAGGTGGCAAGAAGAAGGATAAAAAGGCCAAGAAATCTAAGAACAAGGCAAAAGGTCAAAAGTCTCAAGCTAATAGTTCTAAGGAGGTCCTGGCCGTAAGCGATAAAGAGCCACGAACTGCCAAGCAATACCCTGATCGAGGCAAAGGTAAGCGCCCCGAACGGAAGAACGATAAGCCTAGGTGGTGTTCTTTCCATAAAAAGGAAGGACATGACCTTCGCAACTGCCGAGTTTTCCAACGAAAACTCGAGGACTACTACAATGGCAAAGGGCCACTTCCTACCCTCAAAGAGGTAGGGCAAGCTAGTGGTCGTACACAGTCAGGCGACAACGAGGAGATGCCGTATCAAGATCCTAAGCACACCATCGAGCACATCTTTGGGGGATCATCGGCATACGAGTCAAAGCGACAGCTCAAGGCCGTCAAACACGAGGTAAACACCATTGACCCTCATCTTGTCAATAAATTGCCGAAGTGGTCGGAAGTCACCATCTCTTTCAAGAAGGTTGACTGCCCGATCCCTTCGATTCGACCAGGTCGCTTTCCGATCGTGGTCGAACCCACCATCAACAACTGTCGAGTAAATCGAGTGTTGATCGATGGTGGTAGTTCGTTGAATATTCTGTTCACGAATACCTTGGACGAGATGCAAGTACCCAAGACCAAGGTAAGATACTCTTTTCATGGTATTATACTGGGGTCTTTGGCCAAACCCATTGGTCAAGTTTCTCTTCCTTTAACACTTGGTTCACCAAGTAATTTCAGGATAGAGAAGATCTCCTTTGATGTGGTCGATTTCGATACGGCATATAACGCCATACTCGGACGACCAGCTTTGGCAAAATTCTTAATGGCAACTCATTATGGGTATCAATGTCTTAAGATATTAGGTCCCAAAGGAGTAATCACAATTCATTGTGATAAGAAGATGGCGCATACCTGTGACCGTCGATTCCTCGAGATGGTTGGTCAGATACCAACTCAGGAAGAAAAAGGACAGCCTTTGACCAAGCAGTCAAAGCCTAAAGCTGCACCTAAACTGAACGACCACGTCAAAGAAGTTCCCTGGATCAGGAGGAGCCCTCTAAGACTGTTCGCATCGGGGAAACTTCTGACCCTAAGTAGGAAGACGCCCTCATCGCTTTCCTCTGGGCAAACGCAGATGACTTCGCGTGGCACACATCCAACATGCCCGGAGTCCACAGGAAGTGATCGAGCACATACTAGCTCTATGGCTTGACAAAGTACCCGTAAAACAAAAATTACGAAGATTTGCCCCTGATCGACAAGATGCTATAAGGTCAAAATTGGACAAGCTACTTAAAGCAGGCTTTATAAGAGAAGTCGACCACCCAGAGTGGTTGGCCAATCCTGTAATGGTTAGAAAGTCTAACGTCAAGTGGTGAATGTGTGTTGACTTCACTGACCTTAATAAAGCTTGTCTAAAAGATGATTTCCCTTTACCTCGTATCGATTAGTTGGTTGACTCTGCTGCTAGTTGCGAAACATTAAGTTTTCTAGATGCATATTCTGGCTACCATCAGATTAATATGTGTCTAAAAATGAAGAAAAGACCACGTTTATTACACCATTTGGTATATTTTGTTATATCAAAATGCCATTAGGTCTAAAAAATGCTGGCGCTTCTTTTCAACGCTTGATGCAATCGACTTTTTCACCTCAGCTAGGCTAAAATTTGGCAGCCTATGTTGACGATCTAGTCGTAAAAAGCATCAAATGGCTTGATCATATTTCGGACTTGCAGGAGACATTAGACAACATCAGAAAACACCGCCTGAAACTCAATCCTGAGAAGTGTGTGTTTGGAGTCTCCTCGGGAAAATTGCTTGAATTCCTAGTCTCTGTACGAGGGATCGAAGTAAATCGAAAAGATAAAGGCAATTGTGCAGATGCACCCTCCAACCACAAAGAAAGAAGTCTAAAAACTCACAGGGTGTATGGCGGTTTAAAGTCGTTTCATCGCACGACTGAGAGAAAAAGGACCACATTTCTTCAAACTTCTAAGAAAGCATGAGAGTTTAGAGTGGTCGGAAGAGGCAAATGCTGCCTTTGAGGATATCAAGAGATATCTTACAAGTGCTCTTGTTTTGGTTTCTCCGAAACCAGAAGAGACACTCTTAATTTATCTAGCTGCCACGCCACAGCGATGAGTGTAAGATTAGTCGAGAACGTGAAAACGTCCAACGACCAGTGTACTACGTAAGTGAAGTTTTGCACGGGCCTAAGGAGCATTACCCTCAGGTCCAAAAACTTCTCTATACCCTCCTCATGTCTTCGAGGAAACCGCGGCATTATTTTCAGGCGCACAAGATAATTGTGCCATCTGAGCTTCCCTTGGGAGTGATCCTCTAGAATAGGGAAGCAGCGGGACGCATGTCTAAATGGTCAGTAGAACTTGGGGAGTTTGACCTCCATTTCGTGTCTTGAACGGCCATTAAATCCCAGATCTTGGCAAACTTTGTCGCCGAATGGACAAATCCTGAACCTGCTCAAGAATTTTGCGACAAGTTGGGTACCAAGCTGTGTTACGCCTTTGTCGCCCATCTCCAAAGCAATGGGGCAGTTGAAAGAGCGAATGGCCAAATAATGCAGGGAATTAAAACTCGAGTCTTCGACCAGCTTGTTAAGCACTCAGGGGCTTGGGTACAAGAATTACCCTTAGTATTATAGGCGATTCAGATGACTGCTAGTCAGCAATGCATTTAAACACTATTTTTCCTAGTTTTGATTGCGTCAAGTCATGCTTCCACCGAACTAAAGATCAGGTCTACAAGGGTCGAGAGTTTCAATGACTCGGCCAAGAACAACTTCGGCGGATGACATTAACCTACTCAAAGAGAAAAGAAATCTAGCCTTAATCCGTTCGGCGGTTTACAAAGCAAGCCTGCGCAAATACTACGATCGAAGGTCAACCACGCAGACCTTCTTGTCAGAGGTGACTTAGTATTGAGAAAAATTCAATCGATCTAATCGGAACAAACTTTCCCCAAGTGGGAAGGTCCTTACACAGTGGTTGAAGTTATGCGACCAAGTTCGGTACGACTGGCAAAGGAGGACGGCCGGATTCTCTCTAATTCTTGGAATATCGACCAGTTACGCAAATTCTATGTGTAATAGACCAACACTGCAATAAAGCATCAGGTTCCTTCTATCTTTATTGTGTTACTTAGAGTAGTGCTTTGACAATCTTTTCTACCATACCCTAGTCGAAGGCCCGCCTACGACCAGTTCCTAGTTGTGAGCTTTTCCACGACAATACACTGGTCGTAAGACATTCTACGACCAGTACCCAGTTTATCTTTACACTAGTCGAAAGGATGGTAACATCACCTAGTCGAAGCCTTTCCTCTCTGCACGTGGTCCTGCCCACTAGAAGGAACTTCCTAGCGTTGATGTGTTCCTCCCTTTTTACTGCCAATACAAAGAGCTTAGGTTTAAAACATGGTCGAAATAATGTCAAGCCAACTCTTAGTACTTAGTTTATTTATTCATTCATCTTTTGGAAAATAAATTAAGTAGAGTACACTTTTCAAATTTGCTTGACTACTCTTGGTAAACTTGCTTTGTTTTAATTGGTCAGAGGAAGTTGCAACACATAGTTGAAGACTTTCCTCTCTGCACGTGGTTCTGCCCACTAGAAGGAACTTCCTAGCGTCATCCTGTTTCTAACTCTTGCTACTAGAGCGAACCTATTGAGTGCACTGGAATAAGTTGAACAAAATTTAAAAGGAACTCCAGACGTTTATCTAACTCAAGTTGACCGTTTTTAATTTGATTAATCTGGTCAGAGATGGCAACATCACCTAGTCGAAGCCTTTCCTCTCTGCATGTGGTCCTACCCACTAGAAGGAACTTCCTAGCATCGATTCATCCTACTCTTTCGACTAGTGATAATTGTGATCGAAAAACTACAAGTTAGCTAAACCTCTATTTTTAAGAAAACACATTTCACATTATTTACTCGGTTTATCTAAATAAACCAAGCAAATAGTTGGGGGCTAGGATAAAGTTATTAACTTGACTTCAATTCTTAGTCTTGCTCTCTTTTTCATTCATTATCTTATGAGTTACTAACTACTTAACAAGATGATTTTCATGAAGAAGGAAGGATTATATATATCAACATTAACAAAAATTTGTCTTTACAGGACTCAAGACTTTGGTACAGACTACTCTGGCGAAGGAGATCTTATTTGCATATCCTCCGTGACTACATCGGCGATCGACTGCATTTTGTCATTAACTGATTCGCTTCTGCTTCAGAGCAGGGGAAATCGTCTATGACGGGTTGCAGATTAAGGCTAGGATCACGAGCTCTAAGTTTTGCTAAAAAAAAATCTTATTCCCTCTTTGACCGCATCGTTTATCGACTCAAATTGGTTCGCCTTCAGAGTAGTCACCAATTCCTACAAAGTTCCGACTTGTTCGCCAATGGCACTCGAGTGAGCAGATATCGTGTCTTCACGAGGAGTGATCCTCTCAGCATGAAGCCCACCGAGTACATTATTCAGAAGTGAAACGTTGTCTTGGAGGTTTCCCTTCACAGACTTCATTTCATCCTGATTGCGAGTCAAAGCCTCCCAGAGTTGTTTTATTTGTACTGCTTGTTCTAAAAAAAATAAAACCAATCAAATAAAATGACCTCGAGAGGAAAACACAATCAATCGCAGGTAAATATTTGTTACCAACAAGTCAAGAATCTAACTTCTTGACTTCCTCAGCGTGAGAGGCAGCTTCCTTTATGTAGCGCTGCTCCCACGTTTGGACCTCTTGGTCTTTTTCTGAAAAAGAATGAGAGTCAGAGAAAGAAAAGAAGGTCATAAGCGGTCTTAAGTTCAGCACTTACCGTTTATTCATTCCTGCAACCTTTCTATGACCTAAACCTTGTCGTAAGTCTTTCTACGACAATCCCGTAAGTGGTGTAAGTGGTCAAAACGTAAAAGACTACGAAAAGCAGTTACTTACCACCTCTCTGCCTGCTCGTAGAGTACCACCTTCTCCTATAGGAGCTTGACAAGTTGTCTATTGTACTGAAGAACAGTGACAATTTTCTCTAAGGCTTTCTGTATTAAAAGACAGTGAGAAACGAGAAAAAATATGTATGTAAATGCCGATCGACAAGTACTTACATTCAGAGTCGTTCGAGCGAACGAAGATACCACACTCGTGTGGTTCTTGAGCTCGTCGTTCTCCTCGACTCGGTCCTACCACACCTTTTCGAGACGTTCGTCATCGAAGACATCCCCTCTGTTGAGAATGTCCTTAGGGTAGGAACCTGAGCGAGAGACCTGAACACGCGAGATCCCACAATGGTAGTAGGGTTGAAGAATCCAAAGGTATGTTCGGAAAACCGACATTCTTCTTCTTCAACACCAGCAGCATCAACAGCTCCTTCTTAGGGACCGGGAGGAACGTCCTCAACGACTTCCTTCCTGGCGCGGTGGACTAATGATCCATCGCCTTTGCCTAATGCCTCTGCAGCATCAGGCGCTGTCCTCACCTCGGCCTCTACGACCACTCCCGTGGTCGTAGTTGCTTTTGATTCTACGACCACCCCAGCGATCGTAGTTGCTTCAACAACAATGGCACCTTCCACCACTTGGACGGCGGACGAACCTTCGACCACCGCCACTATCATTTCTCCAAGTTCCAAAGAGATGGCAGTGGGTTCCTTGATAGGAATATCCTTGATGGCTAAAGGAGCCGGGCTAAGATCATAAAGGAAAACATGATTAGGTGGTAAAAAGCAAAAGGTAAATGATGTTCTTACACTTTTGTATCTTTTTACGTACCTTCGAGTGTCGGACTTGATCTTGAACTTGGAAAAAGCCTTCCCTAGGGAAGATTTCTTCGACTTTTTCTCAACCATGTCTGGTTGAGACTCAGGTTGAGGAACGACCATGACCACGTCTGGTCGTGGGTCTTGAACGAGCGCCATCGCTCCTTGATTCTCTTGGCTCTTTGGATGGTCGAAACCAGTCTCGACTACCTCAAGGGCAGCACTGCCCTCGACCACAGGTACTGTCGGCGCAGCAGTCTCCTTCACAAAAGAAATAAAACTCTTCCAGTTCTTCTTTTCTAGTCGCTTGATAAAGCCACAGGAGGCAGAAATTGCGAAAGTCTCATTGTTGTAATAGAAGGGTACCTTGGTCTTGGGAGCTTTGTGCTTGAGGGGTTCGAGCGCTTTGCCTGCCGCAATTTCTGCAGCAGCAGCCAGATCCGCAGCAAATTTCGCGAAAGGCTTAACCGGGTCAAAAGAACTCGAGCTTGCTCCTCCTTTGTCTGCGACTCGCACGAGCCGACGTCTCTTGGCTAGGGGAGAAACAAGCTACTCTATAGCAGCACCGATGACCATCAGTTCTATTTCTTCGTCGTCCCGACAGTTCTCCATGCTTACTTTATGCAGAGATCAAAAAGAGAAGATATTACAAGTCAGTCGTAAGTTTTTCTACGACCATCTCTATGTCGTAAGCTTTTCTACGATAACCCTCTGGTCGTAAGCTTTTCTACGACCAGTACCTGATCGTAAGCTTTTCTACGACTAGTATCCTTATACGACTACAAAGTCTTAAAGACAAAATCAGTTAAAAAGACATAAGTACCCAACGGTTGGCAACGCTTTAGGAACCGCTCCAACAGACAGGTATGAGGGAGTCGATTGAGATTCTTAAATTTGTCTGTTCGAGGAAACCAGGTCAGTCTTTACACCTCAAGCGAAATTACCTTCTTGACCAAGTATTTTTCTAGTCAAATGCAACAACGATCAGAAAGATTTTACTTCCGACCTCAGTGCTGCGACCATTCGGTGATCGTAAGATCTTCTACGATCACCAGGTAAGTCGTAAGATTATTCTACAATCTTCTTGACCAAGTTAATTTCTGGTTAAATGAAACACAAGTCGAAGAGTTTTTCCTTTGACCACCACTGTTCTACGACCACTACTGGTCGTAAGATCATCTACAAAAACTCCTTTTTCAAGTAAGTTATTTTCGCTTGAAGCTAGGGGGCTAGATGACGAGGATATAATAATCCTCATTTAATCATTTATCTATAATTCATATTACAGATAATAATGACGTCATATAACTCTTGAGTATACCCCTTAATAGCCATAAGGGAGAAGCTGGAGATCATAAATTCTTCTACGACCACCCCATAGTCGTAAATCCTACGACTATCCTATGGTTGTAAGTCCTTCTATGATCAGCCTGTGATCGTAAGCTCTTCTATGACCACCTCCTGGTCATAAGTTCTTCTACGACCAACCCCTAATCGATAGGGCTCACAGACATGCGGGCCTAGTCGATCAAGGAATCTTTTGTACCGTATCCAAGGATATGAGCAATCAATTACGCTGTTATTCTCCTGAATAATAGCACGATTTAAACTCTCTGTTATGGTGATAACTGCTTGGCAACGTGGGAACGTTACTACTCCCATAATAACCTCCAGTAACGGCTCCACGATCTGGAACATTAAGGCAGCCTTTAGATTGGAGGCACAACGGTGCACTTCGAGGACTGTATAAAAGGCGGAATCATCAGGACAATCGGGAGATCTGAGAGAGATTCAGAAGCACAATACTCTAGTCTTTGGCTCCATCTTGTAATCCAGCATACTCAATACATACACACAGGAGTAAGGTTGTTATTCTCCCAGAAGAAGGCCCGAACCTATATAAAAATCCCGTGTCTATCTCTGTGTGATCTTGAGTCTAGAGGAATCCTTGAATCAAACAATCTTTATGTAAGTTCGGTTTTAAAACACCGACAACAGTGTTTTTAAAAATACGGTTCAGTTTCGCTAAATCCCATTATTTTTGGTACGGTATCAGTAAATACCATATTTACTAAAATTGATGCGAATTGCGAACGATAACGTTGCACATGGCGGCAGCACTATGCATTGCATAGTCGCAGCAGGCAGCACATGCAATAGAGAAGTACATTCTATACTGGCAGTAGTAAATCAGGGACACAGAGAGGCACCAAGTTCAACTAGATTACCAACTAGACGCACAACAGCAGGTAAAATGATATGTGGCAGTCTCTTGTGTCGCGTTAGCGGCAAAGTGATACATCTCAGTGAGTCCAATACAAAATTTTGATGATTTGCTGCAGGACACGCAGCATATCGAAAAGGGCACAACACAACAATTCATTGAATCATTTCAGTCCATCACAGTATCACACATTCACACCACACCAGGCCGTGGCTGTCAGGTGGACCATGGTACGTGGATGGGCCGAGCGCCCGAGGCCCCAAGATACAGCCCACGCCCCACAGCGTATGTTCGGGTTTTTTCTGGTTTTTTTCGGATACCAAAAAAAAAAAAAAATCAGATTTCTGGATCCCATACTGAATACCGAATACCGGTCAAACCGAGTTGACCGGTATAGTTCGATATTTTTGGTACAATTTGTTTGGTTTGATTTAAAAATGAACAGCCCTACCATTTGTATTAAGCAACGTGCTCGTCCGAGAACAAAAATCAAAGCAACACTCAATATACTACGTGTCGGAGATTCTCCAAGAGAGCGACAACCCGATACACGGAGATGGAGAAGCTTGCTACGCCATGCTTATGGCATCAAGAAAGCTGCATCATTACTTTCTGCCCACCCAATCAGTGGGGTAGCTGGCCCATGGTTAGGACTTGGGCTGGGTCAGCAGTGGGGAGCAGCAACACAGTTTGCGGCAGTAGATTTCAAGAATTCACATGACATTTTAATACTGGACTTCGGACCATTGCTCCTCCGGAGGCTGAAGGCCTAGCTCCGCCTTTGTACCCGATTATGACCCCAACCTCTTGGCCGCTGAGCGAAGTGTTTCACAACAAAGAGGCGACCGGGCGAATTGCAAAATGGGCAGCATAGGTAGCCCCCGTTCAGCGTTGGGTTCGTGGCGCGCATGGAAATCAAATCCCAAATCTTTATAGACTTTGCTATTGAATGGACTCAGCTCGCACAACCACAGGCACTTGAACCCGCGACCGGGACCATGATGGAGCCCTATCTAGCACATTGCATGTTGCTTTTCTTCTAGCTCAATTGCTCATACTAATTTTGCATATTTGGAATTGCTCTATTATGCCCACGACAACGTTGTGGATTTCCCAAAAGCGGAATTATTAGGATGCTTGTAGTTTTGTTAAGGTGTGAAATGTTAGATCTGAACTAGACATGTTCAAAGGCTGAGTTGGGCCTTGAAAGTTCAAGCCTGAAGCCCAAAAATCCATTTCTCAAGAATAAATTTAAAATTCTTTAATAAAATATTATTTTGAATTCTTTTTCTGAAAACTATTATTATTATTATTTAATTATTTCTTGGGCTTCGGGTCAGGCCTACATGATGAAAACATGGGCTTGGGCGTAAAAAATCGGGCCGGGCTAGCCCGCCAATGAACATATCTGCTCTGACCAACTTAATAACTGGATTATTAATTTTTCATTGTTGGCACCCACAAGGCACTAACTACATTTATTCTTTAGTAGTGTTATTTGAGTTGTTTAATTGTCGTCCATATCTTTTCGTGCATCAGTTGTTTTCCCTTTGCTAGGAAGGCTAAAATTTGATGAACTATTATTACATACCTCGTATTCCTTGCCTGCCAATGCCTATTTAAAAGCACCCAAACCACCCAAAGATAGCACACAATACTCCAATTATCTACCTAGTCTCTTTGCAAATAGATTCCATTGAGCTCCTTGCAAGATCATGGTTGCAGGGTTCAACAATGGTGGATCAAGGCGTAGGGATGTGCTCCCAATGCTTAGCCAACCGTTGTACCAGTGTTCCATTTGCCCCAGGACCTTCACAAACCTCCAGGCCCGCGGCGGCCACATGACGATGCACCGTCAAGAGGTCAGGGAGAACAGGAGGAAGCACGAGGAGTACATGGCCAATAAGCACAAAGAGTTCACCATGGAGGTGCTATCACCGAACAAGGCCTACTGGAGGTACCGTAACGGCAAGAACAGGCCTCGGGAGATCACCTTTCTTCCATTAAAAAAGCTTGGGGCTTTACATGGTGACGCTAAATCGAGCCGTGGCTCGTCGACATCTAAGGGTGTGGAGACCGATCTGACCATGGGGGATAAAGATAAAGGTGGGGAGGTAGAGATCCCGAGCATGGATCTTACCTTGAAGTTGTGATGTGTTTGGTTACCAAGAATTGACTGATGTTCTATTCATGATCTCCAAGGCCATTTCACTCTTAGCTTGAAGGATCTGGTATATGTGTTAGTTTCCAATAAGTGCTTGTTGTTCTTGTTGTGCATGTTAGTTACCAATAATTGATTGTTGTTCTTTTTGTGCTTCTATAATCCATGGCTTGTGTTTTGGTTATCTAGAACAGCCTATATTGACATGCTATCAAGTTTGACGACTTGAATGTTGTTAACAACTTTTACTCTTGAAAGTTCGATTTTATGTCGTAGCGCTCACGCATAGTGCGAGGCCACAATGATGGTCAACAACTCCTAATAGGTGGGGCTAGGTCCCATGTGTGAGAGAGGGGAGGGAGGCATAGAAAAGGCGAACAAGGCAAAAGAAGATGTATGAAGTTGAAATCTTTCATTTTAATATTTGCCTCACATCAAAATCTTCGCTCATAACATGAGGGGCTTTTTGACACAAGCTCTGGCGACTCCACAGTAACCTAGCTCCCCCTGCCCAAGCCTCACATCAAAATCTTCGCTCATAACGGAGGGCTTTTTGACACAAGGCGGCCACCCACATCAACCCCTTCCGAGCGCACCGCCACCCCCAACCCCTTGAATCCCACAAGCCGCCGCGCCACCCTCCCCATCCCACCCCTTCCCCCCCTCCCCCCGGGCTTCCCTTTCCCCACCGGCCCCTCCCCCACCCCACCCCCCGGCGACCAACCCTCCCCGACAAGACCTGGACCACGCATCTCATTCCCATGGTTTTGGCCTTAGATCCCCTGATGGCTTCCCCCAACCATGGCGTCGACCTACTCGATTATGGGTCCTCTGGTGAGGATTGTTCGAAAATGGCTGGTCAGTTGGGATTGCAGCTGGAGCTCGCTAGCACCGGCAAATCCGCTTCGACAGGTACCGGCAAATCCTCGTCATCAGGTACTCCGGTTGGCTCTGCTATTCCAGCTTTGGCTCTGAATAGCGACAGAAGGGAGAAAGGTGTATCACTTTTCTCCAGGTTTGACATGCTAGGAGATCCGACAAAAATCCGCTTGTTGTCTCGTTCTGACAAAACGTCGGTCTTGGAGATAGGTGATTGTAGTAAAGATACCCGAATCGTTGGGCAACCGGAGTACCATTCTTCAATGCTGATCTCCAAGGAGGCAAAACAACCTTCTGTGTGGGTACAGAAGGCAAGACTGGCTGCCCACAACCGGGATGTCCGCACTAATTTGGGTAGCTGGAAGAGAACTGCTGGTAATCAATATGCTAGCACTAAGGAAGACTTCAATGCAAGGGGCTGGAATCTGGTGAGGCCACGGTATTGGTGGAGAACTAATTCACTTACCAAGTCCCGACGTCTACCTGCCAGCCTTAATGGCACTTATCGCAGGGGGCAGCGACCTGGTCTTCACCTCCCTCTTTCTCGCCACTGCTTCAGGTGCCTGGCAAAGAACCACAAGATTGTACAATGTAAGTTTCCCGTCCACTGTTTCCACTGCCGAGCAAGTGGCCATCTTGCTCGTAACTGTCCCCTGAAAACAAAAAGCTTCTAGTCCCCGTCTTCACCTTGCTGTCCCTTTCCTCCAAAACAACCAACACCCAAATCCCTCGGTGGGTCACAGCACCACACTATGGAAGACTTTTCGGCAGGACAAGCCATCAACAGGCCAACTGAAGGATTTTGCGCTCACACCATCACCCGGGAGATGGAGGCGGAGCTGCTACGCCTCTGTGACACGGCAATCCTTGTCAAGGTGGTTGGACATCAGCGCAACCCCCTGCCAAGCCTGGTGGCAAGATCCATCCAAGTGCGACTTCGCATCCCACTGAGAGATATTCATGTCTCTTGCTGCCTTCAAGAAGACTTTCTCATTGAGTTCGAGTCTCGACGTCAACATGATGCTGCACTGGAGGCAGGAGGATGCTCGATCGATGGCTACCAGTTTGAGTTTCAAGCTTGGGACTACGCGGCTGACTCCCACCGCAACCTATGGAGGTATCGTGCATTGCTATGTTTGGAGGGCATTCCACTCTTTGCACGGCGACCTTCCATTGCAGAGCGCGTAGCAGGAGGCAATTGTCAATTTGACCAAGTGGACGAGCTCTCCAGGGAGAGGGAGCGAAATGCGTCCATCTGGGCAGTCTGGGTGTGGGCTCGCGACCCAGATGCAATACCGAAGACCACTCACCTTACGCTTCTTGATCCTCCGGCGGCACCTGTGTTGGAGACGGGCCAATCCTCTCAAAGGGTGCCTTCCCCAATAGGTGCTCCCAAGGAAGGCAGGCGCTACCGAGTGCTTGTTCATCTCAGCATCCTCGAGGACTTTTCACGCGGTGTACCGTGCACTCCAGCGGTGGTGGCGAATCCCACGATCTCAAGAAGAATACCCCAGCGTGAGCATTTCTTACGGGCGGGGCGCTCGATGGTGTGGAGCGGCACCCAAGAATACCTCCAGCTGATGCTCACCTATGCCTGGGGCCACGGCGTGATGATGGAGATGATGACTACGATGATGACAGAGCGGGCGTGCCGGTCCGCCGGCGGGCGTGGCCGGGTGCTCGGCGAACTGCGGCTCAAGGAGAGTCTCCTCCGCCAGAGTCACGAAGTACCCGGTCTCGCTCCCCTTTCGGCCGTTACAGACGTGGCCACAACCTCGGCACGGGTGGCGCCGGTGCCCGTAACCTCGGCACGGGTGGCGCCGGTGCCCGCAACCTCGGCACGGGTGGCGCCGGT
Organism: Phyllostachys edulis; assembly: GCA_036346405.1. Lineage (NCBI taxonomy): Eukaryota > Viridiplantae > Streptophyta > Magnoliopsida > Poales > Poaceae > Phyllostachys > Phyllostachys edulis. The sequence goes on from CM070554.1 coordinate 36,963,923, forward strand.
GCCCACAACCTCGGCACCAGGCTGCTGCGGCGCAGCCACACTAGGTCACCCATCCGCATCCGGGGCCGAAGCCGCACCAGGTCGCTGAGGCGTAGCAGCACCAGGTCACTGCGTCGTAGTTGCACCAGGTCGCCACCTCGCAGGCTTCAGCTGCGCCTCATGCACAAACCTACTTCTTCGTCTTGCAGGTTTCCCTTGGCGTCCTGGAGGCAGCAGCAAGATCCAGAAGACCACGACGGATCGACAGCATCCTCTCATGGTTGCCGAAAGGTGCTGGAAGTTGCAGACCCTGTTCTTGTTCGGATCATCCCAGGGTAGCGTGAAGACCCGATGCTTACTGAAGCCTTGCTAATGTTAAGTCTTGCTGAGCAAAGCAGCGGGGCGGAACATCCAGCAGGGCCTCTAGCAAATCCTTCGGTAACCTCCCTACAGCCTCAACATTCCCAGCAGGTTCTCCAACAGGAAGAGCTGCAATAGGAAAACAATGCTATCACTAAGGAGGTAACTGCAATGGAGCCTACGCTCCTGCTGCAAGATCTGTCCAGGCCACGATCTCCGTCAATGTTAGGCCAGCCGGTGACCTCTTCTCTCTTTGTCACTCCTGCGAGCTTCGATTCGTCGCGATGATGAATGCAGCGGAAAAAAAAGGCTAATCCAACGAGAGGTGGGCGGGCGCGTGGCGTCCCTCTTCTTTGTAGCAAAAGTTTGCAGCGATCTGAAGCGTCAAACAAGCGGAAGCGGAAGGAAGCTCGGCGCCCTCTTGACACACCTGGACCTTGAGACCATCCAAGCACTCAGAGCGTTAGTGGGTGTTGACGGCAAGGCACAAGTGGATCTTCCGGCCTTGGGACTCACTGCCAAAGACCTTTCGGCTCTTGTCCAGATCTTTGCGGCTGAAGGCTACCATGAAGTTCGGTTTATAGTAGAGGCTTATCACGGGTTTAAGTGCTTCATGATGTATGCACACAGGAACTCCTTTCCACTTAGGGGTACGAACTTGCCTGTTGTAGTCAGTCCTCTGCACCTTTTAACTGTTTGTAGGGTGCAGCTAGTACATGTGCGACTGCAATGTATGTGTCTGCAGTGTGTGTATGGCAGGGAAGTGGCATACTTTTGCAGGGTGCTAGGTGCCTTGTATGGAAAACACATGAAGATTAATATATGCTATTGCCTCATATGTTTTTGTATTGACTTAATTATAATGTCCTCCTTTAAAATCTTGAATTGGAATGTGAGAGGCTTAAATGCTCGGCGAGGCGGTGTAGTTAAATCAATTGGTGGCGGACACGAGGATGCTCTATTCTTTGCTGCAGAAAACAAAGCTTGACACGATCTCACCGAGCCTTGCAACCGAAATTGCGAGGAAAGCTTCAAGGCATGTTTTATAAACCGGTGATGAAACCAGAGGGGTATATTGGTGCATTGGGACCAAGCGTTGATTTAAGTGGATAACTCTTTCTTTTAAATAAATCCATAACAATGAAAGTTAAACCACTTGATGGTGTTCCCCTTGGTCGCTAATAGTTGTTTATGGCCCACATGAAAATCTGTACAAACAAGCTTTCATGGAAGAAATAAAGCACATTCACGAAGGAATCAATGGACCGTGGCTCATTGCGGGGATTTCAATCTCATATCTGAGCTTGAGATAAAAACAACTTAAACTTGAACTGAAATTTGATGGGACGATTTCGTTCGGCCCTTAATCATTGTGAGTTGAAGGAGATTCATCTTCAGGATCGACGATTCACCTGGTCCAATGGTCAACGTAACCCAACTCTGGAAGGGATTGATAAGGTTTTTTGTAACATACAATGGGACCTAGCGTACTCGGATCATTATTTACGATCGCCCTCTTCCTCAATCTCAGATCACTGTCCTCTGCTAATCTCGGGGAGGGGCAGTCGACCGCCTAGGCGTTTTACTTTTGAAAATTACTGGCCAACAATGACTGGTTATAATGAGGTGGTTCAAGAGGCATGGTCTCAGCCGGTCCATGAGATTGACCCAATTAACAGGTTAATTGCCAAATTGCAAAAAACAGCAAGGGCGCTAAAGGCATGGAGCAGATGGCAAATTGGAGATCTCAAATTACAGCTGCATTTGGCACTGGAGGTGGTTCTTCGACTTGATAAGGCACAAGAACATCGCGCTCTTTCCCACGCCGAACATGAACTTCGAGTAGCGCTAAAGTTAAGAATTCTTGGACTAGCGGCCATCCAACGAGTAAAATGGAAGCATCGCTCTCGACTGACCTGGCTGCGATTAGGAGATGCAAATATAAAATTCTTCCACTCAAAAGCTATTTCAAGAAAAAGGAGAAAGCTCATACACACTTTGACGCATCAGGGGAGTACCTTCACACTTCATCTTTGAGAAAGAGGATCGCTAGCTAAATATTACCTGAGCTCTTAGGGATTGCAAAGTCGGCAACCCAAACCTTTCTTTGGGACTCACTTAGGCTAAAGCTTTTGCGGCCAATGCATGACCGACCTCGAACAACCGTTCACGAGCAGAAATTAAATCGGCCATTGAAGAGCTTTCGGCGGACAAGGCTCGGGGCGGATGGTTTCACTGCAAGTTTTTTCAAAGCAAGTTGGGAAACAATTAAAGAGACTATCTTAGCAGTCTTCCAGAAGGTATATGCCTTGAACAGCCTGCATTCCACAAAATCAATACAGCAAACATAATACTACTACCAAAAAAAGATCAGGCATCCCAAATTTCAGAATTCAGACCAATCAGTTTGATCCATAGCATTGTCAAGATCTTGTCCAAGCTACTCTCCCTTAGGCTTTCAAAATATATGGATGCTTTGATTTTTTAGAGTCAGAGTGCGTTTATCAAAAAGCGAACTATACAGGACAACTTCCTGTACGTGCAAAACATTGCCACAAGTTACCACCGATCCAAGGTCCCTATGTTACTGCTGAAACTAGATATTGCCAAGGCTTTTGACTCCATCGCCTGGCCCTATATATTAGACATGCTGCATCACAGGGGGTTTGGAGGCCGATGGAGAGCTTGGGTTGCTATGCTACTTAGTATGTAAACTTCTCAGATTATACTGAATGGCGTGCAGGGACCACACATAAGGCATCAGTGTGGGGGTACGGCAAGGAGACTGCCTTTCACCTTTCCTATTTATCCTGGCAATTGATGCCTTACATTGTATCCTTGACCCGGCAGACCAACATGGGTGGCTAACGCCTCTAAGTGGAAGATTCATGAAGGCAAGATTGTCTGTCTATGCTGATGACGCAATGATTTTCTTATCGCCAAACAAGGACGACGTTGATAATCTTAAGGAGATCCTGCGGATCTTCGGAGAGGTAATAGGGCTTGTCATAAACATTTCAAAAAGTGCTGTTATACCTATCCAATGTCAATCATTGCAACTGGACGAAGTTCTCCAAACTTTTCCAGCTACACGGCTGCAATTGCCTTGCACCTACCTTGGGCTGCCACTCACCTGCCGCAAGGTAGGGAAGGTGTTGTTTCAACCTCTACTGGACAAAATGCACAATAGACTGGGCGGGTATAAGAGGAACATGCTATCCCATTTGGAAGGTTAGTGGTGCTAAATCACGGTCATCACAAACTATACCAACATATCATCTTCTGACCCTTCGAGATACCCTTTGGATAATAAAGCAAATAGATAAAAGGCGAAGAGCTTGGTTACGGGTGGTGGCGACATCTGACTTGGTGGAAAATCTTTGGGTGAATTGGCGCACAGTATGTCGTTTGAAAAAGTTTGGTGGTCTTGGGGTCTTATGTCTTGAGCGGTTTAGTCGTGCTCTTCGTCTTCGATGGCTTTGGCATCAATGGAAAACACCGGATAAGCAATGAAATGGAATGCCGCTCCCGATAACTTTGAAAGACCATCTTTTTTTCCGTGCATCCACAACGATAAACATCGGAAAGGGCGACAAGGCGAACTTCTGGAAGGATAAGTGAATTGGGCTGAGATCTTTATAGGAGATGACGCCAGAACTCTATCATATTGCAGCACGTAAAAATTGCACGGTGCAGGATGCAACCCACGAAGGAAAATGGATAATGGATCTGCGAAAAAAAATCAACATTTTCCTAATTCGAGATTTCGTACAGGTCTATACCATGGTTCACCAAGCCTCACTAAACCCTGATATCCCAGATGACATATCTTGGAGGTGGACAACATCAGAAAACTACTCAACCAAATCCGCATATGAGATGCAATTCATCGGAGCGACGGAGGCCCCTTTTCAAAAACTTTTTTGGCGCATTTGGGCACATGAAATGTAAAATCTTTGCATGGATTCTGTCACATCCTCAACTTAATAAAGAGAATTATTATACATCTCATGAGCATGCATCATTGATTTCAAACTTTTGCATAATTTATTGCACTAGGAAAATCTTTAACAAGTGTTAAACCTACACTTTGTAACTCAACTCCAAAAGGGAACAGGAACAAAACTCTATGAACATCCTCTGAAAATAATTTATTCAAATACTATAGTAATTATAATGAATTAATATAATTTTTCCCAAAATTTTGGGACTGGGTTAAACCTTGAGAAAATTCAAACATCATTTAATAACATACACTAAGTTTGAATTTATTATATATACATTATATCATGAACTGTGGTGTTCAATAATTTTTTGGGCACTAGACCTTCCCAGGAACCCCTGTGATTTATTTCACAATTTTAGGAAATTTATTCCTATATTTAACACCCTGGTCAAAGTAGGGAGGCCAAGTTAAACTCAGTGAAACCCTAGAACCCAAACCTAGTCGCTACTGTTCATCGGGTGCGAACCTGACCTGGTGAACTGACTCAGTCCAACCGCCTAGATGCACCATCGCATGCAAGTGTTGGATCTAACTTCAACGGTCCGATTCTCGCCTCCTTGCGACACTGTCAAAACGCCCATCCAATCTGAGCCGTCCGATTGGAAATCGACGGCCCAAATTATGTACCCCCTTGGCGACCGAACTTCCCCTCTAAACCTTGGCCATCCAGATCTGATCTAACGGTCCTCACTAATCCACTTACTCAGGCTCGCCACAAGGTTGTGTGTGTGTCGCTGACAAAGAGGGGCCCGCTGGTCAGCTGCTTCGTCAACCTCTCGCAGGGGACGATCTCCACGCGGCCGCAACACTCCGATGCGCCCAGAACGGCTCTTCGACGCCGTCAATCCATCGCCCTCCCCAGCCTATCGTAGTGCTTCTCCACTTGACGCCGCCTCCGCTCCGTCTCTCGGCTGAGCATAAGTCGTCTCCAAGCCTTGGCATTTCCCTCACTTCTCCTCCCGTTGGCAGAGGAGAGGGACGCTTGCTCGGGTGAACCTCACGGGTAAGCTCCCTCCTTTGGTGCCCTTCGTTTTCTCCTAGCCACGCCGTGTCCATTTGAGCTAATCCGGGTGTCTGTCTTCGCTTGTAGCTCGTGGAACACCTGCGTGCTCTTGGCAACACCAGAGCACGCCCAAGGCTAACTCTGGTTGCCAATTTCGTCTACGGTGAGATCCTCTCCATTCCTTTCGCGTCACTTTGTGCCTCCATACCTAGTGATGTTTTCCCCTCAACTAATTCATCGAATTGTCCACAGGAGCTAGGTAATTTGGGATTTTTCCCCCTTCTCGGGCAAGAGCTTCATTTCACTCCCTAGTGTCGTTCGGGTAGGTCATTCACCGTTTCCTCGTGTTTACATCCTCTACTTAGCCTCCTTAATCTCCCCAACTCACTCATTGTCCTTCGATTTGTGCCCAGTGCCCTATCCTCCTGAAGCCGTGCCGCCGCCGTCGTCTTCTTCAGCTCCGGCCGAGCTCCAGCAACTCGAAGCTTCCTCGGGCACCTTTTCTCGCTTAGGTAACCTCTCATTAATCCCTAGGTCCTTGGCACCCGCTTGATTGAGCTGCAGCGGAGCTTTACCTCGTTTTGCTCGTTTGCCGTATATAGTAGCGCCGCTCGCCGCCGACTAGCCGCCGTTCTGAGCCGGCTCAGGTGCCGTGAGTGCCCTCAACGGGTGCGCAACACTATTGCGCACCTAGGCATGGCCTTAGAACGCGCCGCTGTGGCGCACAGCGCCGGCAAGCAGCCGGTGAACCACGCGGGCGAAATCCCGTTGTCGTTTTCCGACCGCCTGTAGCATATGATTAGGACTTAATTTACAATCATTAGCATTTAAACTCCGTCTTAAACACACTAATTCACTCACTTACACGCGGGCCCCCTTGCACAGAAATCTGGCACTAATACTTGCCCTTGTGAGACTGACGTGTGGGCCTAGCCACGTAAGCCGCCTGTTCAACTTAAACAGCCGAAAACACTAAGATCGTTTTGAGCCGTTGGATGTAGAATCAACGGCTCTGCTCCGATGGGCCATTCGGACCGCTCTGAACGCGCCGCAAATCTGGGCGTACGTTGTGCAATGAACGGTCGCGATTGATGGGCTGATCGGACCACCCCATCGAGCCGCGATTGGTGACCGTTGGATTTAAATCCAACGACTCACAAGCCTATCCTGTGTTTCTCGCATGGCACACTTGCGATGGGCCATGCGCAGCAGCCTTGGCAGAGGCTGGGGTTAGCACGCGCTCGGTAAGAAAAGTAGTAAATGAATTAGAAAAATCTGTAAACGAATTATTGGTACACTGTAAAATATGTATGACTTCAAAAATGCATAACTAATTCATCTTACCCCCAAAATGGATGAAACCACTTCTGGTAATTTTCATTTTTAATGAACTTTATATTAAAATTAATTCCAAACATGTCTCTGTAGCAGAGAGTATTATTATGGAAAATGATCCATAAACTTATTATTTTTACAATAGAAAAAGACTGATAACTTAAAAAATGGACAACTAATTCATAAACATTCCAAATGAGGTAAACTCAACTATTCTGGTCTTGTAATAATATTCCCTCTTTATCCATATAAACCTTATACCCTCCACTGCTCTACAAAATTTGACCTCATAATTAAATTACTCAAAGAGAGCATATTGAAAGCTGAAAATTCAAATCGTAATAACTCTCACATGCTAAATCCAAATGAGATAATTCTTTCACCTAAATTCATCTAAAATCATGATTTAGCTACTGTAGAAAAATCATACATTTTTGAGCATTTTAAATTTTTGGGTATTTCTTGATGCTTATTCGATATTATATTTATCTAGATACCGAGCCTATCGATATTGACTTATCGCTACTGAAGAAGAGCAACTGAGTTACTAGCAAGGCAAGCATCATTTGAACTTTCTTTTGCATCATACTTGATCCTAGTTTTGTTAAGTTAGTGCAATGATAATTGCTTGCATGCTATTTTTGATAATGTCGCTATTTTTGTGATGTGTAGTTTAGTTATCTCCTAATTCATTGAGGTTATACTTGAATTATTCCAGTACCACATGCTTAAGTTAGAATGGTTGAAATATATTGTTCGGGTTGCTTAGCCATGCAAGTCTAGAACCGTTAGTTGATTGTCGGGAATAACCCGACAATTATGGGTTAAACACAACTAGCTTTATATGCTTTTGTTTCAGATCTTCGTATCTATTTTATAAGTTAAATTTTGTCATTTTAAATGAGCTGTTGGGTCTGGACAAGTGATGGTTAGTGATGGTGCCTTCGTGCACGAGATTCGGGTAAGTGGTTGCCTTGTCTGGACAATTAAGGACCGAACTTTGGGTACCTATGGTTCAAGAAAAACTCAGTGCTATCACACGCGGTGTATGGGCACCACTTGGTTAAGTAAGGGGGTGGTATTGTTGGGTTGATGACTAGTGGTGTGAGGGCGTATATGTGTTCCATCGCATATATGTTCCATAAGGGTGCCGATTGCAATTATTTATTGTGAGGGTGAGCCCTCTTTAAACTTTATTAATTGGGTTGGCATTTCCGGCACAACTTGCGTGCCCGTTTAGTTGTAGGTGAGTCAACTCAATAGTATCAACTTGCTGAAAAATACTAAGTCTTGGTTTACCCGGCCGGCATACTATAGGAAGTATGCTATATTCAGAGGCATCTGGAGGCTTACGGGCTAATCAAGTCGTGTGGGTAAAGTAGTACACCCCTGCAGGGTATAAATCTATTCGAATAGCCGTGTCCACAGTTATGGACGACCGCTTGAGTTTGTGGCTGCTTATCGTTAGACTTGGAATTAAAATTGTGGGATAACTTGGTATTGTCATGAATGGGATGTTCATGCTTGTTGTTGTATCAAAGTGGACAGCCACTTTGTTATTTGGATGATTCATTTGTTATTCAATTTACTACTTATTCACATGTTTTACTTCTACCTCAAATCTGATTTTGAAATGGCACTTGAAAAACTAGTATATGTAGGTTGTAAATTGTTGCGTCTCTTTTGCAAAACTAAGCCAATATGAGCCATCTTTTGTAATCACCTCTAGCATACTAATTTTTATTTGTGTAAGACTTGCGAGTACCTTTGTACTCAACCCGATTGCTACAATTTTAGGTGAGGAAGTGTATGAGCCCGTTGAGCTTGTTAGCGCCGATTTTAGCGACGCTAATGAGTAATGCTATCATTTAACTCCTAGTCGGTTGCCGATGGGTTATGGGGCATACCATGCTGGATATTTTGGTTTATTTACTTGCTTCCGCTGCTACTTAATACTCTTATTTGAATTTGGCCGGTCGGCCGTTTGTAATGGATGTAAACTTTAACTATTATGTTGTATGTCTTTTGAACTAGCTATGTATGTTGTTGTATGGATGTGATCAACGTTGTATGAGAGTATGAGCATATTGGTCGCTGATCTTGGGAGCCAATATGATTACATACTCGCTGTTCGTGGCTTCCTATTTAACTCACTAAGTGTAGTGCTTGACTCGTTGGAGAACTGAAAATCATGTAGTGCTCGCAGGGGAGCAACGCTCATGATCGTCGGAGCTCCAGTTTGTAGTTAAGCCTTTCACTTGGATTGAGTTAAGTTGGAATCCATTTACTTGAGGCCCTAGAGTTATGTCCTTAAGACCATGCTTAGTCTCGGTCTTACGATGATAACTCGGGGGTCCTCACAGATTCTCGTTCAACATAGCCTCCCGACAGCTGATGTCCTAACAGCTCGTCATATGCAAAATGACCATTGGTGTCCTCTATGCACAAACAACCCGGAGACAGCTATGCATCTTTTTGTAGAATGTTTGTATGCTAGACAAGTCTGGACACTTGTGGCTACCTGGGTCGGGCGGCAAAATCTTTCACCATCGCAGTGGGCTACGCGACTGCGGATGGTGGACTGGTGGATTGACACCTTTCACTCGGGCATAGGTAGTTGCAGAAAAGGCCAAGCCTCCTTGATTCTTCTCACTCCGTGGCACATTTAGAAAGAAAGAAATAGACGAATATTTCAGCATCACAGAGAGGAACCAACCGGATTGTTGGCCTTCATCAAGGAGGAAGCTCGGGCATGGGCGGCCAGTGGGGCGACCAAGCTTCAAGCCTACTTACCGGAGGGCAATGTAATCCAGCCTATAGAAGAAGCTTAAGCTCGGTAGTTACCGGCGTAGGGGTTTCTCTTGGTTTTATCCTTTCTGTTTTTGTTCATTTTTTTCTTGTTTTTTGCGTTGTATTCTTTTGTTGTTACGTTCTCCTCTCTTTAATGCAATAGCGGCAATCTTGTCGTTTCCTCAAAAAAGGCAAAAGAAGATTTTCAAAGAAGGCAGAAAGGAGAGGAGGCGGATTGAGGAGGGGTTTGGGCTAGGTGGCCATAGCAAAGAGCTCTTTGGGCCGAGGAGACGGGCTTTGGTCCAAGAAGGATTGAGGGGGAAATTAAGATAGGAATTTGATTTTAAAATTTGTGGAAAAACAAAATTGAGTTTATCTCACATTGAAACAAACTTCAAAATTTCCAATTTAAGTAACCTAAATAATTTGAATTCAAATAAAAATTTCAACTTCATCACATTTCTGGATTACTTCAAATCAAATACTTTTGAGATGCTATGGAAAGAGAAAAGGTCCGGAGATCTTCCGAAAATTCTTTAAAAATTGAAATATACTAAAATTAGAAATTTTTTAACTATTACAAATTTTAAGATGTTACATCTTGACATGATCTTATATTTGTTAAGGTTGTGTAACATTCCAAGTTCGGCGTCATAAGTGTTCAATATAAATATACCATTATTTATGTTACAAGTTTGGCCTTCAAGATTTTTCTACATTACAAGATTTAGATATTTGAAAGATGGTTCTCACATTATCTTGATAGCTAAAACATTGATTTTTATTTATGTCTTGGTTCAATCATGCAAAGTTTGCATGTGGGATACTATCGAACTAGGACAAATGCATTTGATTTAATGGGGCTTGAGAATCACATCATGGACCACTTTATGGATAGATCCCTCACATGTTGGAAAATTATTTATGAGGCTACCACATTCTCAAGCTATCCAAATGTAATCCATTCATCCTTCATCCAACGGTCCATATTTGGATTTGCACTATTGCACCTAGACATGTATTTGCACTTGATGTGTTCCCCTAAATTTAAGACTTGTTTGGATAATTGTGTCATATTATGTTTTTCTACAAAATACTAAGTTTCTAGGCTTACTAAACCTAGGATATATATTTTTGATAATTCACAACAGTTGTGTGTTGTGTTTTTTGTACAAAAGACCAAGCTTCTAGGCTTAGTAAACCAAGGATATATTTTGTTGATGACATTCACAATAGTTGTGATTTGTTGCTAAATCTATCCTTTAAAGATACCTTTCTCTCTCATAGTACTTGCATTCTCCTAGATTTATGCAATTGAAATATATTGGTTATAATTCCTTTTGGATCCATGTCTACTACTTGCAACACTGACCTATACCACATTTGAGTATAGTACTTGTAGTCTAAAACATTATCTGGGAAGAGTATAAGCACTCTTCCCTTCCAACTTGTCGATGAATCACTATTGACCTTACGAAATAAATGTCGGGGACACGGATCTCAAGACTATGCAAGAAGAGACAGGGTTTTTTCTGATAGATTCAAGCCTTCTTCGGAGAGAATAACAACCCTACTCCTGTGTTCTTGTATTGAATGGGATTACAGAGTACAACAAGCCAACAAACTAAGTTTAATGGCTTCTATTGTTGATCAAGCTCTTGGACCTCTCTCTCGTTTCTTTGGCACAACCCCTTATATAGTGTTTGAAAGGATGATAGTTGCTATGTCGTTAGGAGACGCCTTGGTAGTTGCTTGAGTGCGCCTGTGGATGACAGTTGCTATCAGTGAGACATCATCCTGCATGTTTGCTTAGCGATTATTGCCAGAGACAAGAGTTTCGTACGGTTGTGCAAGAGATAACGCACACGCATATTAACTACTACACATACTTGAGTGTAGCATACAGAGTCCCTAGTCGATAAGGTACACATATCTGTGGATTTTATCGATCATAGGGTGGTCGTAATAGATCGTATGACCATAAGGTGGTCGTAATAGACATTACGACCATAAGGTGGTCGTCATCTTCCTTGATCGTTGTAGGTACTAACGACCAGGGGTATCTTTGAGAGCTATTTAGAATACCATTATCCATAATAAATATTATAGATAACTAGCTTCATTAATTGAGGATTATTGAATCATTTTCATCTAGTCTCCCAACTTCAAGTGAAAATGACTTACTTGAGAAGAGGTCGTAGGTCTATTGTCGGAAGGAAAGCTTTCCCAACGAGTATTTCTTTTGACCAGAAGTTGACTTGGTTAAGGAAGGTATTTTTATTTGAGTTGTAAAAATAGAAAACTTTTTACCGAGCATGCGGGAAAAAAGAATGCGAATGGTCTCTTACAATTTTGTCTGTTGGGAGGGGTTCTCGAAGAGATTCCAACTGCTAGGCTCCCTCACATTTTTACTTCAAGCCTATGGTTATAAATAGTTGTTGGAGGTAAGATTAGAGTTTTTACTTTCCCCAATTATTTCATCCCTTTTGAGCTCTCGTCTTCTCCGCCACCAGCCAAATCCACAATCTTTCTACCCAAGTTCTCCAAATCCAAGATAAATCTTTTTAGAAGAAATGGTTGGATTCGTATCTCAGCGGGAAAAATCGGAGATGGACGTTGAGAAGATGACTGCTTTGGTGGTCACCGAAAAGATTCCCTGGAGATCTCTGGTGAAGTGGACGAATGCAGAGGGTCATCAATGGCCGTCGGGGGAGAAAGACACAATCACGGTCTTCCAATTGCACTGCGAGTGTGGATTTAGGTTGCCCTCGCACCCATTTCTGGTAGTGGTGCTCGAGTACTTTGGGGTGGAATTGGTGAACTTATTTCTTAATTCTATCACAATGCTGAGTGTATTCATTTAGCTTAGCAAGGCGTACTTGGGGATCCCCATAGATCTGGATCTCTTTAAGTACTACTACGGGATGAGCAAGCGAAGACGGGTCATGGGAATTGTGCAATTCAAATCCATGAAGGGAAGTTGAAGGCGTACATCGCGTTGTACACCTGATCATCCTGGTCGGGATGGAGGAAGAAGTGGTTCTACATGGCGGTCACCAAGGATGACCGCCTTTTCTTTGCGGGCAAGTCCGCACAGAAGAAGAAGAAGACATGGGACATGACCTCGAGCGGTCGATGTTGGATCTCCATGTGGATTCAATGCATCAAGGACTTGAGGGATGGAGGGCTGACCTGATGGCATGTGGTGAAGGATTTCATCACACGACGAATCGGCCCCCTGAAGGATCGAGCACATCCCATGTGGGAGTACTCGAGGGTCGGAGATTCGACCAGGGATTACGAGGAAGGTACATCTATAATCAATTTAGCTCTTTAATTTTTGATTCAAGCATATTTGTTGATTATATTCTTTTATTTGTAGACTTGTCGCAAAAGGAAAATGATGCTCGGGTCACGATCATCTGCGACAAGATGCCCATGAATACAGATGGGGGCTCCTTAGATCTGGCGATGCGTCTCCAAGGAGGAAAAATTGAAGCATCTAAAGGTAATCAATAAATTTATTGATTTCACCTTTGACGACCAATGGTCATGATTTCAACCACTTAGTAATCTTTGTTTCTTAAATTTTGTAGCAAGTCGGTGTATCAGGGACCCTAACCTATTTGGACATCGACTTGGGATCCATTGAAGATGACTCGGAGGGAGATCAAATCCCTTTGAGTAAGAGATGTCGTCTTGTAAAGATGGCAGACAAGAAGAAGGATAGGAGTCCGAGCTCCCTCCTTCCCCCGACCTCCCTAGTCACTCGCTCCTGAGCAGCTTCGACTACAGAGGAGAAAAGGAAGGTGGTCGTGAACCATAGAAGGAGCATCCCAAAGGCCAAAGTACCACTTTATTATGATACTCAGACATTCTCAGTTTCTCCTACACCTGCTTTTGTCAAGCAAATAGAGAAGGAAAACTAGAAGAACTTTACTTCTTTTGTGAAGGCTACTGCCGCCCCAGCGGGGCTTGTAGGCCTAAGAAGTCTGAGCCCCCAAGTGATCAAAGTAAGTTTTGATCACAATGAAGTTGGTGAAACTGGCTGAAGAAGTGGAGAATAAGAATGAGAAGAAGACCAAGCCTTCTTTAGGTAAGATATCTTCTGGTTTCAGGATTGTATCCAAGAAACCGAGGTATGTAAAATTCGAAGACAAGTAACAATACTTCTTTATTTTACGACTTGATTTTCTAATCCTTTTTCTCCTCATGTAGTCATGCTCCTTCAGCCACCGAGGAGGTTTCCAAAGGAAACCTACCGTTGTTGAAGCTTCGACCATTGGGATGATAGTCTTCCCAATAGTCATGGAGGTAGAAGCAGTCGAAAATCCAACCACCTTTCCTGAGGCGGTAGGAAAGGAAATTGCCACCGTCGAGCCAGCCACAACTACTGAGGTGGTTGTCCCACCTGTGGTCGTGGAGACGGAGGCGAAGATGGCAGAAGATTCGACCACTCTAGTGATCGAGTCAGTCCTCGAGGACATCAATGTCCAGACAAGGGAATTGACCATTCGATCACCAGTGGTGGTCGATCAAGCAGCGGTGGAAGGGCACGATCAAGGCCCTTTGTGATGGAGGAGAGGCTACCAAGTCACGTCCTCGGACCCCCAAGGTACGAGTTCCTCTTCATTTGATGATGAAGAAGAACTTGACGTCTTTTTTCCCAAATTTTTTGGTGTTACAGAAGTTGGGACTTCATCTTGGAGATCATGCAACTGAGTTCCACACCCTAAAGATATGCCAATCCGAGGGCTCATTTTTACGCATTTAACGTCTTCAACAAGTTTGGTGGGAGAAAGTCGAGGGACTCAAGAAGTTTGAAGACCATGAGAAGGTGTACTCAATCTATGCTCGATTGGTGATCGATGTCGAAGATTTGATACCAAATATGCAATCTTGAAGTATTTGTGTTTTTCATTTATGACCTTCTTCATCATTTTGCTTCTTTTCCAAAAAGCAATCGAACAAGTCATGATATGTGAAGAAATGACCCAACGACTTGTGGAGGTGAAGAAACAGAAAGACCTTCTCTGTGAGTAGACAGAGAGATGGTAAGTTACTCTTACGAGTACACTTCGACCACCTTTTGTGTTCCAAATGCGTTAAGCTTTGTAAGTTCAAAAGTGAAGCCAAGCCTCTTACTGACGCACTCAATTACGAGAGAGTCATGTCACAGAAGTTAAGGGCAGAAAAGAGGACCTACTCAAGAACCTCTAGGAGGCAAATTCTGTAGCTTGCGAACTGCAGAATGTTATTAAAAGTAAGTCTCTCTTTTTATATTTGTCTTTTTTCGATAACTTTCTTTCTTTTTCTGGTCATAGTATCTTGAAGCCGTTGAGCGATTTCTTCGGCAAAGGTGACGTAGCCTGGTGCTTGTCCAAGATGTTGGCTTGGATTTTTCTAAGAGATCATTGATCCTTTGTAGCTCTCAATCAGTTTCTATCTGGTATCAGATTCGACTAGGTAGCATGCCCTGGGCCGCAATCCTTCTTCTCCTAGAAGTCTCAGGATCATCTATATCCAAGTTTGCCAGGGCATCTCTTGGTGGAGTGCGATCACCTCGAGGATATCGGTTACGCTCATGAATGTTGAGATTTCCCTCATCATCGGAGGGGTTCTCGCCATTCGTATGAGTGCCGAAGGGTGTGTGCGACATCCCTAGTCCTGTCACAAATCAGGATCTATAGGGAGGATGAAGATTTCCTAGCTGTTGTCGTCGCTAGTGGACGATCCCTCCTAGCTTGATGAGTAGTCGAAAGATAGTGCCTCATGACTTGAAATAATCCCCTCCAGCAAGGGGAATTTTGGGTTATAACCGTCTCCAATCGAAGGCGAATTCTTCGGGTATGTGGTCGAACTTGCAACCGCAATATGTTCGACCATGTCCCGTGTAGTGGTAACCACACCATGACGGTTAACATATGGCGATCGAGCCCGCAATCGTGTGTTCGGGACTCGATGAAGGAGATTAACTGTCCTTGGAAAGGCTTGAGCACTTCGAGGTGGGAGCCTTGCTACATTTTGTGCTGTCGTAGGCGACATTGGTTGTGGTCGCTGGACCCTTGCCTGTGAGGATTTTGACTCTCCTTTGGGCGTGGTGGCTTTGGTGAGAGTGTTGGAGATAACATGCCCTCATGGATTGTGTCGTGGTGCGATCCCCGGGACCGTGAAGGGTCCCTAGAGTAGGCATTTGCCCTCGGACGAAAAGACGCTCTACTCGTAGTCATAGCAGGCATCCATGTCGATTTCAGCGTAATCTGGAAGATCGAACCAATTCTCCTCGTTCCATTCGTTTGCCATGGAGGCATCTAAGTAGAAATGATGAAGATCGTCGGAGTATCCCCACGGACGACACGAACTGTCGATGAATCACTATCGATCTTACAAAATAAATGTCAGGGATACGGATCTCAAGGCTTTGCAAGAAGAGACAGGGCTTTTAGGCGAGTTCAGGTCTTATCCAGAGAGAATGACAACCCTACTCACGTATTCTTGTATTGAATGGGATTACATAGTACAACAAGCCAACAAACTAAGTTTATTTAATATTATGCAATAGTTTTACTTTTGCGAGATATGTATTTGATATTCAATGATGCAACTGTGTGCACTAGCTACTGATACATGGACTAGTGTAGGTATACACAGAGGGTTCCAGACGGCAAATCTGGTCCCAACTCATAGTGACGCGAAGAACACCAACTCATAGTGACGCGAAGAACACCTCCCATTGCTGCCCCTTGTTGGCTTGACGTTTCATCAAACACATGGTGGGCAAGCAGCTCTGATACCATATTGTTACGTTCCTACCTTGCTAGATACAAATTACACTAGTAACTGAGGAGTAATTGGAGAAAATTAGATAGAGTTTAGACTAGGAATAGCTGGGAATCAGGGGTAGGCAGCAAGAAAGAAGGGCATACAAGGAAGAGGACAGAGAAGTCAAGAGGAAGAAGAGGCAATAGCCTTGTTCTTTTCTCTCTCTCTCTCATTTTTGTCCAGTTTGCTCCCTATGCCAAGGTTGAGTGTATCCAGCCCAGCAGCCCAATTTGGCGATTCTTCCGATAGTACACGTTCTGTCCCTCTCGTTGCGTGTACCAGCTAGCTACTTCTATGGATTCCACAAATACACCATGTACATTGAGTTTTATCCAATTCGGGCGAGGATTCTTCAAAAGACATTTTCTTTTTGTGAGGTACACTTAGGCTCAAAAGGCGGCCGCTGAATGTCGAAAATACGCCTTATTTCCTCGCTTGTTTCCTATGAACAAAGCTCGCTAAGCATCGATCAGCGGTCACATATTTGGCTCACAACTTGACTCGTGACGATTTTAAGTAATGTCCTAAAGCAGCAATCTCGTACAGGCAGATTAGCATGAAGATGTCAAGATTCACATGAAAATGTCCTAGAATAGCAAACTATCATCGGCGAATAGCAAATTGGTTACTTATAGTTACAGGTCAGATTCACATGAAGATGTCTCTTGTGCCATTTTTAGATGAACTGAACAAGTAGGATTCACATAATCAGCCATGCATGCTGCATACACATTTAATTCAATCAGCCATGCATGCGTACATATGCAATATTATGCGATGTATGCATGTGCCTGACCTCTGAAATTAAGGGTCAATATTTACACACAACTAAAATTTAACAGTTCCCCGGTCCCGCTCGTACTCCCTGGTTTCAAAATATTTGCCACATGAGTGAAATGCGTAGTGTACGTGAGGGCACTTACAATGGGGGATTTGATCATATGCTACTACCAAAGATTGATAATTGATTATTTGCCACTCATATGTCTATGACATCTGGATCCGGGACCCAGATATCATAGACATATGCAGTGGCAAATCATCAAATCCACTCTTTTGGAGTGGCAAATAATCAATTATCCCCCAATAGTTTGATACAAAACCTTGATAAAGGGGGTCACACTTGTTGCACGGGTCTCTCATATTTAGGGAGAGGAATGGCCCACAAAAGTAGTATCAAGTCCTTCCAATGACCACGCTGGCACTACTATTTTCTAGGTTTCCTAGAAAGTTTTGATACTTGCATAAGTATCAAGCTCATTCTCTCTCTTCCTTCTCCCTCTTGTCCACTTCATCAAAAAATCCAATGTGACATAGCTATAGTTTCAAGCAGAGTTTTTAGCCAATTTAGCTTTGTTGGAGCATAGAATAGCAAAAGTAGCCCCCTCTCCAAAACAAGTACAAAACTGTCACCGCGAAGTTGCGTGGACTTGCCACGTAGCGAATCTGGCCCCTAAGGGCTTGGTTTTAGCGAATTCGCTCCCCCCCCCCCCCAAGGGCATGGATTTAGCAAGTCCGGCCCCAAGAGCACGACATCGCTAGTCCGGCCCTGTGGTGCGGCAATGCCTAGTCTGGCCCCTAAGGGCGTGGTTTTGGTCTCAGTCGGCCCCTAGCGGCACAGTAGTCCCCCCTCGATTTTTTAAAACTAAAATCTTGCTTTTCGGTCGTCCTGGATTCTCGCCGCCTCCCCGCATGAGCGTAAAACACAGCGATTTCATCCTGCTGATCGCCATACCATGGCTATAAAACCTAGCGACGCTCTCTCATTCCCCCACACCAGAACCATTCTGCTCTATGTAGAGAGAGATGATCGATCAAGCAACAGACAGCGTGATCGGTCAAAATTAGTTCCGTTTTCGCTACCGATTTGAGGGTGTTTAGAGAAGTGTTTAGCTATCGTTTTAGTAGAGTTAGTTCGACATCAATTGAAGATCTTCTAGAGGATGTAATTTCTCTCGTATGCACTATGTTTATGAATTATGTAGTTAGTGTTAAAGTATTTAGTCATAATTAATTAACCGTAGTTAGTCCGTCGTAATTGAAATAGTTGTAATTAATTAGTCGCATTTTATTTGGCAAATTAGTCAGTTGTATTTAATGAAGTCATGATTAATTAGTCATAGTTAATTAGTCATAACTTTTCACTCGTAGTTAGTTAGTCGTAATTAATTACTCGTAGTTTGTTAGTCGTAATTAAAATTTGTAACTAAAATAGTCGTATTTAATTAACGCAATAAATTAGTCGCAATTAATTAGGCATCATTAAATAGTATTAATTAATTAGTCGACTTAATTAGAAATTTGTGGTTAGTTAGTATTAATTAAAATAGTCATAATTAATCAACTGTAATTAATTATTCCTAATTAATTAGGCTTAATTAAATGCTACTAACTAATCAGTCCTAATTATGTAGTGGTTGGTCATAATGAATTAGTCAAAATTTATTTGTCCTAAATTTTGAACTGTAATTAATTAGGCTACATTAAGTACTATTAATTATTTAGTCATAATTAATTAGACTTAATTAAAAAGTTGTAGTTATTTGCCTTAATTAAAATAGTTGTAATAATAAACCATAACTAGTTTGTCATAATTAATTAGTCTTAATTAAATATTACTAATTAACTAGTACTAATTATGTAGTGGTAATTAATTAGTCGTTATTACTAATTAACCTATTTGTTATATTGGGTACAAGAAATTGGGTTGTTGTGACTTTAGGTAATGTCGAACATGTAAGACTTGCTAGTGTTTTCTTTGCGATGGTCTCTAAATATGCACGCGCTATTTGCACTGTGAGTTGGACTGTCGAGATGCCAAGACAAGGTGGTCGAGTGGTCTAGAGGGACTCGATGCGATGAATATTCATGAGCTGAGGAGTTGCATCCATAGGGAGTTCGACACGAAGGCTACGACAAAGAAGCTTGCCATCGAGGGGGTCATCTGCACGAATAGAGGAGGGCAGGGCGTATGGGAGCTACTCAAGGTGAATGGCAGTGTGAATAGAGGAGGGCAGGGCGTATGGGAGCTACTCAAGGTGAATGGTAGCGTTGCATGGAGTCAGCACATGCAGATTGCTTCCCAGTCCGAGGCGGTGATATACGGGAAGCAGATGGTGTACATGAATTTCATGCACAGGATGCCAGAAAACCTTGATGATTCTTGTCCCTCGGGAAGAGGGCAACCGCAGGTGATGCATCAAGACGGTAGCACGGAATGTGCTGTGAGCATGGAATGTGATGTATTGGGTGAAGACTCTGAGAGAAGACTTGTGCATAACTTTGTGCAAAATGAGGGGGCGGGACAATGGTGGTCGGTCCGCATTGACTGCCATGAGTTTCTACCGAATCATCCGATCGGGTTGGAGGTCGACGAGGACCCTGACCCAAGCTCTGATGGTAGCGAGGAGGATGCCCTCAAGGGTGGTGGTCTCATCGACGGAATTGTGTCATCGAAGGTGCCTTACGTGGCATCCAGACTTGATGATATCATAGTGCAGTTGCTTGTACTACCACAAGAAGAAGGGTCCTAGTGGGGGCTTGATGCTGACACCCTGTTAGTGTAGCACCACTTCCCTAACAAGGCGACTGTGCAACAAGCAATATTGGGTACGCCTTGTCTATCAGCCGTGTGTACCGGGTGCATCAGTCCAACCCAAGACATTACACAATAAAGTGCCTAGTGGAAGTTTGCCCTAGCAAGGTCAATGCTCACAGGGCAAAGTTCTTTGGCTCGGTCTTCATGGTCAAGGCAATGATCGACCACACTTCTGAGCTGAGTGAGCTGTTGCAGCAGCATCGAAATGTGACTTCCGCATATGTGGCAAGCCTAATTAGCCACCTAGTTGCAAAGAACATGTCCGTCTCCCCCAAGATGTTGTTGTCCGAAGTCGCCAATCTGGTTGGTTATCCAGTCAACTATAGCAAGGTCCGATGAGTGAAGTAGAAGGTTATCAAGGCCATATACGGGACATATGAGGAGGCATACAACCTTATGCCAGGATGCTTCACCAGATTGCCAAAGCAAACCCCGACATGTACACAAACAAGATGGAAATAGAAGATCCTGATGGAGGCCCTAACTGCTTCATACTGGACCGTGTGTTCTGGGCTTTCTTTTAGGCCATCGAGGGATTCAAGTTCTGTCGTTGGTGCTCACGATGGATGATATTTTCCTCACCAATGTCGAACTCGGGAGCGAAGGATCTCAAATTCTCTATGTTTCATACACTAGTCCAGGAATAGCTAGTGTACACAGTCAAACAAAAGTGGATAGCATAACCATACAACACCACTCATTGATAATAATTAAAGTTGGTACAAAAGGGGCATAAAACCAATAAGCAAAATACAGCAGAAGCAAAAGCAGTAAAGTAGACCACACGATTCGCCACAGGCAATCATTTGGGGGCGTAGCCTAGTCGTCCAAGTTCTCATTCTCCTCGTAGTACTCCTCTCCTGCTCAACAATTGTATTAAGCAAGAGTGTGCACAAACAACCGTGCTCCGCAAGTTACACTCAATAAAAGATTATAATGCATGCAAGGATTTAACAACGGGAGGCTTATATGGCTCAATTTGCATAAATCGATATTTTTCATTTAAATATCCATACTAAGTTCTAAAGCAATTTACTCTATAACTAAAATTTATTTTCTAAATCTCAAGTTTTGTAGTGAGATAACATTCATCAACAAGTGGTGAAGGATACCTTCCTATCACATGGCAAACCGTCCAATTTTTCAATTGAATAAACTATCCAACAACCAATGATAAAGTCTTTTGAAATCAAAACAAAATTCTAACTTTGACTGGCTTTGCTTAGCATGTCCTTGACCATGGATACGACTATTTGAATAGTTCTTAACACTCTGCAGAGGTTGTACAACTTTACCCACAAGAGATAACTGACTTATAATGTCCATTTGACACACCACTAAAGGTGTGCGACTAAGTCATTATCTCAAAGCCTTTACAATGCATCATCCCATCGTAGTCCCGCCTCGCTAAGGTTTTGCTTCCTTTGAATAGAAACCCACCGGACTTAAGCCCCCTCTTGCGCCATGTGAGAATACATAAAAGTAGGTCATAAAGACACCCACGCAACCGGATGGTACAACCACGGTGAAATGATACAAATTATTTAACTAGGTCCCGTCCACACAAGACATGTGGTAGTACGATGAGGTTTAGTAAGATGCGGCTCGAAGACCAGTCCTTAATTGACTTGGACGACTTTCCAAAATAACCCCTGGGCCTCGATCATAGAGATGACTCAATCCCGTGCATCAACGTGCACCATCCAACATTCATTTCGCCCAAGTCCAAACCAAATTTTATTTTATTTACCAAGTTAAATCATTTTATAAACTTCTATGGTAAAGACAGTACCATAGTATCATTTTAAATCATAGTTAAACTTTTGGCTAAATTCTCCAAATTAAACAGTTTTGGTCTAAGCTTTGTCTAAGCAAAAAGTTTTTCAACATGTTCTAGCTCATACTAATGTATCAACTAGATTTTAACTAAGGTACCAAAGAATGACTAATTTAATAGCAAATTTTGGCTATACAAAGGAATTGGGACATAACTATAAAGCTTAAAATATGAATTGAAATAACTTGAATTTAAATAAGCATGTAATCACTACTACAAAATAAGCTATACAAGACGCCTCATCATAGACGTTACAGACAATTTATAACTAGAACTGCTCGTGATAATTCATAAACGAGTTTTAATAAGAACCGCGTGAATTATCACGAGCATTTCTTATTAAGAGTCGTCAGGAATTATCACAGACGGTTCTTAATAAGAACCGTTTGTGATATTCTGGTATTATAAATATCCATCTGAAGCAGCACTTCGCCTTTAGCGCCCACCCCTTGCGCCACTCGCGCCTCCTCCCCATTGCGCCACCTTAGAGAGGAGAAGGAAAGGAGGAAGCTAAAGAGAGGAGGAAGGGAGGAGAAGGAGAAGGTGACGAATTTCACGGGATATTTGGTATTTTTGTTGTGAACTCCGAGAGTAACGATTTGTAACCCTTTATATTTGCTCTAGGTTAATCGCTAATAAATTTAAGTATATTTGGTCAATAGGAAGAGTACGTACTTGCGGTTTATTAATTTAATTTGACACTAATTTTTTTACATGCGTAGCGTAGATGGACAGAAACTGGATGTATAGTGAGAACCGTGTGAGTGAAGAGTACATTAATGGCGTGTTTATTTTTAGAAGAGTCACCGAGCAAGATATGTTGAAGAAGGGGATGAAATTTATGTACTGTCCATGTATTGATTGCGGTAATCTGAAGATGTTTAACAACTCGGCACAGATTGAAGTGCACTTGATTCGAAGGGGTTTCAAAAAAGGGTATACATGTTGGACCAGTCATGGTGAAGAGTAGTTTATACATGAAGTTAATAATGATGACATCGCCGAGGAAGTTAACGATATGCCGGATGTGGACTGTGCTTTTGATGAGGATAGGTCGCACAATGACAATCTGGATCAGATGCTACGCGATGCAAAAGGGACCTATAGTGAGAGAGTTTTGTAAATTCAAGGGCTTAATGGAGGACTCGAGGAAACCTTTGTTCCCTGGTTGCAAGTCGGAATACACAAGGTTGTCAACCGTGCTTGGACTGCTGAAATTGAAGGCAAGCAATGGTCGGTCCGACAAGAGTTTCACAGCGTTGTTAGGTCTCCTAGTGGACATCCTTTCGGAGGGAAATGTGTTGCCCAGCACCACCTACCAAGCAAAGAAGGTTCTTTGTCCATTAGGAATGGAAGTAGAAAGAATACATGCATGTCCGAACGATTGTATCCTTTACCGTAAAGAGTATGCAGACATGCATGTATGTCCCGTGTGCAAAGCATCCCAATACACGCGTAAGAATACTGATAAGGTGAAGCAAGGACCTCCTGCTAAGATGTTGTGGTATCTACCTGTGATCCCACATTTGAAGCGTTTATTTGCGAACCGAAAGGATGTAAGATTGCTATGTTGGCACTCGGAGGAGCGTAAGAAAGATGGAAAGCTAAGAAACCCTGCTGATTTTGCCCAGTGGTGAAACTTCGATCGGAGCTTTGAAGAGTTCGGTGCGAAACCGAGGAACATAAGGTTAGGGTTGAGTACGGATGGAATGAATCCTTTCGGTAACATGAGCAGCCGACATAGCACTTGGCCCGTGAATCTATGTATGTACAACCTTCCTCCTTGGCTGTGTATGAAGCGAAAGTATATGTTGATGTCACTACTTATCCAAGGGCTGAAGCAACCTGGGAATGATATTGATGTGTACCTAGCACCATTGCTGGAAGATCTTGTGACACTGTGGAACGAAGGGGTACAAGTATGGGATGTATACAAACGAGATAACTTCACTTTATGCGCCATGTTGTTCTGCACCTTCAATGATTTTTCTTCCCTTGGTAACCTGTCGGGGTTCAGTACAAAAGGAGCTAAAGTCTGTTCGCACTGCTTAGATGGTACGACGAGTGTATGGCTGAACAACTCGTGCAAAACTATGTATATGCGTCACCGTAGGTTCCTTCACAGGATTCACCCATACCACAAGATGAAGAAACAATTTAGCGGAAATAAGGACGGTTCAGCTCCAATGGCTTTTAGAGGAAAAGAGGTCTATGATATGGTTAAGGATATCGATGTTGTGCTTGGGAAGGGACGTAAAGTAGGGACCCATCAGAAGAACATCTGGAAGAAGCGTTCAATTTTTTAGGACTTGCCTTATTGGGAGCACTTAGAAATTCACCACTGCATCGATGTCATGCACGTGGAGAAGAATGTATGTGATAGCTTGATTGATCTCTTACTGAACATTAGTGGTAAAACAAAGGATGGTGTTAACGTACGACGTGACTTGGTTGATATGAACATAAGGACCAAGTTAGCACCCAAAGAGACCGATAAAGGACGAACGTACCTTCCCCTAGCTTGTTACACTCTATCAAGGCCGAGAGAAATGAACTGTGCCAGAGCTTGCATGGTGTAAAAGTTCCGTCTGGTTACTCCGCCAGCATTAAGAAACTTGTTTCTATGGAAGATTTAGAATTAATTGGTATGAAGTCTCATGATTGTCACGTGCTGATGACACAAATGCTTCCTGTTGCAATTAGGAGTATCTTGCCGAACAAAGTCCGAGTGGCAATCTTAAGGCTGTGTTATTTTTTTTAACTCAATTGCTCAGAAGGTCATCGATCCTGAAGGACTAGATGCTCTGCAGGCCGAGGTAGTGACGACTCTATGTCATCTTGAGATGTATTTTCCTCTGTCATTTTTCGATATAATGGTCCATCTCATTGTTCACCTTGTGAAAGAGATAAAGTTAGGCGACCCTGTATTCCTACGTCATATGTACCTGTTCGAGAGGTACATTGGAATTCTCAAGTCCAATGTATGGAATCAATCTCGACCGGAGGGCAGCATCATCGAAGGTTATGCAACCGAAGAGATCATTGAGTTCTGTGTCGACTACATGACTCAAGTGGAACCGATAGGTGTGCCTCTTTCTCGTCAAAAGGGGAGACTGGAGGGTATCAGGACCATCGGAAGGAAATCAACCACTCCCGATCTGGATACGTACACTCAAGCCCATTTCACGGTCTTGCAACATATGACCCAAGTGTCCCCATACATCGACGAGAACAAAGACATGGTACGCCAACAGAATCTAGACTGGTCGGAGGTTTGGATCACGAGAGAGCACAACCATCGGTTCAACGAATGGTTAAAGGTGCGATTCACTAGGAGGTCATCAAGTGATGATACACTGCTATGGTTGGCAAAAGGGCCAAAATTTACAATTGTGACATGGCAAGGATATGACATAAATGGGTACATATTTTATATGACACCAGATAGGAAGAGCACGCCCGGAATGAAGCGTTGTCCGTGATAGATGCGTTTCACGAGCAGTTAAATACCGTCAGGCCACGTGGGTTGAACTCCTACTATGGGTTCGTAGAGGAGATTTGAGAGCTCGACTACGTACTTTTCAAGATCTCCCTATTTCGATGCCATTGGGTTAAATTTTTGCAAGGTGTGAAGGTCGACAAGTGCGGCGTCACTACTGTGGACCTCAAATGTGTCGGATACAAGGATGAACCATTCATACTCGCTAAGCAAGTTGTTCAAGTTTTTTATGTAACGGACCCGGCAAATAAGAACCGCCATGTAGTTCTTCATGGAAAAAGAAAGATTGTCAGAGTTGAGAATGTCGTGGATGAAGAAGAGTACAATCAATTTGACGAGTTGCCTCCTTTCAGAGATGGAATCAGGCTCGAGGAAGAACCCAGTGAGGAAGCTAGCTATATGCGCATTGATCATCATGAAGGGCTATATTTTAATTAAGAATTTATTCCATTGTAATTTATTCCATAACATGAGACATGTCAATGTGGACTTGCCATGTGTTATGGACTTGTAATCTCTTATTTTGATGTCAATGTGGAATTGTCATGTGTTATGGACTTGTAATCTCTTATTTTGATGTAATGTGGAATATCAAAATTGGTTTCACTTGATTTGGAGTTGAGTTGAATTAGATATGAATTTTTGAAGTCAAATGAATTATGGAACCAGGTTCATGTGCTCTATCACATAGTAGCATATTTGAAGTCAAATGAATTATGGAACCATGTTCATGTGCTCTATCACATAGTAGCATATAATAGAACCATCTGTGATACGCAATGTGGACTTCACTATAATGTGTAATGGTAATATTATGCACTTGTACAACCTATTTGTCTCATGTCCTAATATGTCGTGAATAAATCTTGAACAAAAATGTTACAAATTTTATCTGGGTGTTGTTTGGACTGGCTTACAAAGGTTCCATAATAGCATATCACAAATGGTTCTATTCTAGAACTGTCTGTGATAAGTAATCACAAACGGTTCCATAATAGAATCATCTATGATATGACCATATCACAGACGGTTCTATTATGGACGCCCATTCGCCTCCCCACTCGAGCGCACCAGACCTCCACGCCACCGCTGCCCGAAGCCTCCTCCCCGACGGTCACCCCCTGCTTCGTCGCCAGCTCTAGGCCATCGTCCTCTGACTCCAACCCGATGAGCGGCAGCCTCCCTCCTCCTACACAGCCCGTCTCCTCCTCTTCTACTGAAGCAGTGCCTCCTCCACAGCCCATCGCCATCCTCCTCTCTGGCCTGTCACCGGCTCCCTCCTCAAGGTTGTCTGTTTTCCATTTTTGCATGAAGCATGTCTTGTCTGTTGCGTATGCCGTATGGAGATTGTTGTGTGGATGAATACATGCTATTGGCATATCACGATTTTAGGAAGTAATGGAAAATATTTGTTCCTACACAATTCGCACTAATTTGTGACTGACTGAGGTAGAAGTAGCATGAATCATGCTTAGTTCATATGTTCATATGCGGTGCTGACTAAGGTCTAGGTTTGGTGAAATGAAAACTCTTATTGATGCCTTGTCAATTTGTCACCAGTATAGTCTATATTAACATGTTTAGACCTGGAGTGGGGTGTGCGTTGCTTGGAGTGTAGTGCTTGTCCAATTCAATTTGTTGTGAATGTATTGTCTATATTGGAGACTTACTTAAGTAGTACATATATATGCTTCCATTTGTTGTGAATGTATTGTCTATTTATGTGAATGTATCGTTTGATACTATTTGAGTAATAGATACTCTGCTTGGACAGTCAGTAGTGTTAATTATATATAGCACTTCTATTTGTTTATACAGTTAATTGGTTGGGTAACTTCTATATGTTTCCAAGGGAAATTATCTTCGAAAATACCTAGTGGATATCAACCTGCAATCCTTTTTATTTAAACTGTTGAGTTACGATTTAAATTGCCTTAACATTGACTAGGCATTTGTTATTCACAATAAGACTTTTTAAGTTTCAACCCTGAAGTAGTACTTAGTAAACACTAGTGCTGCAAGATGTGTACCTTTTCAGTTTTCAATTTTCTTTACTACGTATTCTATATTTAAGTTCAATGGGTAACTTCTATTTGTTTATATAGTTATTTTGTTTACAAGGTAATTTTAGATAATTGGTTGTGTAACTTCTATTTTTTCTGTATAAAATATGTTTCCAAGGGAAATTATCTTTGAAAATACCTAGTGGATATCAACTTGCAATCCATTTTTAAAAAAACTCTTAGCGTTTTGAATTCTAAAATTTTAGTTCTTTGCGCATGTAACTTGGCAAGCAAGCGAGATGGCGTCTGCACCGTCTTCACCGCCGGCATCGATGTCGTCGAAGGCGTCTGGATCTCCGATGGAAGTGGTACATAAGTGAGATAGCAGAGGAATATCGAAATTGCCTGCGGGCCGAATGACCATCACAGAGGTCAGTGCCGTTAGGGTCCCTCTGAGTTCCAAGAAAGCAGCAACGAGATTCCGGACCATCTACGGGATACTTAGAAGGGAACGGGTCCCCATCACCACACCAAGCTAGAAGTGTCTGACGGACGTAGAGAGAGGCCAGCTGTGGACTAAAATTTCAGACTCGTTCACTATTCCAGAAGCATACCAAGCATGCATGGAACGGCAGGCGTTGCTCGTGATGGGACATGCGTGGAGGACTTTCAAGAGCACGCTCGTCACGAAGTACGTGAACACAGGTCGGACGCCCTTCACGAAGTATCAATTCTTGTCATGAGATATATGGGATGCCTTTGTGCGAATGAAGACGATGACCGAATTTCAAGAGCAAAGTGTGGCGCACAAAGCTCTCCAGGCACAAAACACTCACCCCCACAAACTCGGCACCGCTGGGTACGCGGGTAAAACCTCGGAATGGATGGCGGAGGACCAGAACGCAACCCGACCATTTACTGAGATCACAGACGAGCGCGCTTGAAGCTGGCTAAGAGCGAGGGCATCAGCCATGTCTTCGGGCGGCATCTCTTTCACAAACCCAGCAGACGAGGCAGTGTCCCAACATCTGGTAAATATGTCGAACTACCTAGTTGTTAATAAGTCCATAACTTCATAGTGTATATAATAACATGATGATCTCTTGCAGCATGCATTGACTACCGATTCTTCCCAAGGCTCCTTCCAAGCAGACAGGGAGAAGGATATACTATCTACGGCACTGAGAAACAAGGAGTACCTGGGTCACACGCGAGGCCTTGGTGTTTACGTACCTTGGAGGGATGGATTCTGAGGCGACTCCGACACGTATAGGAGTAGGAAGAGATCCTAGGCCGAGCACGAGGACCGGTTGGTACAGATGCTTACTGCAAAATTTCAAGGATAAATAACAAGATTGCAGGATCAAATGAATCAACTCCTCAACTAGTCGCAAGCCGCCCCCGTTATTTTGAGAGCCAGTCCTCCTCAACATCGGAGTAGCGTCGCGTCCATGCATAATTCTGAACATGATGACGTCCAATTACCTATCGACGATATCAAGATAATGTACATCTCTGGAATACTCCAAAGATAGACTTATAGGACGTCATAGCTAATTGTGTATCGTTTTGTAGGAGCTGACGCCCTGCAAGTTCCAAGTGAGGATGGTTGGGTCTATTTGTATTGAGGCTAGGCGGGGATGGCATATCCATGCTAGGAAGGACAAGGCTTGACAAGGTGCCACCGGGCGCAGGTTACGCCAGGTCCGTGGACATGGTACATGACAATTTCGTGGCCGTCTCGCTGGAGATTCGCCCGAACGAAGACATCAGAATACTAGGGAATGCCATGTACACTTTTATCCAGTGGCCCAAGAAGGACATCGCCCTGGACCCTGCAATGCTGCGATCTCGACACGACCATTCCTCTCCAACGTGACCCTCGATAACTCCACCTCAACCTTCGCTTCAAAAGGCCACCTCATCGGTTCCCATGGAGAAGACACTGAAGGAACAAGAAAAGCGTCTTTGTCAGTCGGTTCGAGTCATCTCATAGGAAGACGTGTAGCGGGCAAGTCGTTAAGGCCAAATCGAAATCGAAGAACATTAAGGCGCCTCCCAAGCCTAGGAAATACTCCCTCGGAAGTCCGTTGTACCCTGACATAGTATTAGCCCACGCTAGAATAGGTTGTCTGGCTTTGCATGTCTGGTACATGCGGAAGACCAAAGAGAAGGGGTGCGATACTGGAATCACCGTTAGATACACGAAGGATCATTTCTTCCATGAGCCGGGCCACTTTGTCATTGGCTTCAACGACTAATTCGACCTATTCAACCTCGATGCCATCGATGCCTTGCTTCTACGATGCTAGACACTGTAAGTGTATACAATTAAGTTCTACATTCACGTAATACCGATAAATATCACAACTCATTGCTTATGTATAGATACATGATGAAAAATGCCCAGGGATGGCAAGAACCGGTGGGTTTCCTTGACCCACACGTGGTCTCTGAGTAAACCATCACCGAAGACGAATCCTACGTCGTGAAATACATAACGACAGGATTGCTTGCTCAGGACGACAAGGACTACATACTAGTGCCCTAGAACTAGAAGTAAGTGATTCACTACTTTCTATACAAATTTCATTTGTACTTTATACGCAACATGAACTTAGGTTTAATGACTATAGCGACATACATGAGTAGGTTCCATTGGATCCTTTTAGTCATTGTACCAAAGAGGAACAAGGTAATATACCTTGATTCCCTACTTAGCAAAACCCACGACTTCACCCTTGTGGAAGGAATACTTGACAGGTATGCTCATTTCCTCCATACATAACTCTATTGTAGTCTTCCTTTGTTTGAAATGGCCGATGATAACTTTTTGGAATCATGTAGGTCATTCAAATACTATGTTGCCAAGGAGGCCACACAAGGGATCGAGCACCACATCGCAAACACGTAGTTTATTTCGCACGAGCTACAACACAATAATCCTATATCACACTTCGTAATAATGTCTATCGA
This sequence comes from Phyllostachys edulis, assembly GCA_036346405.1. Taxonomy (NCBI): domain Eukaryota; kingdom Viridiplantae; phylum Streptophyta; class Magnoliopsida; order Poales; family Poaceae; genus Phyllostachys; species Phyllostachys edulis. The sequence continues at coordinate 36,994,131 of CM070554.1, forward strand.
ACTAACTATACCTATATATGTAATTCTATTTTTGCAGTGCCACTAGCAAAAACAAGATCACCTATATGCATTCTACATTTGCCGTCATATGCAACAAATCATAGGTGCTAAAACGAATGATCCAGAGGTTTGTCAATCTCGTAATAATTATTTCCTAATTATAAATTTAACTATATATGCTTACTACTTTACTCACCGCTAGCTTACGGGGCATGATACTCGATTTAGATTCATTTGCTATGACCGAGATCTCGGAGGTTCGAGGAGCTCTCTGCGGCTTCGTCAAGACGGAGATCATTAACGTCGGCGGAGAGTTTCACTTCGTCGACACCACTGAACTGTGAGGACCCCCGGGTTATCTCCTTAAGACCGAGACTAAGAATGGTCTTATGGACATATCTCTGGGCCTCAAGTAAATGGATTCCAACTTAACTCCATCTAAGCGAGAGCCTTAACTGAAAACTAGAGCCCCGACGATCATGCGCACTGCTCCTTTGCGAGCACTACATGATTGTCGGTTCTCTAACAGGCCAAGCACTACACTTAGTGAGTTAAATGGGAAGCCATGAATAGCGAGCATGAAATCATATTGGCTCCCAAGATCAGCGACCAATATGCTCATACTCTCATGCAACGTTGATCACATCCATACAACAATCATACATTAATGGTTCAAAAGACATACATCATAATAGTTTAAGTCTACAACAATTACAAGTGGCCTAATCGCCAAATTCAAATAAGAGTATAAAGTAGTAGCGGAAGCAAGTAAATAAACCAAAAATCCAGCAATGGTATGCCTATAACCCATCAGCAATTGACTGAGAGTTACATAATAGCACTACTTGTCAGTATCGCCTAAATCGACACTAACGAGCTCATCGGGCTCACAGACTTCCTCACCTGAAATTGCAGCAACCGGATTGACTACAAAGTTGTACTCGCAATTCTTACACAAATAAAAATTAGTTATGCATAGAGGTTGTTCCAAAAGATGGCTCATATTGGCTTAGTTTTGTGAAAAGACGCAACAATTTAACAACCTACACATACTATTTTTTCACTTGCCATTTTGTAGACAGATTTGAAGTAGAAGTAAAGCATGTGAATAAGTGATAACTTGAATAACAATTGAAGCAAACAACAGCAAATTGGCTGTCCACTTTGATACAACTAAAATGCATGAACATCCCATTCATGCCGAGCCAAAGGTATCCACAATTTAAATATATAGTCTAACAATAGTAACTCCCGAACTCAAGCGGTTGTCCATAACCGTGGACACGGCTATTCGAATAGATTTATCTCTGCAGAGGTGTACTACTTTACCCACACGACTCGATTAGCCCGTAAGCCTCCAGATGCCTTCGAAAATAGCACACTTCCTTTGGTATGCCGGTCGGGGAGAATCGAGATACGGTTGTTTCTAGCAAGAAGATCCTATTGAGCTAAGAACCCCTTATGAGTAGCTCCCATACCTAGTTCAAGTGACATATAGTGCTTGCCAAGCGGGCTCACAAGTTGTATTGGAAATACTGATGCAAGGAAAATGATAATTGATGCTAGCTTCCACACTATAGAAAATTGCATCGGCTCCTAAGAACAAATGATCAACACAAATGCCCTTACACCACCATGAGACTTAACGCAACAAAACCTTCCCCCTACTTAACCGTACAACACCCATATACCGCGTGTGATAGCACAAATGTACTTGAATCAACGATGTTACCAAAGTTCGGTCCTTAATGGTCCAGACAAGACATCCACATACCCAAATCGTGCACGAAGGCACCCTCACTGGCCAACACTTTTCCAGACCCCAAAACTCATTTATAATGACAAAATTTAACTTAAATAACAGATACAAAGATCTGAAACAAAAGGATATAAGAAAGTGTATGTTTCCCAAAATCGTCGGGTTAATCCCGACAATCAAACTACCGTTCTAGACTTGCATGGCTAAGCAAACTCGAATAATATAATTCACACATCCTAAATTAAGCATGTGGTGCTGGAATAATTCAAGGATAACCTCATAGAATAGGATATAACTATTCTACACATCACAAAAATAGCGACATAGTAAAAATAAGCATGCAAGCAATTATCATTGCACTAACTTAACAAAACTGGGATCAAATATGATGCAAAAAAAAGTTCAAATGATGTTTGCCTTGCTGGTAGTCTAATTTCTCTCCTCAGTATGCATAAGTCAATATCGATAGGCTCGGAATCTATATAAGTACAACACCGAATAAATACCGAGAAATACCTCAAAATTCAAAATACTCAAAAATGCATGAAACTTATACAGTGGGTAGATTATGATTTTATATGAATTAAGGTGAAAGATTCATTCCATTTGGATTTAGTATGTGAAAGTTATAGCAGTTTGAAAATCAGATTTCGAAAATCCAAAATAAATAGAACTCATTCTATCGTTCATACTAATTTAATTATTTGGCGAAAATTTATAGAATAGTAGTGGGAAAAAGGATTACATAGATAAATAGAGAATAGTATTATAAGATCAAAATAACTGAGTTTATCTCATTTTGAGTTCTAAAACATTTTCTATCAATTTTCAAAGTTAAAAGCATTTTCTAGTGTATAATAACTGGTTTTGGATCAATATCCAAAACTATATTCTCTATTAAAGAGACATGTTTGAAACCTATTTTAAAATAAATTTAATCTAAAATGAAAAATAACAAAACTGGTTTCACTTATTTTAGAGTTAAGATGATTTTGTTATGCATTTTAGAAGTTTATTGCATTTTCAGTACACAAATTAATCATTTTGGAATTTCTATAATCATTTAGTACTTTTCTCACCGAGAGCTATCCTAGCCAAAGTCGCTTGCAGGCAGGACCCAGGTCAAAGGTTGACTTGGTCAACATTGACCTAGCCCAGTTGAGAATGACGTCAAAGACATATTCTCGTAATACGTCTTCCACTACTGATAGCGTACTATCTATTTAAGCTAATAGAGAATACGTTTTCCTTAAAGGAAAATGCATCCCCCAAAACTACAATATCACTAAAACCGGTCATGGGCCCACATGTCATACAAACTAGGCCAACCATTACTCAGTTAACCCTGATTTCCCGACAAAGATCTCGCATTAATGGTTAATTAATGCAATTAATCCCTAATGATGCTGCTACAGGAAACAGTCGGAGGTTCCGACACAGAGGGAAGCACGCACGGCCGCGGCATTACTGCACTCGTCGTCGGCGAGGTAGCGGTGCACCGGGCCCGAAGTAAGCTCAAATGGAATGCTGAGGCTCGGAGCTACCCACCGGAGGTGTCGTCGCCGGCGGAGGGGCACGGTGGCGCGCCGGCGGCGGAGTTGAGCGGAGGAGGAGCATGCGGGTGCTGAGGACGCTCAATGTAGAGGCCTCCCCAGGGCGATCTGGTGCTGGATCCGAACTCTTGAGGCTTCAGCGACTACTCAAGCCCGGCGCGGGGACCAACGGTTGTCTTCTCCGGCAACGACGTGGTCCAGTCGCGGCGGCGGCACACCATGCACGGCGACAACATGCGGTAAGGCGAGGAACTTCAACAAGAGGCAGTGCAAAATGCTCAGGGGACCTCCAGGAAACTCACCGAGTGCTTGGTGGAGGTGGGGAGTGACCGGGGTACTCCGGCGACGCGAGCCGGCGGTGGTGTGGTGGAGATCACCGTGGCGGGGACGTTCTAGGGACAAAGAAAGGAAATGAGAGGTGGGAACAGCACCAGGGGATCCATGAGATGGTTCCAGAGGGTGGAATCGAAGGGGAACTCACCGTGCCGGCGTCGAGGAAGAAGATGGTGGTTTTGGCCTCAATGGAGAAGCTTCGAAATCTGGATGCTTCTGTGAATGATTGAGCAATTGGGTTGAGGGGAAAAGAACTTGATGCTTAATAGCACCCTCTGACGTGCTTAGGGAAAAGTAAAAGCTCACCGGAGGCAATAGGGCGCGGTAGAGCTCCACAGAAAGCGCCCGTGATGAAGAAGGGCGCTGCGTTAAGATTGCACATGAACCCTGTGCTCAAAGCTGGGAAAAGTGGAAGCGGTGAGGAAGATAAAGAAGGTCGGAGAGGTCACGGGCGAATCTTATCGAGAGGAGGTGGAGCTAGAGCCTCCCCCTCTTCTATGCCCGGGAAGAGGAATGAGCGATAGAGAGAGGTAGAGCCGGTTTTGAGCGAGAAGGAGGACGGCGAGTGAAGCGGCGTGAGAGGGTGAAGGCCTGGGATTGGTCAGCTAGGGCGGTGGGGCTACGGCATCATTGGTGATGACAGAGCAACGGCAGAGCTCGGATGCCGCATGGAGTGAAGCTTCTGCGCGCGAGCAGCGGTAGGTTGAAGACGCCCTATCGTGCGGTGGGGCCCGCTGGTAGTGACGGCAAGTGAACGGGTGCGGCTAGGGGGTTTGGTTGAACCGTGTGGTCCGGTCGGACCTGAGTCGAAACAGTGCTCGGGTTCGAGCCGTATGAACAGTGCTAGGTTTTAAATTCCAGATTTGACCAAAACTTAAGTGGTTTGACCGAGGCCCTAAAATTGGAATAAAATTCTATAAATTCTAAAATAATTCAGAGGGTTTCCTGGGACATCCTAGTGTTCATAACAATTATTAAACCTTACTTTCCATAAGTTAATTTGTGTAGTTTAAATTCAAACTTAGGATAGGTCATTGTATTGAGTTTGAATTTTCTAGGGTTAAGTTTTGTTCCAAAAATTTGGGAAAAATATATTTATTCATAATAAATATTCTAGTATTTAAATAAATTATTTCTCAAAGAACTTTAATAGCATTTGTTCTAGCTCTCTTTTGGAGTTAAATTTGAAGTGTATGTTTTAAATTTTGATTAAGATTTTCCAAGTGCAATAAATGATGCAAAAGATTCAAAAACACTATGCATGATAATGAGATGCATACTAATTCTCATTAATTAACTTGGGGATGTTACAAACGACCTTCAAACAATTGATTCAATTGTAATTCACTTTGAGTAGTTGTAATTCAATTGTAACTCTAGCGACAATACTTGAACATATTCTTTTGTAATTGATTTTGAGTTGTAAATGATCACTTTGAGTTGTCAATAATTGATTCATCTATCATCTATCTGTTTTTTGCTTGCTTGTTTTTAGAGGGCATGGCTAGCAATTCCTGAGGCTAGCCAAAAATCAGAAAAAATTTAGTTTGGTATGATTTAACTATCATGCATTTATTTTTGTATAAACCGTGCTGCATGAAGGCCTAACCGTCATAAGGATTCGAAGTTACATAATAGGTACCCTAGTCGGACAAGGTCTCGTACCTAGTCTCCGCCCGGATAATCGCTTTCAGAAGAACCATGAATCGAATCGGATCTATTCCAGATATATTCTTTATCGTGTGATGAATATAGCACGTGCTGTATACTCCATACCACGCGACGTTATATAATCTTAAGACACTGACAAACAACCACCGAATGGTTAAGTGTCTCACAGACACTCAACTGCAAAGCGGTTGATACTTTATCAACCATCGCCTCGCTCCGACCAGCCGCAATGTTTCACAATGGACGCCTTCTCCAGGAGCAACTACTACCTCTTTGGAAGTTATATAAGGATGAAGCGCGCACGAGAATGAAGGATCATCAGACATCGGATATCGCATCGGGCATCAGAATATAGTAGCATAGTCATCATTAGATTCATGCTTTAAGTCTAATAAGATAGCATATGTAACATCCTAAAGTTACATTACTAAATTAAAATTAATAAAATTATTATTTTATTGGATTTTCTGAAATTTGAAAGAGTTTAATTGCTTTATTTGAGTTTCAAGTTTTAAAAGTCAAAAATAAAAATTTAATTATTTTCTAGAATTTTAAAAAGCTTTTCCTAAATTATTTTAAAGCCAAAATAAATTATATGCAAAAACTATTACTAATTATAAGTTGGAATTGTTTTATTTAAGTCCAAAATAACTCTAGAAATTTCTGTGAATTTTTCTAGAATTTTTGGATTTATTTTGCTATTTTCTAAGCCCCTTTTTATTTAATCAGAATATTTAAAATAAGAAAATCAAATTAAATCCTTGGGTTTAAACCGCCATGCCCATCTCCTTCTCCCATGCATGCACGGCCCACCCCTGCCCGCCAAGATCCATCCTCCTCTCACCAAGACGTGAAGTCCGACCGTTGATTGAACCGACGGCCATTTGCACTCTCCTTCCTCCTTCCCTTACAGGTGGCCCCGCCCGTGTCTTCTCCCCCATGCCCTTCTTCTCTGCAGGGACAAGCCAAGACTGGCCGCCATTACCGCAACGACAGAGCTCCACAATCACTGCCATTTTCGCCCCATTCTCCGCACAAGACGCAGCATCCCTCTAATCTCGCTGCCTCCTTCCCGCCTGCCCCTCATTCTCGGCAAGAATCACGGGATTTTGAGCCGGTCGTCGCCGCCACGCCAGCGTGATCTCCCGTTCTCGACCTTCCCCGGCCCCTATAAATAGAGCATCGGGAGCGCCTCCTCCTCATTCCAACCCCACCACCCACTCCTCCCCTTCCCCTTTTATTTGGCCGGATTTTGCATTCAAAGATCCCCGGCCGCAAGGGCTTTCTTCTCCGATTCGGTCGACACCGCCTACTCGCCGTCGTCGTCTACACCAACAGCATCACCTCCACCTCGCCGCCCCTCACAAGCACCACCCTGCCCGGAGAGCCATCGTAGTCTGCCGCCGCCGTTGAACCGATCCGCGCCGCCGCTCATCACCTCACCGCCGGCCACCGCCTCGCTTCCAACCGCCGCCTGGGTGAGCACCGCACTCCTCATCTCCTCCTCTTCGCGTTGAGCCCCTCGGCGAAGCTCGCCATGGCGCGTAGTGCTGGCGAGCTCAACGGCAAGCCGCCATCGGACTTTGCCGACGTGGCACCTCCACGTTGCGGCCGTGTCACGGCCATGTCGTCAAATTACCTACGTGGCTACCCCGTCACTGCTTGCATGGCGCCATGTGTGCGACCTCAACCGCACCACCTCACGTGCACTGTTCCGGTGAACCACGTCCATGGTGAACCTTTGACCGCCATGGACCAAGTCCATTGACCCACGGTCCCACCTGTCATAGACTCCAAGATTTTCCGATTAAAAATAAATTGGCCGGAAATTCAATTTGTGAGGGCTGACGTCATATATCGGAATTTCCTTTAGGAAAATAAATCGGTAAATTCTATAAAATCCAATTTAGGGTTTTATTGAGTTTAAAACTTCCCGGGGTTCGTTCTCCTTCATACGAACTCCGATTTTGTCGATTCAAATTCCTAAATTCATATAAATTCAAGACCTAGCTAACTAAACTAAAATTATTTAATTTGGAGTTCATTTGAATCTTTATTTGAATTTTGTTTGACTTTGGCTTAATTTTGCGTATAGATTTCGACGACTTCGGAGAGTCAGAATTCGACGCCGTTTGAGAATAATCCATCAAGCAAGGCAAGTTACATTCTTGATCATATTTGCACCTATTATTTTAAATTATTTAAATTCTATTTTAAATTATTATTGCATGCTTATTTATATCCAGTAATTTAAATACCTGTTTTAAATTTATAGTTACACCTAAATCCTTCGTATAGCCAAATTTGATAATTGAATCAAATATATTGTCACCCTAGATAAAACCTAGTTGATACGATAGTATGAATAGGATCATTTGGAAAGCTTAGATCCAAAAATGTTTGATTTGGAGAATTTCAGCCAAAAATCAAATATTGTTTTAAATTGTATCCATAACATTGGTGTGTTATGGAAGTTTACAAATGGCTTTTCAAAATGAAATAAAATGATGGTTTGTACTTGGGTGAAATGGTTGTCTGGATGGTGCATGTCGATGCACGGGCTCAATCTCGGTTAGGGTTGAGGCTTAGGGGTTATTATGGAAAGTCGCCCAAGTCAGTTAAGGACCGGCCTTCGAGTGTATTTTGCTAAGCCATACCGTACTACCACATATCATGTATGGGCAAGACCTGGCTTAATAATTTGTGATACCTCATTGTTATTTGTGCCATGTTATTGGTGTGGGTGTCGGTCAGACAGTAGTTCCACCTAGCGCAAGAGGGGGCTCCCGGAGGACGGTCAGTCCAATGGAAGTGAAACCTTAGCGGGCATAAATACTTTAAGGTAGAACTTTGTAAAGGCCTTGTCACGTGCTCTAGACTGCTTACCTAAGGTAGTGAGCGGTGGCACAGATATATGCCGGATAAACTAGAGAACTACAGAGTGTTAAGAACTATTCGAATAGCTATGTCCACGGTCATGGACATGCCTACCAAAGCTGCTCCAAGTTAGATATTTGGTTTTGATTTCAAAAGACTTCATCAAATGGATTATGCAAATGGGAATTGGGCAGGAAGCCATGTGATAGGAGGATATCCTTCACCATTCTTGTGTGAATGCTATCTGACTATAAAATTGATTTATAAAATGAATTTTAGTTATGTAATAACTACTTTGGAACTTAGTACAAGTATTTAAAGAAAATGCTGCTTTATGCAAATTCAACCATATTAAGCCTTCCTTTGAGATATCCATGTATGCATGTCATTCTGTTATTTGACGGGTGTAACTTCCGAGCACAATAGTTGTGCTCATACTTGCTTTATGCAAACAAATTTCAGAGGAGAAGGACTTCACCTTCGGTGTGGATCTCGATGACTAGGCCGCTACCCCAGTCGATTGCCTGTGGCAGATTAACTGGACTCTACTACATCTTCTTCATCTTCCGCTGTATTCTTTACTGTTGGCTCGTAAGCCTCTTTTGTAATAAACTCTGTTGTTATTTATTATTAAAGTTGTGCGATTTATGGATGTTACCATATCTGTTTAACTATGTGAACTAGCTACTGATCATGGGACCAGTTCAGAAATGCACAGAGGATTTGGGGTGTTAATCCCAGGTCCGACAGCATAGCAAGCATCATACTCAATGTAATTAGGATTACTCCTCCGCTTGGTCGTAGGCATCCCCTGTAATAGCTAGTTCATATCAATAAAGAGTAGTTCCATTCTCTCCCAAGAAATCTGTGCCATTTTTCTCTATTTTATTTCATAAGATTGGCGACTCAATCATCGACAGCTGTCACCATCCGTGGGGTAGAAAGCGCAGATTTCCTGAAGAAATTCTTAGCTCATCAAATCCTCGCTCACTCCCCATAATCGCTCATGCGACTACGGCAAGAGTTTGGGACGAGGAGAATTGGTTCGACTTGGTGGACTACTCCAACCTCAACATGGATGAATGCATCACGCCATGCAAGAAAATAGGATGTCATCATCCTCCTCCTCCGCTGGCTCGCATGTCGTAGACATTAGCGAAATCGACCGGATGGATGAGGATACACCATTACGACAAGTGGCGCTTTTAGAGAAACAAGCCGTTCTGACCAGCTCAAAATGTCCGAGGACCTCTCCCAGCCCGGTCCTTCCGACCGGCGAAAAAGGTGACAAAAATTCAGCATCACAACTCGAGGATCAATATACTCTCGATGAAATCATGGCTTAAAGGTACTCACCAACGGCTTCTGGTGATACCAGGGGCCAGCCGACATCTGACAATGGTGTTGATGAAGCTCCCATTGGTCGTGGGCCAAGTGGGAATGATAAGGCTCAGCATACGATCAGTAACCCATCGGATCAGGCTGAGCCCACCACAAAAGCCTCAGGAGGTGTTAATCTCCGACCACTCTCCATCGTGGAAACTCCTCACAAAAGCATTGGAAGGCTCTCTATTAGTTACGATGGAAGCTCGTCAGAAGATCACTGCTGGAGGCACGAGGTCAATGCAATTGGAGATATAGATCAAAATGCTATGTATGGTCCTGCACAATTTGCCACGCCACCACGTGCTGGTGGAAATGACACGGGCCATCAATGTCGGGACCAAAAAATGCAATTATGGACCCACTGTGTATACTGCACTAGTCTAGGATCACGCTGGTGCACATAGTGGCAACATTAGTGAAATATCATTTCCATATACAAGGACGACTAATAAATAGGCAATAACAATAAATATCAGAGTAAAGACCTCAAGGTCAAAGCTTACAATTAATGCCTCAGAAGGCGAATAGCTCAAAGAAGCTGCAGCGGAACGTAACAGGATAACTTCAACGAAGCCCATCCATATGCCCACAGGCAATCGGCTGGGGTAGCGCGACCTAGTTCTCCATGATCCTTGAAGTAGACCTTGTTGACTGACGCTTCCTTCACCTCTGTTTGATCGATCAAAGCAAGTATGAGTACACAACCATACTCGCAAGTCATACCACAAAAATGCAATTATACATGATGGATTATTCCAAAGGAATGGCTTCTGTGGTTATTTTGCAGAAATGCTACATTTGCAACTTGAATATGAATAATAAATTGAAAGCATAATTCAAAACAAATAGACAATAATAATTTATCGGTTGTTTTCACAAAGACACACAGCCTAATCAAGTTATTCACATAGCCATATGACTTAAATCACACAGCTCCCTTCCCAATTGTTTTATGAAAATCTACCCCTCGTGTGAAATCCACGAGCATGCCCATGACCAGGCATGTGGTCGTACAGTAAAGCTCAGTTCAATGGCGCACAAAGTTAAGTCCTTAATTGACCAAGACAAGACTTCCAATTTCTAACTAAGACACACAGATTAATATTCCCATTCACATAGCCACCATGTCACGTGGTATCCACCACTTGCCTCAGTCCAAATCTTTTCCCACCCTGTTGGTTAAGTGCAACATATGTCATCAACGAGTAATAGCACACAGTACACATAGTTTTATCACATAGTTCCATAATCACTTAGTCAAGTTGATAATTACAACTTACATGAAATAATGACTCGTGGCATGGCTAAGCAATCTACTCATATCTAACCAACCCACGTTGGTGCTATGATATTACCAACTAAATAGACCAATCTAGGGTGACAAAAGATTATGACATAACAAATAGATAAGGTGGATATAACAAATGGGATTAATAACTACACCCAAAAGCATTTAAATAAATACTTAAATTAAATGCAACAATTTGAATCAAAGTAATTTTAGAAAACTGGGATTCAACATGATCAAAGGTATGACTTGCCTTGCTGCATTAATGATGATCTTATTTAATCTTTAATCTTCTACTTCCTTGATCTTGACTCCTTCTTGATCGGCACTTCGCATGATATCAACGCTCTACTCGCAACAAGCAAATAAACCAAATAAATAAATAACAGAGAGCAAAAAAAACTCCAAAAATTAAATAATAATCTCAGATAAATAGATCTGGAATTTAGATGAATTTAGGAATTTGAATGGACCCAATCGGAGTTCGGATGTAAAAGATATGAGCTTTGGAAGATCACATGAAATGATGAAATTGAGAGAAAAGATTATTCAGATAATATTCTTTCGGATTAAATAAAATAAAATAAATTGGAGACTCACAAGTGGGGTCCACTGGTAAGTGAGAGAGAACAAAGGTAGTGAATGACCTGTGGGACCAACGGGATAAAAGGACTTTTCAGGAATTAAATGAATTTCCGAAAGGGACAAGGAGATGACAGTGGGCCATTGGTCCATAAAACAAGTCCACGATCTAGGGTTTAGGTTCATGGTAGATTGGATCCATGGAATAGTGCTGACAAGGTGGGGTCTAGATGTCATAGAATAGGTTCATGGTGAACCAGATCTATACGGTTTCGGTTTTGGTTAAGGTCAGGGTGGACACATAGGCGGCTTAAGTGGCTGTGGTGACTACGTGGCATCCAAGTGGCAAGAGACACGGCGAGGTGGTAGCTGACGAGGCAGGTGACATGGCCAATTGAGGTGGCAATGCACAGGGGCACGGGCACAGGGCATGGTGGCTCTCGGCTCGCCGGCTTGCTAGAGTTGCGGGCCACGGCGGCGCGAATGGATGGCCAAAGCGGAACAAGGAGGCAAAGGCGGTCTCGATGACGCAGTCACAGCGGCAAGGGATGGCGGCAATCGCTGGCAACGAGCCACAGAGTGGCGGCGCACGCACGGTCATGACGGCGACGATGTTGCGGTGTTGAACCGGGTAAAAGGAAGAGGGCACTAGATAGAACGTTGAACGGCAATCACGATGGTGAGGTCCATTTGCGTAGGAGATCACCGGAGAGGATGGATTCAGCCGGTGAAAGGTGGTGGCCAGAGTTGACAAAGAAGAGGAAAACTCGGACTACAATGGATGAAACATGGAATTGAAGGTGGGGATGGATAGATCGGGAGGTAAGGCGCATGGTGACGCGATTGGATCTTGGAGGGCTTACCGGAGAAACGAGGGACACAACGAAGGTGTTTTTGGTGCAAGGGCGTTGCCGGAGATGTTGAAGATGGACTGCGCATCGACGATGTAGGGCGTGCGAGCTCCCGTGCGCGGCGGCAATGCGAAGAGGACGACGAGGCGGTTGCCGTGACGCTGTCGCGGCGGCTCGGGGAACGTCGACAGCGGAGGATGGCAACGAAGAGGTGCACGCCGGCTTTGGAGAAGAAGGACCCGGCAGCGACGCTTGGCAGCTCCTTGGTGGTGGCGACTAGGGCACCGAGGGTGGTGGGTGAGGGCGGAGCGAGGGCGCAACCCGAGGATGACCCGGGCTATTTATAGTCTCGAGGTGCGCGTGGCATGGACACCCAAAACGGTTGCGGCGGCGCTAGGAAACGTGTTAAGACATGCATTCAAGGCAAGGCCGCGATCGCTATGCGTGCCTGTGGCAAAGGTGCGTTTGATGCTAGGGTTGGTAAACGCAAGGCCGAGCCGAAAGCAGAGGATCGTCTTAGAAGGAGAAAAGACCGGTGAAGCGGCGAATGGGCTGAGCGAAAGGCTAGCGGCGAGCGGAAAAGAAAGCGGGCTGGAGGGAGGTAGCTGGCGGCCTGGTGTAGGGAAAAAGAACGGTTGGCGGACCATGCCGAATTGGTGAGAAGGGGAAGGAGGCAAGGTGGGCTGGAGCGAAAAGCGACCGGGCCAGATGAGAGAGGAAGGAATGTGGGCCAACAAGGATTCGGCCCACAAGGAAAACTGAGATTTTAAATAGCATTTTCTTTTTAAAAAATAGCAGAAAACACAAAGGGCGACTAGAAAATAGCAAATGCACTCAGAAAAATTCTAGAAAATATATACAAGCACATAGAATCCAGATAAAATAGTTTTGATAATAGTTGATGTTGAGATTAATCATATTAAATTGTTTTTGATTTATGAAGGTCCCAATTAAGCTTTATTAATTCAAATAAAATTGGTGAATTTTTCCAGGGACCTAAACTACTCAAAAGATTTTTGAAAAGCCAAATTTTGGGACGTTACAATCAAGAACCAAATGCCAGAGGTAACAGAACTGATAGATGTCCATCAGTTAATTCGCTTGGCTCTGCCCCACCTAGAGTGACTGTCGGACGGAACCAACTGGAAGGTCGGGGGAAAGTTCAGATCTTCGAACGCCTACTGCCAGCATGAATCCTCCGAGACCTTCGGTAACGGTACAAAATCTGCAGTGTGTTCAGGATATTTTAAATAATTCTAACTCTGCTCTAGCAGAGACCCCAGGTTTTGTGCAACTTGTAGGTCAGGTATCAAAAATTCTCCAGCAGATCATGCAACGAACGGAAGCATACTGGGAACAAAGGATTTCACGAAGTCAAATCATGACTTTATCCCAGCATTCCTCCCTCAGTAGAGGGCAACATGGTCGGATTGAAAGCCAACCGATACCAAGACCTCCTCGAGGATTCCGACCAAGGAGTCATGAAGGAAGAAGGCTATTTCAAGCAACCACTCCCTCACCTCTCCGAGAGGAAAGATCGCTTGGCCTTGATGATCTCCGGCATCATCTAAACTAGGCAGGCGGTCGTAGGCATCATACTAATGTCCACGACCGAATCGGAACACCAGAGCTCCGGCACTCCAATTTTAGAAATTGGTCTCCAACTGATTACAATCTGGCACCTTTCCAAAGAAGGCGCCATGAATCGATTACATGTTGTCGAACTTTCTCCGCATGGCTCCAAGCTGTACTTTGGCTAAACAGGTTCCGACCGGCCAATCTGGATAAGTTCAATGAGACCCAGAACACATTGGAATTTCTCCAAATCTATACCACCGCTATCAGAGCGGCTGGTGGTGATGAAAACATAATGGCAAATTACCTACCCACAGTACTTAAAGGATCTGCCCGGTTGTAGTTACTCAACCTACCGGTCGGATCGATGTACACTTGGGAGCAACTTTGCGACCTCCTGATTGCGAATTTTCAAGGCACGTACAACCGCCCTGAAAAGGAAGATGATCTTCACTGAATCCGGTAAGGATCCAATGAAACTCTACGTCAGTACATCAAAAGATTTAGCCAGTTTAGTAATTCAATACCAGAGGTCGCAGAGTCTTCGTTATCCAAGCTTTCAAAGCAGTCTAAGGAATCGACGGTTTCTGAGAGGATATCACCATGCACCCTTCAAAGGCGCATCGTCGAACTTTTCGACATGGCCGATAAACACTTGTAAATGCTAGCGAAGCGGTCAATGGTGTGAGGCCATTGATCGAAAGGATAAAATCCCCTAACCTGGCTTGGATAAACCAGAGAAGAAGCATAAGAAGGCTCTCAAGAAAAAGAAAAACTGCAGGCCCGATGATAAGGAAGTCCTTGCGGTTCCTAAGAAGTTTACTAAGGGTAAAAGAGACTATACCGGTTGAGGCAAAACAAAAGCTCCGACTGAAGGATACAACAAGAACAAGAAGTGGTGTCCACTTCACCAGCAGGCAGGGCATGATTTGTGCACTTGTCGAGCCTGGCAAAAGAAGCTGAAAGATTACTATGCAGGTAAAGGTCCACTCCCCTTAATACAAGAACTTGGGGAAACAAGCTCCAAAAAGGACAAAGATGGTGACGAAGAAATAGAGTACCAGGAGCCTCAGCATACGGTCAACATGATCTTTGGTGGGTCTTCTTCGTACGAATCAATGCGTCATCTAAAGGCCGTGGAGCGGGAGGTCAACCTTGTCGAGCCTCCAATCACCATCAAGCCATCTTGGTGGTCGGAAATTGTAATCTCCTTCAGCAAAGAAGACTGCCTCATCCCTTCGACTCGACCAGGTAAGTTCCCTATTGTTGTTGAACCTACTATTAATAACTATAGAGTTAATCGAGTCCTAATAGATGGAGGTAGTTCTTTAAACATTTTATTTGTGAGGGCATTGGAAGAGATGCAAGTACCCAAGTCAAAAGTGAAACCTGTGAAATATGCTTTCCATGGTATAGTTCCTAGTTCCACCGCCAAACCGATAGGACAGCTTTCCCTACCGGTTATGTTAGGAAGACCTGACAACTTCCGAACAGAAAAAAAATTCTATTTGATGTGGTGGATTTCGAATCCGCATACAATGGAATTCTTGGTTGTCCAGCTTTAGCAAAATTCTTGATAGCCGTGCACTACGGTTATCAGAGTTTGAAAATTCCAGGACCAAAAGTGGTCATCACGGTTCAAAAGATCAAAAAATGGCTTACGCATCTGATCGAAAATCCTTAGAACTGGTCGATGAACTTCCGACCAGAGAGGCTAATCCACCTATTAGGCCAAAGATGACACCAAAGCCTTCCGACCAGACAAAAGAGGCACTACTCGACAAGGGCACTTCTCTGGAAGGCACCAAGTTGCTTGGGTCACGAAACACTGACGCATCTACCCGAAAAGTACTGGTCGGAGCAAGCCTCAACCGCAAATAGAAAGAGTTTCTTGTCTCCTTCCTCCGAGC
This sequence comes from Phyllostachys edulis, assembly GCA_036346405.1. Taxonomy (NCBI): domain Eukaryota; kingdom Viridiplantae; phylum Streptophyta; class Magnoliopsida; order Poales; family Poaceae; genus Phyllostachys; species Phyllostachys edulis. The sequence goes on from CM070554.1 coordinate 37,009,916, forward strand.
AAATCAGGATATATTCGCCTGGCAGGCGTCCGACATGCCCGGAGTCCCCAGGGAGTTGATCAAGCACAGGCTAGCTCTCCAGCCTGACAAAAAACCGATCAAACAGAAGCTAAGGCGCTTTTCACCTGATCGGAGGGAAGCAATCTAGTCGGAGATTGACAAGCTCCTCAAAGCTGGATTTATTCGTGAAGTTGACCACCCTCAGTGGCTCGCCAATCCTGTAATGGTTAGAAAAAATAATGGGAAGTGGCAGATGTGTATTGACTTTACAGATCTTAATAAAGCTTGTCCGAAGGATGACTTTCCCCTTCCACGTATTGACCAACTTGTAGACTCTACTTCCGGGTGCGAGTTATTAAGTTTTTTAGATGCGTATTCAGGGTACCACCAGATTAATATGAGTAAAGAAGATGAAGAGAAAACTTCCTTCATCACCCCATATAGCACTTACTGTTATGTTAAGATGTCGTTTGGTCTCAAAAATGCTGGTGCAATTTTTCAAAGGTTGATGCAGAAAACCTTTAATCCACAAATTGGTCGAAATCTAGAAGCCAATGTTGATGATCTGGTCGTAAAGAGCATCAACGCTAACGATCACATTCCCGACCTACAAGAAACCTTCAATAACTTGAGAAGGCATAACCTCAAGTTAAATCCAGAAAAATGTGTGTTCGGAGTTTATGCCGAAAATCGCTTTCGGCTTCCTAGTTTCGGCTAGAGGCATCGAAGCAAATCCTGTAAAAATATCGGCCATTGACTAGATGCACCCTCCGACCACGAAGAAAGATGTCCAAAAACGAACCGGCTATATGGCAGCGCTAAGTCGTTTCATAGCACGGTTAGGTGAAAAAGGTTTACCTTTCTTTAAGCTTCTCCAGAAACATGGGAGTTTTGAGTGGACTAAAGAGGCAAACGATGCCTTTGAAGAACTTAAGAAGTACCTTACGAGTACCCCGGTCTTAGTTTCTCTAAGAATGGGAGAAACATTGCTGATTTACGTAGCTGTAATGCCACAAATAGTCAGCGGTGTACTAGTCGTGAAGCATGATAACATCCAACGACCAGTATATTACGTAAGCGAAGTCTTACAGGGACCAAAAGAAAGATACCCACAGGTACAAAAGGTGCTCTATGGTCTCTTTAAGGCTTCAAGGAAACTAAGGCATTACTTTCAGGCCAACAAAGTGGTCGTACCGATCGGGTATCCCCTTGGTCAAGTCCTTGGAAACAGGGAATAATTAGGACGAATAACAAAATAGGTGGTTGAACTAGGGGCGTTTGACCTCCATTTTATCTCACGAACAGCGATCAAGTCCTAGGCAATAGCATAATTCATTGCCAAATGGACAAACCCTGAACCCACCCAAGGGCCCGAGTACGAACACCACGATGAGTGGACAATGTACTTTGACGGCTCCTTGATGCTCAAAGGATCGGGGGCTGGAGTTGTCTTGATATCCCCTACTAGCGAACACATCAAGTACACCATCCAGTTAAATTTTCCTGCTACGAACAATGTGACAGAATATGAAGGTTTATTGGCAGGACTCCGAGCAACTCGTTCGCTCGGGATTCGCAGATTACTAGTGAAAGGCTATTCTCAACTAGTAGCGAATCAAGTCGGGAAAGAGTATCAATGCTCAAGTACCAAGATGTCATCTTATCTGGCAGATGTACAGAAACTCGAAAAGCACTTCTTCGGTTTCCAGGTCCAACACATTCCTAGAAAGGAAAAATTTCTAGCAGACCGGTTGGCGTGGATGGCCTCCACGAGGTCACCCCCCCCGGGAGTTTTCTTCGAGCAACTGAATTCACTCTCGGTGGTCGAGCTTTCCGAAGACATATATGTTTCTCTACAGGTCGTGCAAACCAATCCTGAGAACATGAATGCTCCACAGGTCGTTGATGATTGGCGCTGTCACGATCAAGGTAGAGATTGAATGACATCGATCTACAATTATCTTCAGCATGACAAAATTCTAGAAGATAATGTAGAGGCTGGTCGTATAGCTTGAAAATCTAAATCATACACTCTGATTGAAAGTACCTTGTATAAATGAGAATCCCACGGAGTGTTGATGAGATGCATATCTCAAACGGATGGCATTAAATTGCTGACCGACATTCATAAAGGAGTATGTGGAGCACATCATTACTACAGAACGCTAGTCGGTAAAGCCTTTAGGCAAGGATACTATTGGCCAACTGCCCTTTATGATGCAAAGGAGCTCGTGATGAAGTGCATACACTGTCAGTTTCATAGCCGACAAGTACATCAACCGGCACAAGCTTTGCAAACCATTCCTCTTTCTTGGCCTTTTACAACCTGGGGACTGGATATTCTGGGACCTTTCCCAAGAGCACCCGGGGGCTTCGAATTCTGTTTCGTCATGATTGACACGTTCACAAAATAGATCGAAGTTGAGCCTGTTATAAAAACAACAACTGAGGCCGCTAAGAGATTTCTCACAAAAAATATGATCACACGATTTGGTGTACCCAGTCGTATAATCACAGACAACGATGCCCAGTTCTCAAGTGGTAAATTCGAGGAATTCTATAAAGAACTTGGTATCAAGCTACACTTTGCTTCTGTCACTCACCTGCAGAGCAACGGAGCAGTTGAGCAAGCCAATGGTATCATAATGCAGGGGATTAAACATCGAGTGTTCGACCAGTTAATAAAACGGTCAGGAGCTTGGGTTCAAGAACTTCCTTGAGTATTATAGGCCGTTCGAACCACGACCAGTCGTGTGACCGGTGAAACACAATTCTTCTTGGTTTATGGTGCCGAAGCCATGCTTCCTCCAGAATTAAAACTTGGCTCTGCTCGAACTAATTGTTTCAACGAAAATGATCAGAATGAATGACGACTTGACGACATCAATTTCCTTGAAGAACGACGAAACCAAGCTTTGATACGTTCAGGAGTCTATCAACAAGCCATGTGAAGGTATCACAGCCATAAGGCGCAACCTCGCAGCCTCGCTGTAGGTGATCTGGTTCTCAGAAAAATTCAGAACCAATCAAATCGCAATAAGTTTTATCCCAAGTGGGAAGGTCCTTACATTGTGGTCGAAGTCACCCGCCAGGTTCAGTACGACTAGCTATGTCTGATGGGCGTGTTTTGTCTAATTCTTGGAACATTGATCAACTCAGTAAGTTCTTTCTTTAATTATTATTTTCATTCTTTCAATTTTAATAAAGATTAGTCATTCCTTTATTTCTTTAGATGAGTGATATTATTTATATATCTGTACCTCTATTCTGGTCGTGCACTATTGTTGTTTAAATTGGTCGAAGAAGATCTTTTTCTCTTTGATATCCTTTATAAGGATCTCTATTACTCTTTGGCAACAACTTCTCAGTCACATGCTGTATGGGTCCTAGTCGTGATCATTCCATGAATGATTCTCACGCGCGACCACACACTTTTCTCAAAGAAATATATGAGTAACTAAAGCATAACACAAACAACTTTATATAGTGACTCATATGCCTAGGATTGTGAAGACTGTCTATCTTCATTTCAACATTCTGTTCTACTCTCGTTTGGCTACTGGTCGGGACACGGAAAGCCTCCTAGTCGAAGTCTCTCCTTCTCGGCACGTGGTCCTGCCCACTGGAAGGAGCTTCCTAGCGACTATCCTTTTTACGATCCTCGCTACCAGTCGGACTTGAGCATGAGCACGTTTCGCGAAGTGTCTTTACATGTCTTCAATTCTTAGTAAGTTTTTCCGACCAGTTTTGGGTACTACATATAATAAGACCACTTATTGTTTATTGCATACATTCTTGCATATTTTCTTTCTCATCAAAACAAGCCTTTTGCTTCCGACCATATTTTTTTTTTGTTTGGCATTACGATTATGATAAACAGATCTATAACTAGTCGAAATCAGATACAGGTTCCGACCAATTTGGTTTCCTAGTATTACAGCGATCAGTTTTATCTTATAATCAGTATCTACTTTCAAACAATGGTTGAGGCTTTAGTTCTCATTCTTAGCTTACTACTTATTTAGTAAAGTCCTTCTACTATAAAGCAGTCGGGGGCTAGAGAATATATAAGAACTTCATAAGTCGACAGGATAAAGAAAAGAAAAGACTTGTTGATGACAGAAAGGTAAGTTTTATACATTTCATAATTCTTATATTACAATTGTCTACTTCTAGAGATCTCCTGACTAGTTGCTGCTTGAGGGAGATCCGACTTCTATTTCCTCTACAACCTTGTCTCTAAGAGGCTTTACTCGCTCGAGAAACCTGGTGGCCTCATCAGGCAAGCAGTTGAAATCTTCTTCAACAGTTTGGAGAATGGTAGAGGGGTCGGAAGCCTTCGGTTTTACCAAAGCAAAACTAACCCCGCTGGCCACAGCTTCTTTTATTGTCCGGGCATAGTTTTCTCTAGTTGTCTTGAGCAAGCCATTGAGATCTTCCAGAAGTTGACCTAAATAGTTCATTTTCTCTGTTGGATCTCTTAAGGTAGGCAGACTCAATCCTGATCCTATATCAAAGATCATTTTGTTAAGTCGTGGACTTTTTCTCGTCAAGGTTACGCACAAGAGTTGCCCCTTATCTTGCTCAAATTCTAGAGCTTTTACGCTCTTGTTACCGCTTGAGTTTTCTCTACAAGTAAACCAAGTAGTAAATATTTATGATTAAGAGAGATAATACATTGGTCAAGTTTACGACCAGTTACCTTTAATCTCCTTTTCAAAAGTCTCAATGACTTCTCCGAGCACAGGTCGTCATAATGCGATCGAATCGATCCTTAGTTTGGCCTTCTTCTTCAAGCTTGGTTATTCGCTTTTTAGCCACGATTTCTTCTTCAAGCTTTGTTATTTTGGCTTCTTTAGCCATGACTTCTTCTTTTATTTTCTCCAAATCTATCAAATATGATATGGGAGAATGATTAAACAGAAGAAGAATAAAGTAGAAAAAAAGAAGACAAGTTAAGAAGAAAGTCCATACTTTTTAATTCGGAATGTTTTTGCTCCAGGTCTTTTATTCGCTGGGTCAGTCCTCCGACCACAGCATAATTCTCGACCATGTGCTACACAAATAAGCATTCTTCTTTGAGTTCTTATAAACTTTTAGAGAGACTATAAAAATGGTCGTAGATACTTACCCAAATTGCCACGTCATTATATTCGGCGAAAATCACATCAGGACTAATCTTGGCCTGACGGTGTGATATCTTTCCCCAAACCACCAAGCTCCTTATCCTTGATAAATCGAGGGGAAAAAGGGAACTTGTTAGTTTGAGAAGAATTATCGACAGGGGTCGGAACTAGCTGAGGATCTTTAGGGACGTCTACCTCCGCAAGCAAAGTCAGAATCACCACAGGATACTCAGTAGGCTCTGGCATGGACACCTACTCGGGGGCTGCCTCGGCCATCTGCTGCCTCGACCACCTTGTCTTTAGGAGTTTTTTTTCCTGAAGAACATTCTGGTCGAGGGCTTCTGGAATCCTGGCCGGAGATGACCGGAACACCAGAAGATCTGCACAAAAAGAAGAAAGGAAGCTCAATAATTCAATATGCCAAAGGCTTTTAAGGTATGTGCTCATATGACTATTTCGTTTGTACATACCTAGTGGATTTTTTGGTTTTGACCTTGAAGCGCGGCGGATTAAAAATCCATTGCGCCAGCCTTTCTCTTCTTCTCAACCGACTTCACCGGTTCTGGGCCGGTGGGACTGGTTAGATAGGTGATGAATATTCTTCATCCATAATAGACATTTCTGTTCGGTTACCTACCTCTATACGACCATCATCTTGAGTGGTCGTAGGAGTGGTCGGATCGTCAATTGGCTCACAACTTTCAGTGGCCTCGTTGATCCTCAACCCGACCGACTACACATCAAAGAGGGTCTATGGTAAACCGATCGGAAAGAATAAAAAGATGAAAAGTAGTTGATATTTTACCTTAAGTCTCTCTGCTCTCTCTTTTGCAGAAACAACCGCTAAGATCTGAGGGAAATTAGCCTTCTCGCTAGGCTCTCCAGCGCAGATCATCTTGACCCGGTTTCTGATCTCATCAGGAGATAGAGCTGTAAGTGTAAACAAGAGATTTTAGGATCACAAAAAATAATCAACTAATAATATAAAACTGGTCGGAATCCTTCAGGACTTACCCTCCTTGAAATCTTTGATCGCATTGTCACAACCAATATACCAGAGCATCGGATATGCTCGGGCCTTCAAAAGACTAACCTGGTGTCTGGAAAAGTCCATCACCACATGCTAGGAGGTTAAACCCTTGATACTAAGGAGTTGGATGGCTTTAACCCATCTCCCTACTTTTCCCTCCTTTGTGGACGAGTGCCATTACGGGTTCTCGACCGCTTTCTTGCCACAATAGTAAAGGCTGTCATCCTTAGTGATCGTCATGTAGAACCAGCCCTTCTTCCATGACGACCATGGAGACTTTGAGTACATAGGAATATACTCATCAGCCTTTCCATTGTGGAGGCGCAAGGTGAACTCTCCAAGTGTTCTGGTCGTCTTCCCAGACTTCGTCATTCTATAGTGGTACTTGAATAGATCCAGAGTTGCGGGAATACCCAAGTACGCTTCACAGAGGTAGACAAAGACGCTGAGGTTGGCGATAGCATTAGGAGCCAGATTGATCAATTCAACTCTGTAATGCTCCAAAACTGTGGGAAGAAAGGATTGAACTGGGAGCTTGAATCCGCATTTGATGTATGCGAGGAAAACAGGAATTTTGTAGGACCGGAATAGGCGACTAGAGGGGGGGTGAATAGGAGCACCAAATCTTTTTGCAAAGATAATGGATTCAACTCTTAAATCGCAAATCACTCCAATAGCTATGAGAGCTATGAAGATGAATGCTTAAGCACATTGGAAGACTTGTAATGAATCCACTCCTAAACCCTCAAAGCACAATGAAAGAACTCCTCAAGAAATCTCAAAAATCGAGGGACAAAGGTACTACCATTGTAGGTGCGGTACTACCTCGGTAGCGGTACTATCAAGAGTAAATTCTTGATACTATCAAGATCAGTACTACCTCAGCAAAAAGTGCGGTACTACCTTTTATCCCGACGATGAACGTAAACAACTGAAAACAAAATCGAAAAATCGACGAACTTTTAAACCGTAAGGCCAAACTCCACCAAATTTGGAACACACCTTCCTATGGGTATTAGGAACCTATTCCATGTGGCGATCGTCCAGATCTACGCCAAAGTTTCGATCTTTTTCAGTTTTACCTAAGAAGGGCAAAGAACCGAGCAAAACGAAAAATTTGATCCAACTCTTGCTCGTGGGAGATTGATGATCTAGGTGACCTTAGATACGCTCCCACATGTCACAGCAAGGAGTAAGAGTGCACAAGAACAACCAAAACCAATGGATCAAGGAAGCACCCAAAATCATCAAAAGAGAAGGAAGAACACAAGAGGGAGCTCATCTTTGAAGAACATCCATAGATTGATTCATGATGTTCTTGGATACAGACCACTCCCTCAAGGAGGACAAGAGCTCCATCCAAGAGCATACACATCAATCCATCTCTAGAGCCTATGCCTCTTTTTCTTCCCTAAACCCTAAAAACCAAACTAGGGTTTTCAAATGAAGTGCTTGGGCAGCTTGTGAGCAAAGACCTCTCTATTTATATGAGGCCTAGAGCTTCTAGAAGACTTAACCTAATGGGCTCCCGTTAGGCCCAATAACAAACAGGACACACACGCACGCATTTTAAAGCGCCGTTTTCACTTTTCTTGACCTAAACCACTTCTTGACGCACCGCCTTGCGCCGCTGGTTGGCATTAGGTCACCAAGGTGGTATTTGGTGAAATTACCAAAATACCCTTCTCGATCCTTCTCCATGGACCGAGTCCAACTCCTCGCAAGCAATCGCTTTCCGCCACGTGTAGGTTGATCAACGGCTCTCATCATGTCGGCAAGTCTCCCGTCCAATCCCATCGAACCTCCAAGGCACTTGCACCGACCCCGCCGCTTGATCCAACCAACAGATCGAATCGCCGGCTCGATCCACTCGTCCATCTCATGCCATGCTTGAGTCACCTGACCTCACCCGCATCCATGATCGTTCGACCTCGGCTCTCCTAGCTTAGTCCCGATCCTCCTCGCCGCTGACCGTCATTGACTCGCAAGCCACCGACAAAGAATAGACCAAGAAATCGTCTCCGGAACAAGTTCTTCACAACTTGACCCACGTTAGCTCAAAACATGCAATATGCAACATATATGCATTAACAAACATGGAAATGACATAACCCAAAAACAATTCTCCAAGTTAAACGAAACTCGAAACAAATCGGTACTACCGCCATGTTATGGCCGATATTATCAAGATCATGTAGTATCAAGACTCCATAATCGCTGAAAATCTGCTCCTCAATGAAATCCAAAACTTCCAAAAACACTTGTTCTCGAAAACCATACCGCCACACGCGATCGTTCATCATCGCAAGATACTACAAGCAACCATAGCATGCAGATTACCGCCATCGAGAAATCCAAAACACAAATTACACCCGCTCGAAAAACCATACCGCTTTGCTTATGTAATCTGACCAGCGGTACTACCGCCAAACACAAGCTTAAGATTATCAAGATCGCGGTAGTACCGCCAGATTACACGCCGGTACTACCGATTATCCTGACACTTGCTGAAAACAGGATTTCAACAAAACCGAAAACGATCGTTTCGACAAACCAAAGAAGCTATTGCCAATTGTACCATCACATTAAGATCGTGAGCATATCCCCATGATATCCACAATCTCCCCCTTGATGAACACATTGGCAATTTCCCACAAATGAATGTTTTGAGATTTGAAAGAGTAAGAACTCGACGTTTTCGTTCAAAGGCATAACTTGGTCCAAATGCAAGAAAAAGCAAAGGAAATGACCAAGCTAGCTCCAGAATAGTATCAGCAAGTGAGATACGGCAAAAGAAGGCAAGAAAGCTTCATTTTCCAGAAACGGGTCAAAATCTCACTTAAGGTCCATATGAAAGAACAATTGTTCGAAATGACCTTTGATCATTGTGAGTCTTCAAGAATTGCAAATCAACTTCAGAAAAGGCAAATAAGACCAAAAGAATGCAATAGAGATGATCCCACTCACTATGATCAATAAAAACCCTATGACTCCAAAAAGCTCTAAAACAACATTTTACCAATCTTTCTCCCCCTTTGACAATGAATTCATCAAGGTGCATGGAAGAAGATAGAGCATGAAAGTAATGGAATGGCTGTAATTTTTGTAATTTTTCATTTTTTCAATTTTTTTTGTTTGTTTGTTTGTAATTTAAGCAAAAGGAGCCATGAAGATTATCCATGAAGACTTTACAAGTATTACACCAAGCCATATTATGTGAAGAAGCTATAATCAAGTATGGCAAAACATGTACAGCAAAGCTAAGGCCAAAATAGCAATAATCTGAGATTAAATGAATTAAAGGCATGACCAGTTGCTCAAGATCACAGTTTAACTAAAGGTATCCAAAAATGAGTCAGGCCATGTCTATAAGCAAAACTGAGCCAGAAGCTAGAAAAAGAGTCAGTTTTGAGCACTTTGAGATCAATTTTGAATCAATTTGTTCAAGCATTTAGAATTTAGCACATTGAGTACTTTGCTGAAAATGATTGATTTTATCTTAGTAAAGCAAGTCCTGGACTAGGAGCCATCCACAACTGCCTTCTAAGCTTCAACCAATTGCCAATTTGTTTTCTTAGCATTGTGCTAGATCTCAAGCCTCACTACGACCATCCCAAGCAGCACAAGCTTAAGAGAATAGTCTGGGTCATCCAAAACTCCCCCTGAGTTCATGCCTAGTGCAATGGCAAGCAGTCTCATAAGAAAGAATTGATGAGATCGGTTTTTCACACAAAAGCTCATTTTTCATTTGCTTGACTTGAGAATTAGCATAGCTCAATTTAAAACTCGTAATAAGTTCAGACTCAATTAAGCCTATATGACATGGCATGAATCATAAGAGGATCACTAAAGCAAAACTAGTCACCAAGATCCAACAAGTCATATTATGATTCGGTTTGCTCACAGATAATAAAGCTAGCATGACAAAAGCTAAGCTATACATAAAAAGCCATAAAAGACATCTAGCAAGCTAGCACAAGACATGGCAGGTATAAAGTATGAAAGCATGTCATACAAGGATAATAATCAAAGCTCCATAAGGTTATATTACAATGCAAGTTCTTTGAAGTTTAAAATGCATTATGGTACAATGAATGCAAAAGAGCAAACTCCCCCTCAAAACAGGCCAAGAGGACTAACAACCCCAATTCTCCCCTTGAGAAAAGCAAAAGCGAGAAGAATCAAGAGCTTTAGTGAAAATGTCAAGAACTTTGCTGCTCGAGACTCAACAAAATGAAGCACAACATCACCCTTCTCAACATGGTCTCTAAGGAAATGGTAACGAATGTCAATATGCTTAGTCCTAGAATGTTGCTTTGGGTTTTTGCAATATTAATGGCGCTAGTGTTGTCACGTAAAAGAGAGAACACTACCCAAAAACAACCCATAGTCCGAAGAGTAGATAAGATCCAGAGAACACGAGAGCAACTCTTGGTTTTGACTACATACTCGGCCTCGGCTAAGAAGGATCAGCAAGAGAGGATTGTTTCCTAGAAGACCACGAGATAAGAGATGTGCCTAAGAAATGACAAGTGCGGAAGTACTCTTCCTATCTACTCTACACCCGGCAAAATCAGCATCGAGAAAAAGCCCGAATAGAGAGAGAGTAAGAAGAAGAATACCAAAGTCCAAAGTCAAGAGTGTCACGGAGGTACCTGAATATCGACGATCGCTTGAGCGATGAGAAGCTCGAGGAAGCTCGAAATCGGCGCATGAGACACACAAATAATTGTATGTCCGGCCTCGGCATTTGTGAGGTAGAGGAGGAGCCAATCATCTTCATGGTACTCCTTTTGGTCCACGAGGCTCTCCATCCTCATCGGGTCCGGCCACGGTGGTCGTGGCAATGGGAGTAGACATTGGTCTACTGCTTCCCATGTCGAAGCGACGAAGAAGGTCCTTTGTATACTTACTTTGATGAATGAAGGTGCCTTCTTTCAGTTGCTTGACTTGAAGACCAAGGAAGAAGGTCAATTAAGCCCATCATGCTCATCTCAAACTCCTGCTCATAGAATCGAAAATCTAGACACCAAAGCATGAGAGGAACCACGAATATGATATCATCCACATAAATCTGAACCAATAAGAAGTCAACGCCATGCTTAAGAGTGAACAAGGTTTTATCAACCATTCCCATTTTGAAATCATTACTAAGCGAAGAAAACTCTTAAGCCTATCATACCAAGCTCTAGGGGCTTGCTTGGACCATACAAGGCTTTGGAGAGTTTAAAAACACGGTTTGGGAATTTGGGATTTTGAAACCGGTGGTTGCTTGACAAAGACCTCTTCTTCTATGAAACCATTAGGAAAGCACTTTTGACATCCATTTGAAAAAGCTTGAAGCCCTTAGATGTGCAAATGCTAGCAAAATGCGAATGGCTTCCAATCTAGCTACTGGAGCAAAAGTCTCTTCAAAGTCTAAGCCCTCTACAGGAATAACCTTGAGCTACAAGCCTAGCCTTGTTGCGAACTACCAACCATCCTCACTTTGCTTATTTTTGAAAATCCATTTTGTTCCAATTACATGTTGATTAGGTGGAGGTTCAACTAAGGTCCGAGACTTGGTTTCTTTCAAAGTTTTCAAGTTCTTCATGCATGGCATTGACCCAAGAGGCATCGAGAAAGAGCATGGGTGATATCTCGGGGTTCAAAAGAAGCGACAAAAGAGAATGTGCATGAGAATCGAAGAAATGAACACGGCGAGTGACTCGCTCATGAATATCCCCAATAATCTGCTTTCGGTGGATCTTTGTCATTGAATGTGAAGAGGAGCTCTCGGGGCGTAGTGGCCTCTACCTCATGGGTGTGGAGGTAGGAGCAGAGCCACTCGATCGTCGGTGAAGGTAGGAAGAAGTTCGCTCATCCAATTTGGTGTAGTAGAAGCAGCTCCCCAACCCTCTCGTAAATGGTGGAGGATGGATTGGGTCCTCATCCTCGAGTCATCGTCGGCGAAGATGCTTTCTCGAATATCGAAAACTGTGTACCACAGCCTCGGGTCTAGTACGGGACTAGCCTCATCAAAAGTGACTTCAGAAGTCTCAACAATTTTGTTAGTGTCAAAATTAAATACACGATAGCCACGAGAATGAGCGGGATATCCAAGAAATATGCCATCGTAACATCTAGATTCAAATTTATCAAGATTGCCATGTTTTAGAATGAAGCACTTGCAACCAAAAATCTTGAAATGAGAAACTTTGGGCTTATGACCAAATCTGAGCTCATAGGAAGTCTTACCAATAACAGATCTCAAGAACACCCTATTAGAAATATAACAAGCGGTAAAGATAGCCTCATTAAAACCTCCTAGGTGTGGAATGCTCATCTAGCATGGTCCCGCCATCTCTACAAGGGTCCTATTCTTCCTCTCTACAACACCATTCTGTGGGGAACTCTAGGTGAAGAAAGCGGTGATCTAGCCCCTATCGTAGCAGAAGGTGGCAAAGGAAGAATTCTTGAATCTGTCCCATTGTCACTCCTAATGGCTCTCAAAGCTCCGGGAAGATCAACGACAAGTCTAAGGACCAAATCTCTAAAGAAACCAAATGCCTCGTCCTTAGAAACCGGAAAATAAACCCATGAATACCGGAGTAATCATCCACAATCACAAGCACATACCACTTACCACCCGGCAGTTGGACTCTAGAAGGACCAAGCGGTGTCTAAGTGCAAGAGTGACTGGTCCATCGGTCATCACTAAAGTAAGAGGTGGATGAGAAGCGAAACCATCTTACCATGTCTACTGGGTGTGCACACAAGGTCTCTAACGACCTTGACCTAGGCAAACCTCTAATCAAGTCCTTACTCACCGACTCTAGTCAAGTGGTCGGCCTATGTGACCAAGCCTACGATGCCACAAAACTAGATCATGGGAATCAAGCAACAAGACACCTAGGGCTAGAAGCGAGAAGAGATCTGAATCAGCACAAAAGATCCTCTCAAACCTAGAAATCTTAAAGACAAGCTCACCAGAGGAATCTAAAACCACTGCACTCACCACTCTTAAATCTCACCTCTAGACCCTCATCAAGCGGTGAAACAGAAAGCGATTATATTTGACTTACTTACCAAAGCGACGCCCTTGAGCATGAATTTGTTGTTGACGCCAAGATTGTGCCCTTCTTCATCACGGTCGGTAGAAGCATCCCCAAATGTGATCAATTCATTGCGGATGCACGTGTGAGGAGGAGAACCATCTAGAATCCGGTCATATGTCGAGAACACCGAGTCAACAATCCATATGTCCTCCTTCCTCGCACGCCGAACCTAATGAGCACGAGCAGAAACATATGTGCCTCGATCTTTGGGGTTAGTGATAAAAGACTTGGGAATCTAATCTTGAGTCACATGATGCTTAGGCAAACCGGAAGAAGCGAGAGTAAAGCGGTTAGGAACAAAATCATAAGAATGCACACGTGAACCACCTAGACCTCTCAAAGCGATCTACCAAAAGATCGGTACTCCCCTGCCTAGATGCTACCCGTGGTCTCTCCTCATGATATCCTAAACGAGCAGCCGCCTAGAGCCACCAAAAGAGTCAAAGAAGTCATCTACAAACCTAGGCCTATGTCTAGTAGGAATGACAGGCTGCCTGGCTCTAGAGACTACAGTAGGTGCAAAAACTCCTCTAATGGACCTCAAAGAACTCATCCTCTCCTTTCTCTCAAACTTGGCTCTCTGAAGCGAACTCAACAATATGGCCATTCTTCTTGCAGAAGGTGCAATGGTACTTGACCTTTTGAGGGTCGACACGATGAAGCGAAGCACCTATCTTGCTAGAAAGGGTTTGAGCAAAACCAGTGATTTAAAGACTATCTTGGATGACTTAGGTGGTTCTACCTCAATCAAAGCCACTCTCAATGACTCTAACAACCTTAGGTGGATGATTCTTGGAATGCTCTAGGGAATCAAAACCTAGGCCACTATTATTCACACTCACCTTAGATTTGTCTAGAATCATGTTGAGTTTCTTCCTCCCACCAACAAATCTCTCAAGAGTCCCTTTGAGATAATCATTTTGTATGGCTAGTTCATAACAAGAAGCACACTTATTTGACTTGCTAGCCCTATCAGACTTTTCCTTATAGTGAGCTACCTCGGCTTTCAAAGCCTCACAAGACACACAATAGTTATCCCTAATCTTATCCAAGCTGCTCTTTGAACTTAACTCTAAACGCTTCTTGTATCTTATCTACACTATGCCCAAGTTCAATACAAAAAGTACAAGAATCAGAATCAACAACTTTCTTGGAAGCGATCATGGACATGGATTGTTCAATTTTAGCCTTTTCTTCTAGTGTCTTGTTTAAAGCATCATTCTCAAGTGTGAGTTTAACACAGTTTTCACATGAAGCGCTTTTAGAGTCTGAGAATCATTTCCGACATCTCCTTCATTTTAATCTTATTTTCTCACAATGAGAGCAGGTGTGACTAGCATCAAATTTACTCAATTCTTTTGTAGCACTATCAATTTTAGTTCAAGCAAAGCACAATTTGAACAAGGCAAAGGGATAGCATCAACGATAGTCACATCTAAAGCAATGGCATTCATGCAAGCGAGGACTAGACTTGAGAGTTTCTAGTTCATCCAGAGCATCTTTCAATTGATTTGTAACAGAGGAATGAGCAAGTCTTAGAGTTACCAATTCATCATACATTCCGAACAAGCATCACAAGCATCTTGAGGACTAATTGATTTGAGTGTAGCAACTTCTAGTTTCAAGTTATCAATCATGATGTCTCGATTCTTAAGCATTCTAGCTTGCTTATCTAATTTTCGTTTAGAAATGACCAAAAGCACGTTTCATTTGAGCGGTGAGGGACATACCTCATCGGGATCATTTGAAAAGGTAAATGCGTTGTTGGAGGAGTCGACGTCGTGGCTGTCCTTGGCCATGAAGCACATGCGGTGAAGTCTTGATCCTTCTTCTTGCCATGAGAGTCGCCGCCGTCCTCCATCCCGAGTCCACATCGCTCATGTCAGCAGACTCAAGAGCGGTAAGGACCTTCTTGACGAACTTGCGATAGTTAAACTTCTTGGCTTCGCATCCTTAGCTTGAGGGCGCCTCGAAAGTCCTTCTCCATCTTGCCCTTGACTTGGGGCAAGCTGGAGGCGAATGTGGTTTGGCTCACCACACTCAAAGCAAATGTGAGGCCACCTCTCATACATTCCTCACTTTGTTGAAGACTCTCGAGAATTTGGTGGTTAGGAGGGCTAAATCATCCTCGGTATTTTCTCTAGGCTGCTCATCGCTCAAAAGAATGCAAAGCGGACAACGAAAGACCAGATGAGCCAAAGTCCAAAGAATCAAGAGCTACCCGAGATGGGTCAACCACTAAAACCATCGACTCTGTCTTGGGGAGTCGCGAGATGAAATCAATCTCATGCGACTTCAACCTCGAGTAAAGCTTATCCATGGTAAGCTCACTCATGATGCAGTGTTGTCATTGATGGATGTGATCTTCATTCCCGGACTCTCACATCAAGAGCACCCAAGAATGGCGTGCATTCTCGGACTCGATGAATGTGAGACCTACAAAGACGTAAATTATGAAGAATCTTGGAAAACCTTCCCAATAACTCATCCAAAGATTCACCAGGCTTTTGTTCGATCTTTGAGTATTCTTTCTTGAGTTGGTTCTGTCTCACTTCCTTGATAGCTGTAGAGCCCTCGTGGTAATCACAGAGGTCTTCCAGATCTCATGAAGCGAGACTTCAGATGAGACACACGCTCAAACTCGGATCGACTAAGCCCTTGAATCAAGAAGTTCCGAGCCTTCTTTGTTAGCCTCTACATCGGGATTGATTACATCTTCATCGGTAGGCACGACATAAGCATTTTTGACCTTAAGCCAAATTGCGTGCCCTTGAGCCTCGATGTAGGCTTGCATGCGAGCCTTCCGGTAAGCAAAATCAACTCCATCGAAAATATGAGGTTTGAGTGAATACTTGTCAGTCGCCATGGCTCCAAAGATCGGTTAAGATCTATGAGAAGAGCTAACAAGCTCGATACCAATTGTAGGACGGAATAGGCGACTAGAGGGGGTGAATAGGAGCACCAAATCTTTTGCAAAGATAATGGATTCAACTCTTAAATGTAAATCACTCCAATAGCTATGAGAGCTATGAAGATGAATGCTTAAGCACAGTGGAAGACTTGAATGAATCCACTCCTAAACCCTCAAAGCACATGACAAACTCCTGAAGAAATCACGAAAAATCAGGGACAAAGGTACTACCCTTTGTTGTAAGTGCGGTACTATCTCAACGCGGTACTACATGAGCAAATTTATGATACTATCGATCGCGATACTACCTCGAGCAAAAGTCTTGGTACTACCTTTTATCTGACGATGAGCGTAAAAGCGACTGAAAACAAAATAAAAAATCGACGTAACTTTTAAACCGTAAGGCCAAACTCCACCAAATTTGGAACACACCTTCCTATGGGTATTAGGAACCTATTCCAAGTGGCGATCGTCCAGATCTCGTCAAAGTTTCGATCTTTTTCAGTTTTACCTAAGAAGGGCAAAGAACCGAGCAAAGCGAAAAATTTGATCCAACTCTTGCTCGTGGGAGATTGATGATCTAGGTGACCTTAGATACGTTCCCACATGTCACAGCAAGGAGTAAGAGTGCACAAGAACAACCAAAAACCAATGGATCAAGGAAGCACCCAAAATCATCAAAAAGAAGGAAGAACACAAGAGGGAGCTCATCTTTGGAAGAACATCCATAGATTGATTCATGATGTTCTTTGATTCTGACCACTCCCTCAAGGAGGACAAGAGCTCCATCCAAGAGCATACACATCAATCCATCTCTAGAGCCTATGCCTCTCTTTTCTTCCCTAAACCCTAAAAACCAAACTAGGGTTTTCAAATGAAGTGCTTGGGCTGCTTTGTGAACAGCACCCTCTCTATTTATATGAGGCCTAGAGCTTCTAGAAGACTTAACCCTAATGGGCTCCCGTTAGGCCCAATAACAAGCAGGACACACACGCACGCATTTTAAAGCGCCGTCTTCACTTTTCTTGACCTAAACCACTTCTTGGCGCACCGTCTTGCGCCGTGAGTTGGCATTAGGTCACCAAGGTGGTATTTGGTGAAATTACCAAAATACCCTTCTCGATCCTTCTCCATGGACCGAGTCCAACTCTGTCAAGCAATCGCTTTGCTTTCGCCACGTGTAGGTTGATCAACGGCTCTCATCATGTCGGCAAGTCTCTCCGTCCAATCCCATCGGAACCTCCAAGGCACTTGCACCGACCCCGCCGCCGCTTGATCCAACCATTACATCGAACTCGCCGGTTCGATCCACCTCGTCCATTCATGCCATGCTTGAGTCACCCGACCTCACGGCATCCATGATCGATTCGGACCTCGGCTCTCCTAGCTTAGTCCCGATCCTCCTCGCCGATTGACCGTCATTGACACGCAAGCCACCGCACAAACAATAGACCAAGAAATAAATCTCCGGGAACAAGTTCTTCACAACTTGACCCACGTTAGCTCAAAACATGCAATATGCAACATATATGCATTAACAAACATGGAAATGACATAACCCAAAAACAATTCTCCAAGTTAAACGAAACTCAGAAAACAAATCGGTACTACCGCCATGTTATGGCCGGTACTACCGCACTGCGGTAGTACCGCACCCATAACTGCGGTCGTACCGCTCCTCAATGAAATCCAAAACTTCCCAAAAACACTTGTTCTGGAAAAACCATACCGCCACACGCGGTCGTTTAAATCATCGCGGTACTACACCGGCAACCATAGCCCAGTACTACCGCTCATCGAGAAATCAAAACACAAATTACACCGTTGGAAAAATCATACCGCTTTGCTTGCGGTAATACCAACCAGTACTACCGCCAAACACAAGCGGTACTACAAGATCGTGGTAGTACCGCGCGTACGTCGGTACTACCGATTATCCCGACACTTGCTTAAAACAAGATTTCAACAAAACCGAAAACGATCGTTTCGACAAACCAAAGAAGCTATTGCCAATTGTACCATCACATTAAGATCGTGAGCATATCCCCATGATATCCACAAATTTCCTTATCTTCACCGCTCGGAGAATGCTCCCCAGCCGCTGATCTCTAAGAAATCAGATTCTTATTGGGAAGCAACCCGATCTTCTCCAAGCTCTCAAGTTTCTGGTGGCTCAGATCAGAAACCGACCAGTTGGTGATTTGATTCGACATGGTGGAGTTCTTTGGAAGAAGAGATCATAGGAGGTCGGAGACGATTTTCTTTTCAGAAGATGAAAAGGGGAAAGCAGAAGGTGTAAAATTCCTAAAGCCCCGTGCTAAGGGATTTTATAGCTACTATCCTTTAACCGCAATCAGGAGTTACCCAAAAGTCCAACAGACAAAACCTTTTTATCCAACAGACAGAAAAACTCTTTGATTCCTAAGTCAGGTTCTTAACTTTAAAGTGAACACAGACCACCTCGTATGTCACTATATTAAATGAGGGTCTGCCCAATACGACTTCATCGGAAGAAGGTGTTCACACGACCTGTTCATCTAAAGTTCGGGGGCTAGCTGACGAGGATTAAAATATCTATGTATTACTTTAATACATAATAAAAGACCATATGTCTTTGTGGTCGTAACCCCTAAGGCTAACGACCTCACTGGTCGTAAGGATTTAAGAGGTTACATCATGGGTACCCTGGTCGGACAAGGTCCTGTACCTAGTCTTCGACCAGATAACTGCTTGTAAGAACCATGAACTGGCATCTGGATCTATTCCAGGTATATTCTTTACCGTGTGATGAATATAACATGTGTTGTATACTCCATACCACGCGACGTTATATAATCTTAAGACAATGACAAACAACCACTAAACGGTTAAGTGTCTCACAGATGCTTAACTGCAAAGCGATTGATACTTTATCAACCATCGCCTCGCTCCGACCAGCCGCAATGTTTCACAACGGACGCCTTCTCCAGGAGCAACTGCCATCTCTTCGGAAGTTATATAAGCATAAAGCACGGACGAGAATGAATGATCATCAGACATATGATATCGCATCGAGCATCAGAATATAGTAGCACAGTCATCATTAGATTCATGCTTTAAGTCTGATAAGATAGCATAGCAAGCATCATACTCAGTGTAATTAGGATTAGTCCTCCACCTGGTCATAGGCACCCCCTATAATAGCCAATTCATATTAATAAAGAGCAGTCTCATTCTCTCCCAAGAAATCTGTGCTATTTTCCTCTATTTTATTTCGTAAGATCGGCGACTCGATTGTCAACAATATGTAAGGTATCACCGATGGTTCTATTTCCAAACCGTCTGTGATATGTCGAATATCACAGACGGTTTGGAAATAGAATTGTCTGTGATATCTTACATATCATAGACGGTTCTAGGTAGAAACCGTCTGTGATAGTAGCCCTTCACAGACGGTTTCCACCAAGAACCGTCTGTGTTGTACCCTATCACAGACGGCTCAAAAATAAATCTGTGATAACCTTTATTATCACAGACATACAAATTGCAATGGTTCAAAAACCGTTTGTGATGACAGTTTCGAGCCGTCTGTAATGAACTTTTGTGTAGTAGTGAATAATAATCTAAAATAGAATTTAAATAATTTAAAATAATGGGATTCAATATGATCAAAGATGTAGCTTGCCTTGCTCAAATGCTTAAGGATCTACTTCTTCGAAATATTCGGGTTCCCCGGAGTCGTCGAAATCAACACGCGAAAACGAGGCAAATTCAGATAAAATTCAAAAGAACTCCAATTTAAATAATTTTAGTATAAAAATCTAGATCTTGATTTTAGATGAATTTAGAAATTTAAATCGTCGAAAACGGAGTTCGAATGAAGGAGAATAGGCTCTCGAAAGTTTGAAAACACATGAAAAGATGAAAAAGGGATTTTTCATATTTTTGGAATTAATTTTATAAAGGAAAATCAATTTATTGCACCACGGTGACGTCAGCGGCCGGATTAATGAATTTTAGCCAGAATTATTTCTCTAAAGGAAATGCTTGTGCAGCTGACATGCGGGCCCCACGGCCATGGACCAAGTCCATCATGGCACGAGGGTCCACCGTGGACCTAGCTCGCGGCATAGGGCCGAGCCATGTGGGCTTGCCACATAGGCACGCCATGCAAGCACAGGGGGCTGAGGTGGCGCCAAGTGGCCATGACATGGCAACCACGCGGGCACGGACGGCATGGTTTCAAGGCCAGGCTCGCCGGCCTTCTGCGCCACGGTGAGGCGAATGGATGTGCGCAAAAGAGAGGTAGTGCGATGCTGAACCTGGTGCTCCCCTTCACGGCGAGAGAGTGGGGAGAAATGGTCGACGACGAGGAATAATGGCAGCGGCGAGATGCGGCTTGCGGTGGCGCTAGGGCTCCGGTGGCTCTCGGAGGGAGTGGGTGCGAGCACGGTGTAGAGCCCGACCGTGCAAAGCCGTTGGTGGACACGGAGGCGGCAGAAGATCTTCCACGGCGATGCAATCACCGGTGGCGAGAGCTTTGGCCGAAGAGCTTCAACGGTGAATAGCGGGAAGGAGAAAGCGACATAGAGGGAGTGGTGTGGGGGAAAAGAGAAAGGAGGAGGAGCATCTGGTGCTCTCCATTATAGGCGTCGAGGAGGAGCGGGGAAGGGGTTGTGCGGCATGGGCGCACGGTGAAGTTCTGGCCGGCGCAGGGCATAGCGTGGCCAGCAAAATTCGCGTCGAGAGAGAGGAGCCTAGCACGGGGGTGGGTAGCGAAGTGACGGGCACATTCAATGCTGGCGTTGATGAAGCAAGATGGTGAAGACATGGGCGACGACGGTGACGGGCGGCCGAGGTAATCGACGCATGCGGCATGGGTGGCAATGGGAAGAAGACGACGGGGAGGGCGACAACCGGTAGGGGCACTTTGTCGGCGAGGAGAGGAGGAGGCACGGTATGGGCTAGCGAGCGAAACGGGCCGAGCAAATGGGCCTAACGCGCGGGAAGGAAACGGGCCGAGCAGGAGAATCAGCCCAAAGCAAAAAGAGAAATTTAAATACCTTTATGATTTACAGAAAATACAACAATTCAAAAAGGGTTTTAGAAAATAGTAAATAAAGTCCAAAAATTCAAGAAAAATACATAGAAATTCCTTGAATCATTTGAAACTTAATAAAATTATTTATAACTTAAATTTAGCTTTTAATTTTGCAAATAAATTATTTTTCAACTTGGGGATGTAGAAAAAGCCTTTATACAATCGAGAAAATTCAAGAAAATACTTAAAATACTCGTTTTGACTTTAAATCCAATAAAACCCAAGAATTTCAAATAAACCAAATTTTGAATTAATTGAAGTTTGACTAACTCATATTAAATTTTTTATTTTCTAAAATTTCAAGTTTAAGCTTTATCTATTTAATAAAATCAAATGGTTACTTTTAATTTGAAAATTTTCAAAAAGCCTCGAAAATTAGGATGTTACAACTAGGAGGTACAAGGGCACCATTCTCGCCGTAGTGGTGGCCAACGCGAATGACTAGCTTCTGCTAGTTGCTTTTGCATCGTAGAGAATGAGAACACATCCAGTTGGCTTTTGTTCCTAGCAAATGTCCAACGGACGGTTGTGAGAGACCAGCCCAACGTATGCCTTGTCACAGACCGCAATGATGTGTTGCTGTTCACTCTAAACACCATGAACAACATGATGGAACCCCTGTACTAGTAGAACGACGTGGAAACCTGATGGTGCATGAGACATCTTGCATCGAATTTTTTCATGCAGTTCCATAGTCAGGAACTCATGAAGACATTGAGGGCGTTGTATATGCAAAACCATAGGCGAAAGTTTGAGTCCATTTAGAGAGACCTCGAACATCGAACTACGAGGCATACAGGGAGTCCCCTTTGGAGGCACAGGAGGGGCAGCAGGCCACGAGCGGGGAATCTAGGAGCCCTATAAGTTTCACACAGTAGATTAATCTCCACGCTCCTGAGTTGGAGAAATGGTCCCAGCTGTACGACACCGACGGTACGAGGTACGACATTATGACAACCAACATATCCGAGGTGTACAACAGCATGCTGAAAGGTGTACGGTGCCTCCCTATCACCGCGATCGTTGAGGAGACCTGGACTCGCACGATCGGTTACTTCGCCAATAGAGCCAACGCAGCGAGGCGACAGTTGGAAGAAGGGAAGCAGTGGTCCAAGAACATGCAGATGTATATGGACCAGAAGATGCATAAAGCTCGTATGCACGACATTCGAGTAATCGATGGCCTGAGGAGGAAGTACGAGATCGGGTTGAGGCAAAAAAAAATATGTCAACAGTCATGCTAGGGGAGAAAGAAAATATGCTTGCACCCTCGATAATGTGGCTACATACACCTGTAATAAGCCAAAGCTCATGCACAAGCCATGCTCACATATGTACAAAGCGTGTGCGCAAGCCAGGAAGATATCTACGTCGTACATCTCTGAGTACTATGACATGCACCATCTTTTCGGAACATGGAGTGCTGAGTTTCACTTGTATGGAGTAGACATGAGCTATAGGGATCTTTGGGCGGACAGGGTGAAATGAGTCCTGAACATAGCCTTGAAATTAACTGGAAAGGGACGATGGCAGACACGATGCTTCCGAAAGGATATGGATAATAGCCAGTGTGGGGGCCTGAGCCGCGTGAGCAAGTGCCGAATATGCAAGACCCTTGGCCACTCCATGAAGGATTGCCCCAACAAACCAAGCTCGTCTAGGCGTCATTCCATGTTGTAGTTAATTATATTGTTTGCATGTTAGAGGACCCTCATTTTATGTAAACGGGTAGTGTTATCATATTTGTGCCTTTGTGTACGCCATTTTTTCTTAACAGGTATGTATTTTGACATTCTATTTATTCCGAACTGACTCACCCTTGTTCTATGAGCTGGAGAAAAACATTAGGTTAGCCTTAGATATGTTGGACTCATCGTTGGACTTCCATGCGAAGATGCTGCAGAAGCGCAAGTGGCTTGCTGAGAGGGCTAAACCGTACCCGGATTCTTCTATGAAGGATGCACCGGTACCACCAGAGTTTCCACGCCTACAATGTGTGTGCGAAGAACCGATGAAGATCGTTCAGTCCACGCACCTTCCCACCGCCGCCCGGGCATACTACACGTGTGGGAACATCCTCGTAAGCGAATCTTATGTACACATCGATTTTTCACACCTTGTTGCGTTCCACATATCCCTAACTTCATCCGCATATAATGGTAGCCCGAGATGCGTTGACCTTCTTCCAATGGATCGACAGCCCAAACATGTAAAATAGAGCGTTCATTAAGTAGAAGTACATGTTGAACTACGCGATGCGAGCCGAGACCTTCCAATGATGAAAACCTTACATACCCAACCCTATTGAAGATGCACCGGTTGACAAGGGGAATGCTCCAGCTAGTGAGAACGGCAATGGTCCTAGAGCTCCCTATCACCCTGGTACACTTCAGATCGAAGGGGTAAGTGCTGTTCAATTTGCATCCTGATTATTGATTTCGCCTTACATTGTGCTAACATCATTCAATCTTCCAGCTCGTCTCGCAGAACAAAACTTCCTTCGAGACTGGCGGCCATTGCGGGCAATCAGGAGACAAGGGGAAGGGACCGATACGCCGCCAAGAATAATTTCAATCATCCTTTTTTCCGATTCCAAAAAAGTCACATGTGTATCGTGGGTGTTTTCCGGTTTGTTTATTCGTGCATACTGCCATTTCTAATGCATGTGACCAACCGCCACGCATCATGTAATTTGTAAATTAGATTGTGAAATTTTATTCCAAAATTTCGTCAATTTCCATTTTCAAATTTTATTCCCTAACTTTACATAAAATGACGACAGACGACGAACTACATATGAAATAACGATGGCACTCGGGGTGGGGGGGCTACCGTGCCCCTAGGGGCCGACCGAGGCCAAAACTGCACACCTAGGGGTTGGACTAGGCAATGTTGCGCAGCGTCGTGCCTCTGGGGGCCGGACTAGCCAAATATGTGCGCCGGGGACTGGATTCGCCAAAACCGTGCCTCTGGGGGCTGGATTCACTTTGTGGCGTGTCTGCGTGACTCCACGGTGATATTTTTGCACTTGTTTTGAAAAAAAGGACTAATTCTGCTATTCTAGGCTCTAACAGCGCCAAATCGGCCAAACACTTATCAAGCACAAACGTCTATTGGGAGTGCCGTGACCAACTGATCGATCTTTGCATTTAAGATTCGCAGCATCCAACTCCCATCAGCACGCAAAATTACTAGTCATCTATTTAAGCAAACATCCATTCCCGAGATTAATGTTTACTCCAATTTCTCTCCATGCATGTACTACTACTCGTCAGCTCCTCAAGTCATTCAAAGTTAAATCCAATATTCAATCAGTATACACAAGTACACAACAATCATCACCCATTCGATCGAAATCACCTGGCACAACTGCTACTAGTCGGTCCTCACTTTGGGCCCTCCCAATTGATTTTTTTCATGCATAGAATGAAAATCCTTCTACTCATATACATATATAGACACAACATGTCCTTTATTGGAACACACTTTTCATAGCCCAATTAATCATAATTTATATTTAAAACCAATTAAAAAATTATTTATCAGTATTATAATAGCCTATAATTATATAAAACATGATTACTCATATCTTACATTATGTATAGTTTATATATACTTCATCTATATTAACGCGTATTATGCACATCATTACAAAAATAGTTTGTCAATTAAATGGAAAACGTTTCTTGCAAAAACAAAAGTAACGGCAAAACATGAATTAATATAAAGAACTAATCGAGAAAAGGCAGATTAATAATTTAAGACTGCTAAATGCCACTCGGATGCCAACGATTAAACGGAAATTTGTCACAACACTATATAGTTGTATGCATGTTTCATTTCCTATGACATGCATAGAAAAAAAATTAATATGCTCGGTACAATTGGGGATTAATTCCCCCTAGTCCATCTTGTCGTTGTGCAGTCACCAACATAATACGACCATTGATCTGGTAGCCTCTTCTTGAATTTTGGAGTAAGTGGGAAGAAAATCAGGGGGAAACAACCAATGTTCTATAAAACACACCATGAAATGGTATAAGGATACGAATATTAAAAGAAAATTTCATGTGATAAGAAACTGAAATCTAATCAACGATCGCACTAAAAAATCTAATCAACAAAAGTTACACTCTTCTCAAACAAAATAAAATCATTGTATACTTGGTTAAAATACCGTGTACAGTCTGTAAATTAAATCACTAAAGTCACATTCTTTAAAAAAACAAAATCCTTGTATAATTGGTTAAATACCGTGTACAGCGTGTGTAAATTAAATCACTAGTCTATATTTCTAAAATCACTGCAATACATATCAACCACCCATGACTTGGATGCCTATGCATCATCCTATTTGTACGTATGACCTAGCACGGTAATTAGTAGAAAATACAAAAAAATTATCACATATTACTACATTATGCGCATTTTATCACATATTACTACTACATGCTCACTGTGAAAAATTTCTGGCTCCCACGCTGCATCAGCAATGACTGTAGAAAACATTGCAGTAACAAAATTTGGTAGGATCAGAGGTAACCAGGATTTTATAAAATACACAATGAAACAGGAACTATATAAGATAGTTACATCTGATATATATGTCAATGTCATCAGCATTCATGCATCCATTGATCCATGCAAAAAACTTACTAAAATCGAATATTAAATCAACAGTAAACCCTAAATCTTCCCAATAAAAAACATATAAAGATAGATTCATTAGCACAAACAGATCAGAAACCCTAGTAAGGCTATCTACCTTTGCTTCCTTGCTTGCTTGCAAACAGATGCATGCATCCACCATGGACACCCTCTCAGCTGTAACAGTAACACAAGCTAAGCCAAGAACTCTTATGGTCACTTCAGGAAAATATCAAACCATAAGGGGTCCGGTTCGTTCCACAGCAGCGCCGCCGCGTAGTCCTCCTCGTCGCCGCCGTGGTACCCCCACCCCGCCGCCGCCGCCGCCGCAGCCGCCTCCTCCGGCGCCCCACCCTGCACCTCCACCATAGAAGACCCCACTGCCGGCGCGGCGGTCGCCTCCTGCGGTGCCGCCCGTGTCGGCACTGTGGTGGTCACCGTGGACGCCGTGGCCGTGCTTGCGTAGCACATCGGCGGGGGCGCGGGCACCGCGCACTGCGGCAGGAGGTGGAACTGATGGTGGAAAGCCGCCGCGGCAGAGTGGTGAGGCGGGCGAGGCAGGAGCGGCCGGAGCGGCGGGGGCGCGGAGGAGCTCAAGGAAGCCGACGCCGAGGAGGAGAAGGAGCGCGGGTGGGAGTGCGTCGCCGGGGCCTGGGGCGGCGGCGTGGCGAGGTTGAGGTGCGCGTGTTGGCCGTAGAGGTGGAGCGCGGCGCGGTCGTAGGCCCGCGCGGCGTCCTCGGCGGTGGCGAAGGTACCGAGCCACTTGCGGGAGCGCTTGCGCGGCTCGCGGATCTCCGCCACCCACTTGCCCCAGCTCCGCTGCCGCACGCCGCGGTACCGGAACTTGCCGTTCTCCGGCCCGCCCTTCCCGGCCGCCTTCCCCTTCCTGCCTCCTCCTCCTCCGCCGCCGCCGCTGCTGTTACCGCTGCTCCCGCCACTGCTGCTCGCTGCCTCGGCCGCCGTGGTTGGCGGGCTGGGTTCCATGGGCGCAGGGCAGTGGCGGTGATATAAGAACAAGAGGGCCGAGTTGAGTCTTGTGTGGGGCGGAGGGATGGGGGAGGAGAGAGAGGACTTGCCTGCTTTGCTTTGGGGAGAGGAATGAAGTGGGAGGGATGGAGGCCGAGGAAGATGTGCTCATGTGCTTGGTGGAGAGGGGCGGTGGTCAAATATAAAGGGAGGAGAGAGAGAGAGAGAGAGAGAGAGAGAGAGTACCGTGGAGTAGGAGTGAGCACAGGGTGAAGTAGTAAAGGTCGATGTGGTTTCTCAATCTGTTGATGGGCCTATGTTTCAAGTTCTAACCATCAATCACCTCACTCAACAGAATGGATCTTGAAAACGCCACGGGTGACCCTAGTCAATTCATAATACTCCCTCCGTTTCACAATACAAGCTCATTGTGCGATGTTCAAAACAATAACTATAAAAAAAACATTTGTAATAGTAAGTAACAAGAAACACGAATCCCTGTCTTTATAACAAGCCTATCAGACAAAAGTCACCCTTCGTGTTGAAGTTGGGAACCCGACAAATTAAAATAACCTAAAATAACACTAATCAGTAATTAGCAGTAAATTAAAATTTTCTAAGTACGAACAATGCATACCTTTAGACTAATATTAATCGCGTTGCCAAACAATTTCACATAAGATAATATTATCAATAGTTCATCAACAACATTTTACAATATAAATTTTGCCGCAAGAATAAATCACTGATAAAATCTCAGAATCATTTGTCAATTCATCACAAGCGAAATAAAACATTAATATAATTCAAAGTTAATTACAAAGAAGGCAAGTAACATTAATTCAATCACCAAATTAATCGTCAGATTTAATTCCTTACAAGCAAAAGTAAATTATTACAAACTTCAAATTTATTACAAGAAGGATTTACAACAAATCTAAATATAAATTACAACATTTAATTAAAGTACAATCTAAATTCTGTGTGCATATCACCGAAGCCCTTCCTTTGCTTTGTCCATTAAACGCTAGTCCATAGAACTATCCCTCGATGCACATTTCCATCGCTCGTCAAGAAAAGCAGAAAGCGATTAGCAAACCAAATGTAATAAAAAGAAATTAGAATATAAGAAGTGGTCATCAGTTTTCCCTGAAGCTTAGTAGGATTCCCATATCAACTTAAGCTAGCCGCACCTTGATCATCAAGATACCCAGACTAACTGAAGTCAATCGGCACCTTTCGCTTCCATAGATTTCATCACCCGGCGTTGTCAAAACCCAACACCTACGTTGTTTACAGTAACCGAAGCACCATTTGGACCAAAGGTCCTTAAGGTAATAGCCCCTAGTAGGGAGAAATGGATAAGGGCAAGGGAGGCAAAATATCATACACAAATGCAATGGATAAGGGCAGTCGAAGCCACGCCCCCCCCCTGGATAAGCCTCCTATCTCCTCACTGCATCTCACAAAGTCACACACAAGCCACCACATTTCATTCCTCCTCGACTGAGAGCCACCCAGTAGAAAACAAGCAAAGCTCACAAGAGCTTCCATTCATCCAAGAACAAAGCCAAAGGAACCAAGCAAAGCCACAACCAACACAACCCACAAGAGTAAGCCAGTATCACCACCATCCATCAACCACTGCCCCCTAAGCCTAAGACCACATCAGGAAGGGAGCACGAAGGAGAAAAGAAAGCATAAGGAGTCAAAGAGCTGAAGGAGAAGGGAGTCAGTGCACAACCGCAACCACAACGATCAAGCCCATATCGAGCCAACCGTAAGCTTCAAATGAGATTTCGGCCCCTTCCATAACCACCTCGACCATCAATCGACAAGGTAGCCCACCTTCTATTGCCATTCTTACTGTCATTTTCACAGAACCATCCCACATCCAGTGTGTCATGCCTTTTTGCACATATCACAACACCATGACCACCATAGTGGCCTAGCTCTCAGCATTCACATCACAGAGCAAGGGAAGGGATTAGAGAGGAGAGAGGATTGGGGGTGGGGAGTATATACCTCAGTAGATCATAGTAGCAGCCCTCTTCTCCTCCATGCCTCATACCACCTCCTTAAGCATGTGCATGCATAAATAAAGAACAATCAACTAACATCAAGACTTGAGTCAAGCAAGTTGTAGAACTGAGGCAAACTAGAAAAGGGGGAAGAAGGGGAGAGAGGATGCCGAGCGCGTGAGGTGAGCGGTCAACGGCCTGGCAAGCCATCATGGGTGCTCGGGCACAAGGAGCCGAGCCGGTGGTGAGCACAGCTAGTGGAGGCAAGAGGCGGCAGCACCATGGGGGTCGAAACCGAGCCACGAGTGGGCCGCACTGCGGGTGGACTGGAGGAGCAGGCCGGAGGGCGGGCCAGCATGGGAGTGAGCTCGAGCTGGGGGTTGGCACTGAAGAAGCTCTAGGGGAGAAGGGCCGGTGGGAGAAAGTGATCTAGGAGGCGGCCCGAGCCAGGGAGGAGCGCTCGGGGCCAGGCCAACACACGACGGTGGCGGCCCAGCAAGCAGCGGGTGGCACCATAATCCGTTGGCACTAGAACTTTGTCCGAAGAAGGACAAGAACAAGAACGAGAGAATGCAATGAGAAAAGGAAAGAAAGACTGAAAAGGAAAAGGCACCTAGGTGCTTCGGTGTTAAGAGATAAGCAGAAGAGAGAGAGAGAGAGAGAGAGAGAGAGAGAGAGAGAGGGTGGCAAGGGAATGAATGGCCTGCAACATCCAGCCAAGCAGATTGAATGGATAGGGTAGGAGAGAGAAAGTAAGAAAAGAAAACGAAAGAGAAGAATATTTAGATTTTTTTTTAAAAAAATTAAACATAGGTAGAGAAAATGCGTGCGCATCATACCTCCAAGTTTTGGGCGAATCGCTAATTGTACGGAATTTTAAGCCACGTTAGAATATTTAACAGTAGACCGACCAATAAAAAAAATATAATATATAAAAGCGAAAAAAGAGTAAAATAAATCCAATAAAATCGTCATTGTGTTAGATAAATAATTTAATGTGTTACCTGCGAGTTTCAGCCAAATCGCCAGAGCAACGGATTTATAAACCTCATACAGGTAAGTAACAGTAAATAGACCGGTCTAAAATAAAAATAAGAAAAGGTGTAAAAATTAATCTAAGACTTTTTAAAATAAATAAATCACCAGTACATTGACGCCACTTTTTACTACAACTACGAAAGCAAGCTTACTTTTGAGCATAAAGATAGTTATATTAAAAGTACACCATATATTGCTGTATCGTACATGTATTGCATCAAAAACTATGTCACAAAACCAAATCGGTTAAAGAAGGCAAGAAGGAAAGATAAGTAGGTAACAGCCGTACAACTAGAGGAGAGTCGTTGTACTGGAAGAGAGTTAATAAGGTTGGTAAAAGGAACCCTGGGCAAGGAAGAGGAGCAGCAAAAGGCGGGATCCTTTTACATATGGTTACAATATAAGGACAAACAAAACTCTTACTCGGATAAGGGACCGTATTTATGTGCCAACCATTTTCCTATTTCGGCAGGCAGAAAAGGTTACCTTGCTACGTAATTATGCACTCCATAACGGGTAGGATAGTAAGCGCACGGTGGAGTGTTGGGAACTGGAAGAGAGCCGACTCAACCAACATTTCTGGAACTCGGTGGAGGTAAGCCACCGACGAAAAGTAATGGATGGAGATATAAATACATAACCTGGAAAATATTCTGTACTTTGATCTCGAAACTGCATCAAAGGAAATGCGGGAGGCCCAGAGTCATTAGAGCTCACAGTAACTATGGGTAAAGTGGTACAAGCCTGCGCAGTGCAAAATAAAATCATGAATTCATACCTGTCTCCTAGATTGGAGTCTGTAGTAATCTTCTGGGGTTTATCTTCTTACCGGGTAACAAGTAGTCTTTTCAGAAGTAAAATTTGCATCCTAAATCTTGATGATTATTTTCAGAGAAAGGGAAGAGGTAGAAATATGATAAGGACAATAGGTAGTCATCAGGTGCATTTTGTTATTACATGCTTGCTGAGTACACTAGTACTCACTCTTGCTATCTCTTCCCTTGCTTAGATCCTAGTTCGGTCAGGAGTTATCCCGAGTAGGATGAGGGATTCGCAGGTACCGAGGACGCCATTGGTGACAAGAGCATTGGTTACGAGGAGCAGGGCAAGGTGGATGCCCTATTCGACTTGTGGGACAAGTAGACTGCTGGAGGGACCTAGCTAGCAGACAAGCCTTGGGAATGTATTCCCCTTTGTAATTAAATAATTGTATCCAGAACCTTAGCCTTGTGTGGCTACTGTTGAAATAAAGAACAGTTTCTATCTTATTGTTCTGTTGTGCTAACTTTGGTAAAGGCTTATTATTCATTGGAGCAGTGTTCTACTGAGTAAATGAATAGTAATCCATATGCCTAAGTGTGATTACCCCTGGGGTAATCACACGGTGCGCCGCAGCTAGTATCAGAGCAATAAGGTCCAGGCCATGCTAATAAAATAGAAACTGTTGCAGAACCTAGGAATGTTTGTCTCTCCTGTTATATGGCACTAAGTACTTTATTAATCCTTGCCTCCACATCAATTTCTATTCCAGTCCTGCTTCAAAAATAGTATGTTAAAAAGCTCATCCTCCTTAGAGTGACATTCCTACTAACGTAGAACCATCTTGTTTCCGTCCGAGAGAGTGCGGGGGAAATGCGTACTTTGTCATAGGATTCGTGTCGTTGTCTTACACTAGTAATCCGCCACATTGGCAACTCAACCAAGGATAGGTTGTTCGAAAAATCTAAGAGCGGGTATATTATCATAAGAGATAGACCTTGGTGCTTGGACTAGAGGCATGAAGTAGAAGTCTGGCATGGAGCCGCTTTTCCACTTCTTGGATAAGTACGGACCATACCCATAAGAAATCCTCAACTCTTCATCTGTATAACTAAATGGAACCGTCAGCATCCTAAAAGGAAGCAAGAGTAATTAAAGGAAACAAATAAAGGTTGACGATGTAAAAATGTGACTTATCTCATTTCTGCATACCAAATTTCTCGAACGAGTGGTTCGTGGCATTCCGAGCGTGTAGCTCTGGCGTACCCAGGAGCGAAGTCCTGGGCATACTCAGGAATGAACCCTGAGCTTTCCCCAACACGTAGTTGGGCGGTCTCGAGAACAGGATCTCGAACGTACCTGGGCATGTGGATCTAGGGTAGTGTAAGTCACACTCAGAGGCAAGCTCTGAGCGGTCCCAAACACGTTGTTTGGGTGGTCTTGATAACGGGATCTCAAGTGTGACTAAGCACGAAAGACTCAGCTAGTGTAGGACTTGGATCTTTTTGTATCTCATAGTTTCTTGGTGTTATTCGCTTAACTGTGTATGGCAGAACGCAACTCACCCACGGGTTAAGTCTACCAGATAAAAAATGATATCATCTTCCCTAAAACAAATCATTGCTAAAGAAGCAAAGAGATTAACAAACCAACATAAAAGACTTCTTGAAGTAAAATACTACAAACTCAACTAATAATGTGAATAGTTTCTTAACACCTCCCCCATAAGATGGAAGGTCCAGGACGCAACGAACAAGGATTGGAACTACGACTGGGCCTACTGCCGCAGGACAGACCAACAAGAGACCCATCAGTAGATCTCAATAGGATAGCATCTGGCCAATCCAGAACTACAATCATACCAAAAGCTAGTCACCCGCTACCCACCGGAGCACAGTACAGAGAACCCTCCATGGACCAACAAATAATATCCAAATAGCCCACGGCGAGAGTCAATGATAAAAGGGAGAGGCAAGAAAGACTTACACAGGGCAAAAAGGAAAGAAAGGGCAGCCAGAAGCCCCTGCCTTCAGCCCCTTCCCTCCACAAAACCATCCCTTACATATCTTATTCAAAACCGAATGCAACAACAGAGAGCAGAGAGCAAGCCCTCATTTAGAGCCGAGTCATGCCACATTACTCCCTCTTCAACTAGCCAAAAAACACCGGTCAACGAACCTTCCCCGACCCACCAACTCCAGTAAACCCACCTGTTAACCAAATCCCTGTAACATCCCAAATCTTGGGATTGTATTTCAAATGTATGAAAATGAGGATAATTTAAAACTTTTGATGCATCATTGTTGTTATTTGAAATTTTTGGAAATTCTTTCAAAAGAATTGTTGATTTCAAAACTAAATGCTTTAATTGACTAGAAGTAAAACATTTTAAAAATTTCTAATCAAATCTTGTGATCATCCTCTGGAAATAATTTTCCTAGGTTCTAGATCATCCTAGTAACCCCTTTGAAACATTTCATAATTTTAAGATTTTATTTGCTATTTCAAAAGGGCTAGTCAACCAGTTAGACCCTCAGTCAAACCCCTAGGGCAGCAGCTTGTGAATTTTCTAGATAGAAATGCATTACGTGAAAATTTCTAGAAAAATTAGACAAGGTTTTCCTCAGATCCAGAAAGCTTCTTTAAAATTTCAGAATTTTTGAGCTTCAGAGCTATCTCTAAAAATTCTCTAACCATCTCAGCCTATTTATGAAAACCGGTTTCACTATTCCTTGGGCTTGAGTCCGACCCGGCCACTTGACTCAGTCCAACCAACTAACCGCACCATTTGTGGGCCGTCCGATGGAAACTCAACGGTCCAGATCGCGTAACCCTTCGGCCAGGTCCGAACGAACGCGCACAACGCCAACCGTCCGATCTTAATCTAACGGTCGAAATTTTTCCACTTGTTTACACACTGACTCAGCCGTTTCGCTCGTTGACTGGTGAGCCCTCTCCGCTGTTCATCGTCAAGCTTGCACTGGCACTCGTGCAGAGCTCGCTCGCCACGCGCCCGCGAGCTCCTAAGCTGCGCTAGTGATGCCGTCAATCCACCGCCATTCGTACCACTCCCTGAGCTTCTCCGTTTGATGCCATTGCTACCTCCGTCTTTGCCCGTGGATAATACCCCTCTCCATCCTCCATTTTCACTCACTTCTCCTCTGGCTGCTGAGGAGAGGGAGGCTCGCCCGGGTGCATCTCACGAGTAAGCTCCAGTCCAATGGTTCCTCTCGACTCTACAACCAATGCCAATTCCATTTTTGCTAATGCGAACCTTTGGTCTTGCTTGTAGCTTCCAATCCCTACTCTAGCTCTGTGAGACCCCGACGTTTATTAGGCTCATAATACTTAGTCATCCAATTGACCCTAGTATTATCAACCAAATAAACCCGGTCTCGAGAGATGTATACTTCTGAATGCAGATACATACCTCACAACAAAAGAATGTATCAATTCCATACAACACATAGAACATAAGCAACAAACCGAAGTTAACAATAATATGGAATAGATAATACAAAAAGAGGCCCTTAGGCCAAATAGCAACAAATCTACAAAGATAACAATGAAGCAAAGGTGCCATAAAGATGGCTATAACACAAAGCCAATCGGTGTGCCTTAACCCTAGGCATCTCGACCGACCGCCAAGCTAGTCGTCAAGAAAGCGCAACACGTAGCACAAAAGAGAGGCTCTTGGAGCTCTCCT
The DNA here is from genome assembly GCA_036346405.1 of Phyllostachys edulis. NCBI lineage: Eukaryota > Viridiplantae > Streptophyta > Magnoliopsida > Poales > Poaceae > Phyllostachys > Phyllostachys edulis. The sequence continues at coordinate 37,044,297 of CM070554.1, forward strand.
TCTTCCTCTGCAACAAAAGCCACAAAATTGCCACAACCACGGGCGATCGTACATAAAGTACTCCGCAAGACTTACGTGTGAGATAACGAACTATAAATAGCTACATGCAAGCTTTATTTAAGTGGATGAGGCTTTGGACTCATTTTAGCATAAAGCAACATTTATTTGCAATAACATAATAGATTGAAGGCAATTTGACAAAGCATTTTTAAATGTTGAAGTAACAACGAGATAATAACATAGTAACAACAACAAGAACAATCTCGAAGTGACTAACCCAAGTCACCACAACAATAGCATGAACTCCCGCTCATACCAACCATGTCAAGTTTTAATTAAATGTTGTAGTCTAATTCTCACGGAAATAACCAAGCGTGTCCATAACCTAGGACGAGGCTATTGAATAGTTTTATCCTGCGCAGGGTGTACCAATGTACCCACACGTCCGACCGCCTTTCCTTTAAGCACACTACCTTAGGTGTGCTGCACGGCTAAGTCCTACGAGACATTTCCAATGGACAATGCTAATTCTGAGTCGCACAACCCACGGGGAGAAAGAGACATCACACAACCTTCCCGGAAGCTAATGCTCCCCTCCCACATCACACACACATTTTATTTTTAAAAACACACCAACCGAAAGCGACCCCAATTAACACCGCCCAAAGTACTTAGTCAAGAGGGGTTCCATATGCCCCGTGTGGTTAGCATAAAATTGCTTGGATCAATGGCGCAAGAATTCGGTCCTTGTTGACTCAGGCATACCACCACATCCAAAACCACACCATCCATCCAATATGCCCAAGTCTAAATCAATCTTTTATTTTCAGTTTTTGATTTTACAAATTAATCAAAGCACAAGTGCTGGACATATAGGAGTAATAATCATTTTTGAGTGATCAAGACCATCGACTAAGTCGATGATCGCCCATTTCTACCGATAACTAAGCATGTCTAAGCAATAGGAAACGCAACTACTAAGTGATAAGAGCTCATCCAACGAGCTCAAACCACAGCGAATAACCTAGGCTCATGGTAGTAGAGGAGAAACAATTCCTACAGATCATGCAACTATAGGCTTGCTAGCGACATTTAACACAAAGTAGCATGCATACATAGAAGTAAAACAATATATTAAGCTTTAAAGTAATGGGACAATGATGGGAATGGTCAAACTGCTTGCCTTGTTGCTGGTGGTCAAATTGTGGCAGAGGGTCGCTCTCGGGATCACCACAAATGTCGAAACCTAACGGAAAAGCGAGAAGGAACCGATAAGAACGACGAAAAACAACAAAGACAGCACAACAAATGAACTCCAAAAGCTATGAAAATTTTACAGCAGCAAGACAATGATTTATCATGACTTTAGCAACAAGAACCAATTGATTTGGGTTCTCAATGCAAAAGATATGATGAAATCAATTCTGCTCAGCCTATTAATGAAAAAAAATATGTTACTGTTCATCGCAAAATTTTCTAGAATAGCAGCGAAGCTGAAATTTTACTGTAAAACCAGCACCTCATGAGATGAATAACACAATTGAGTTCATCTCATTTGGAGCTATATTGCACTTTCTATAAATTTTCAAACACAAGAACTTGAACAAAATTATAATGCACAAGTTCTCAATTTCCTAACAGCAACAAGCTCAAAACTAATTTTCACAGTGAGTTCACTAAGAGAGGAAACCAACAAAGTTGGTCTCACCCACAAATAGCCTATAGAGCATTAGTTATACATTTTACAAGTTAAGTATTGTTTTTGAGTGTATAATTAAAGTGAGTTTTAAAACCTAACGGCAAACTGTGCTCTGGAGTTGAACTCAACTTACAATCATTTTTGGATTAAAGTCAAGTCCAAGACAGAGCTAACACAACTCGAATGACCTCAAATGGATTTAAAATGAGAAAGATATGAAATTCTAAAGTCTATACCCTATTTCAGTTTAACTAAGACCTCACTGGAATTTCTAAAACCCATCAGGACAGGGGAGGTCGTGAGCCACAGATCTTAAATCCAACGGCTCAAGATCTCCCGGGAGAACATCACATACGCGCATGTGAAGGTCCAGAGGTCCTGGACCTCTTAGCAACTCACATGCGCGAGGTGAGGGGGGAGGTCGTGGCCGTAGATGCGAAAATCAACGGACCACAACACAGGAAGGAGGTCCGGAACGGACCAGATCAAAAGGGGAGGTCATGAGCGGCTCAGATCAACAGGGAGGTCCTCAGCGGTTGAGATCTTCCAACGGAAGATCCAAACTACCAAGATCTCCCCAAGGAAGATCTACATCGTCAAGACCTCACGAGAGGAGGTCTGGGACGGTCCAGATGTTCCAAGGAGGTCCTCGATGGTTCGGATCGTCGAGGAGGACCTTGACGGTCAAGATCTACCCGGGGAGGTCATGAACGGCTGAGATGGCCTCGGGGAGGTCCTAAGGGAGGTCCTAACGTCACAGACCTCCAGGGAGGTCTGGACGGCCATGATTGCGCAAGGAGGTCTTGGACGCTCCAGATCTCCTTGGAGGAGGTCATGGAGGTCCCAGACCCAGCGCCTTAACTCGCGCACGCATTTGGACATGAATAAATGCGCGCGGGACCATGAGGAGGTCCGCGCGAGGGAGGTCTTAAATGCACGCATTAAAGGGTGGATTTAAAGGCGTTAAGACGCCCATGATTACAATGATTGGAACACATGATTAGCGCATTAAAATGGTGAAGCCTTGTCCTAAAACGACAATGACATGCTCGGACGTCCCAAGAAAAATCGAGCGCAAAGATGTGGTCATCGCCGGCGATGTAGACCTCGCCGGCGAGATCAATGGTACCACCGAGTGCACAATAACGTTGCGCACCGGTGGGCCTTCTCTCAACGGCGGCAGCGGCTTTGAACGCCGGCGAGCGGAGAGGGCAAGGTTGACCAAAGACGGCCAAAATTCGAAAACGCAAAATGAAGCTCCGCGCGACATTCAAGCGTATGCCAAGAAAGCTCCGCGACAACATTCAAGCGGGTGCCAGCAACTAAGGGACTACAGGAGGTGTACCTGGAGGTCCTAAGGTGCTGGGGAGGTCGTGGAGGTGATGGCCGGTGTTGGGGAAGACAGTGAAGCTTCACCGCCCAAGACACCAGCTCCAAGCTCCTCTTTGTCCCCCTCTGCAAATGTCCAACAACTCAAGTCAGGACTTGGTCCCAGAGGGTAGGGCACAAATGGAAGCAAGGAGGAAAGGTGGGAAACCCCAGTGACCCTTGTCCACCGAGGAACTTCAAGTCCAACAATGGCGGCCAAGGAGCTCTACGACTTAGAGCTCACAAGCACGAGGGGGTGAGCAAAGTGACAATGGTGTGCAAAGGAAGCCGAGAAAACCGTGGGGGTGGTTTTATCCTAGGGCAATTGAGGTCGTAGACCAACGGCTAAGCTCCTGTGAGCTTGGCCCATGGCTGATCTTGGCATTGGACAAGACTTAAAGTGGACATGGTGGCGGTCTGGTGACCCATGAGGCGGAAGGTGACCACATTAAATTGGTCAAGAAAGAGTCATTGAAGTGTACCCCAAGGTCGACACGCATTAATTGCGTTGCTCGAGTTTGCCCCGCCAGAGGAAGGAGAAGAACAGGAGGTCTTAGTGACCGTTGGATAAGACACGGGAGGTCGTAACCATCGGATCAATTTTTGAACCGTTAGGTTCTAAGTGGTCAGGGGAGGTCCCAGCCACACGATTAGGAAAGGGAGGTCGTGGCCCTCCGATTTCATGTCGCAGCACGCGACGTGAGGAAAAGGGACAGAGGTCCAAAGCGTTGGATTTTAATCCAATGGTGCGGACCTCCGATGAGGACTTAACTGCACGCGATCGAAAAGACATGAGGGGAGGTCATGGCCTTTGGATTTAAATCCAAGGGCACCGACACGATGGGAAGATCGATATGATGCGCCACGGGCAAGGGAGGTCGGACCGTTAGATTTAGATCTAAGGGTTCCGATCTCACGTCTTGTTGAGAATCAAAAGATGAGACAAAAGGAGGTCGTGGACCGTAGATTTTGATCTAACGGTGCACAACAAAAGATAGGGGAGGTTGTGAGCGCTTGACAGCGGGGAGGTCGTGGCGGTTGGATCTCGATCCAGCGGCACGACCTTGGTTAGGTGGGAGGTTTGTTTAGTTTAGGTTGAGAGGAGGAGGTCGGGGCCATGGATCTTGGATCCAAGGGCTATGACCTCACGAGGTGGGATGACTGTTGAGTATGTTGAGGAGGAGGTCGTGGTGTTGGATTTGATCCAGCGGCTCGACCTCAACAAATGGGATGACCTCATTGCGATGGTTTCTACTCGAGGAGGTCTATGAGGTTTAACACCTTTGGGGAGGTCATGACCATGGATCAGCGATCCAACGGCAATGACCTCATGAGGTGGGGAGGTCCTCGCGGTGTTGATCATGAGGAGGTCGTGGGTGTTGGATGTAAATCCAGCAGGCTGCATTTGATCAAGTGGAGATGAGGTCTCATTGAGGTGCGGACATGGTTGAAATTTGGACCAACTTGGGAGCGTGGCTAGCCCAAGGAGCAGTCAGCAGGTTTTTGAAGTTGAACTTTTAAGCAAATTGAGACTTTGTAGAATTGTTTGGGCTAGCAATTGAACTCCAAATTTGATGAAATTTTTAGCTGGAGCTAGTCCGACAACATGATTAACCTTACATAAATTTTCCAGAGGTTATTATGCAATGCATTTTTCTCGGAAATTCATTAAGGTTGTTCAATGATTCATTTTACCTCCAAAAATTATCAAACTAGTTTTACAACTTGTGGTATTTTTCAGAGGGGTCCCACCTCAGTTTTAGGACCAAGGAAGATACTTTCCAATTGTTTGGCACAAGATTTGAGGTAACTGGAAAATGAATTTGACTTTTGGTCAACGAGAGCTTTGTGTTTTTGGATTACACAAAGAGTCACATAAGATTTTAGGGTTTTTCAAGATGTGAGAAAAAGTTTTAATTTCTACACATATAATTATACTTGATTAACCCTAATTATACATTTGGGATGTTACAAGCTCCCTGCTGCTCCAGAGCACGCACCCAAAGCCACCGCCATGCCAACTTCGTGTCTAGTGAGTATTATCCTCATTCTTGCGCGTCACCTCGTGCCTTTGGGCATTCTCATGATTTCCCCTCAACTAATTTCGGCTTTGCATCCACAGAAGCGTTGGATTTTGGATTTCCCCTTTTGTCGGCCAACGCCACTGTTCATCGTCCAATCGTCGTCGTGGTAAGCCATTCCTCGATTGCTCTCAGCTACACCATTACAAAATCTCCCCCATACGTAAATCTCGCCCGAGATTTGGCTCACTCGATAAAGAAAGATGGATAGTCCGCACGCAGACGATCTTCTCTTTCCCAAGTAGCCTCATCCTCGAATGGTTTGACCTTTGAACTTTAAGGAACTTGATGGTCTTATTCCTTGTCCTTCGTTCGGACTCATCGAGTCTGCGAGCAGGGGTGCTCGCGATAGGTCAAATCTTCACGGACATCGAGGGTTTCAACGGAGCTTCCTCGGTTGGAACACGGAGGCACTTCTTTATTTGGGACACATGGAAAACATCATGTACCCCTCAAGTGCAGGTGGCAACTCCAACTTATAGGCAACAGCTCCCTTCTTCTCGATAATGCGGTAGGGACCGACATATCGAGGAGCTAACTGCCCTTGACGCCAAAGCGTTGATGGCCCTTCAAAGGAGAGACTTTGAGATAAACAAAGTCATTAGGCTCAAAAACGTAACTCACGTCGACGGCGATCCGCATAGCTCTTTTGCTGGATTGAGTGTGCATGGCAGCTCCTGAATAAAATTTGGACTTGGTGCTCGGCCTCATTGATTGAGTCCGGCCAAAGAGAGGTCTCTCACCGGTCTCGACCAGTTCAACGAGGTCCTACACTTTCTCCGTACAAGGCCTCAAATGGTGCCATGCCGAGATCGCCCGAAAGCCGTTGTTATAAGAAAACTTCGTGAATGGCAAGCATTTCTCCCAATGCTTCCCATATGAAAGGACACAAGCACGAAGCATGTCTTCCAAAACTTGGTTGACCCTCTCGGTCGACTATCGGTTTGGGGTGAAATGCCGTGCTAAAGGTAAACGGGTTCCCATAGCCTTTTGCGAGCTATGCGAAGCAGGAAGTGAAGATGGAGCCCACGATCGAAAGCGATCGTCTTAGGTACGCCATGTAAGCTCACAATCCTAGAGACATAGAGCTCAGCTAGGCGATCGGTGCGAATCTTGGTCTTATTTGGAAGAAAATGAGCCACTTTAGTCAATCGATCGATGGCGACCCAAATGGCATCATTTCCTTTGGGGGCGTGGGTAGACCGGTGATGAAATCCATTCGATCGAATCCCACTTCCACTCCGGAATTGGCAAAAGTGAAAGCGATCCAAAGCGGGGCCGATGCTCGGCCTTGACCACGGCGACACCACGTCGCTTCTCGAGAACGAACCGCAATCTCCCTCTTCATTCGGGTCCACAAAATCTCTGGCGGAGATCTTTATACATCTTAGTGGCCGGGATGAATGGATAAAAGCGAATCATGGGCTTCATGGAGGATTAAATTCCATAACTCCATGTCCTTTGGAACCACAAGGCGTTGCCGAACCTCACGACGCCATGCTCATCCTCGGAGAAGCACTTGGTCGTTCCGTTCTTGACATTTGCCTTAATGTGGCTCACTCCAACATCCATTGCTGGCGGACTTGATCCGATCCACCAAGGTTGGTTGCACAACCATGGCGTGAGAGATCCATGCTCAACTATCTCCAAGTTGAGGACGCTGGAATGCCTCGAGAAGAGAGGGCGAATGCTCTTTGAGCACTAAGGCATTACAATGCGCTTTGCGACTAAGCGCATTAGCAGCGACATTAGCCTTGCCGGATGGTAGTGTATACCCATGTCATAATCCTTGATCAACTCCAACCATCTCCTTTGCACGAGGTTCAGGTCGGTGGGTGAACAAATACTTGAGGCTCTTGTGATCCGAATACACTTCTAGCGATTCCGATTAGGTAATGTCGCCAAATCTTAAGTGCATGAATCACGAAGCCAACTCCATGTCATGAGTAGGATAGTTGAGTTCATGAGGTCTCAATTGCCTTGATGCATAGGCCACTACCTTGCCTTCTTGCATAAGGACACAACCGAGGCCTCGACGAGAAGCATCGCAAAAGATATCGAAGCCGATGGATATCGGGAAGAACAAGAACGGAGGCGGTGGTCAAAGCGCTTTTGAGTATTTGGAAACTTTCCTCACACCCAGCGGACCACGAACTTCTTGTCCTTCTTGAGCAACTCCGTCATCGGCCAGCGATCTTGGAGAAGTTCTCGATAAAGCGGCGATAATATCCGCTAAACCGAGAAAACTCCGCGCGTCGGTGACCAAGCGAGTTGACCCCATGAAAGAACATCGCTGACCTTGCTAGGATCAGCGGCTCGCCTCCATTGAAAGAATATGGCTTAAGAAGGCCACTTCCTTCAACTGAATCGCGACTTGTGAACTTCGTCTGTTTGGTGCCCACGTAACTGCCTAACACAAGCAGATGCTCGGCGTGATCCTCATCGTTCTTGGAATAGATAAGAATATCATCGATGAAGACCACGACAAACTTATCCAAATACTCCATGAATACCGAATTCATGAGGTTCATGAACAAAGCAGAGCATTGGTTAAGCGAATGACATGACGGTGTACTCATACAAGCCGTGGCGAGTAGAAACGCCGTCTTTGGAATATCCTCGGGCGAATCTGAAACGATGATATCCCACTCTCAAATCAATCTTGGAAAACTTCGAGCTCCGGTTAATTGATCGAAGAGATCATCAATGCGGGGCAAAGGATACTTGTTCTTACCGTCACTTCATTAAGTGGGCGGTAATCAACGCTTACATCGTAAAGTACAAAATCCTTCTTCTTTCACGAAGATTTTGGACAACCCCACGGAGATGAGCTAGGCGAATGAAACCCTTCTCTTGCAGCTCACTTCGCTTCTTCAATTCCACCAACTCGTTCGGTGGCATCCGATAAGGCCTCTTTGAGATAGGGGCGATGCAGGGAGCCAACTCAATGACAAACTCGAGGTCTCGAGCAGGTGGCATCCTGGAAGATCGTGGGAAAGACATCAACAAAGTCACAAACTGTTGGGACTTCGCTAATATCTAGGCGGGCTTCGCTTCAAGCCGAAGAGATGCGGATCTAGCGACCGGCAAAAAAGCGAACCTTTCACGGAGGACTAGATAGAGATGAGCTTCTGGCGCAATCGATTTGCCCCATGTCTTTGGGACAACCAATCCATGCCAAGAATCACATCAAGACTCGCTGAATGGAGAAGGATAAGGTTTGCTAAGAAACCTCGCCGATCTCGATAGGAACATCCTACACTCGATTGACTCTCAACTCCGAACCGGGAGAGCGAATGAGTAAGCGGGGTGACAATGGAGAGAAAAGAAGCTCTCCGACAAAGAAAGTAAAAGACTTCGAAACAAATGAATGAGATGCTCTGAATCAAACAAAAGCGATGGCGGGATGAGAGTTAACGAAAGTGTACCCTATACGGCGTCGGGTGCCTCCCGAGCCTCCTCTGTGGTGATGGCGTTGGACGCGACTGCCGGACCCGGAGCGAAAGATCCGAATCCTCTGTGTTCATACACCGATCCAGATTTCCGGTGTACACGATTACAAAAATGATAACATAACCAAATCTCGCATTTCATTAATAGTAAATCGAGTTCGATACAAATGGGGCATGAAGCCAAATAAATAAGTAAATAACACAAATGAAATGGAAAGATAGTAGTAAGCGAGCGATCGATCCGCCACAATAAATGCAGGGGCGTAACCTAGGCATCGGTGTCCTCACCGTCGATAGTAGTCTTCTCACGAAATTTTGTTGCATAAAGCAAGCATGAGCACAACTACTAGTGCTCGCAAGTTACACCAATATGGAATTTGTAATGCATGCATAAAGTAGACAAAGGACATTGGCGAGGTTATTTTTTAAATAGCGGTAGATTTCAATTTAAATAATCATAATAGATTGCAAGGCCATTTTCATACAGTATTTAAAATCAAAATTTAAATGACAATTGAATAATATGGATAACCTCCAAGAAAGGTGATGGATATCCTCCAATCACAATGGCTAACCGCCAATTTTCCCACAGGACTAACCATCACGAAAACATCTGTTGAAACCATTTTAAAACCAAAAACAAGTCTAACTCAAAGTGGCTTTGCTAGCATGTCCATGATCATGACGGCGCTATTGAATAGTTTTCTACTCTGCGAGTTTGTGCAGCTTTACCCACACGAGATATTATACCCTTTGTGTCGGCCAATCCACGCTTCCTAAGGCGTGTGATGAACAAATATCACAAGGCCGTTACAATGATCTACCTCACAATACTCATGCCCGCTAAGGTTTCGCTTCCATTGGACTAACCATCCTCAGGAGCCCCTCTTGCGCCATGTGGGACTCTTGTCTAACCAACACCCACTCATACAACATGGCACGAATATCTATGAGGTATCCCAAATTATTAAGCCAGTCCTTCCCATACAGGACATGTGGTGATGCGTTTTGGCATAGCAAAGGAACGCTCAAAGGCGGTCCTTAATTGACTTGGGCGTCTTTCCAATTAAACCCTAGGCTTTAATCCTAACCAGATTAAACCGTGCATAAACCCGCACCCACCTTTCATCCGTTACGCCCAAGTCCAAACCATCTTTATTTTATTTAGTAAAACCACCTTTACAATAACACTATGGTAAAACAATACCATAGGTTCAAGTTTAAACAATTTGTAATGATTTGGCTTGGCTAAATCCTCCCAAAAATCAAAATCATGGTTTGAGCATTTGCTAAGCATTTCCAAACAATTTATCTATGGTGACAAGGGATGACATTTCAATATTCAAAGTTGGCCATACAACAACAAATGGAATAACTAAGCATTTAAACAAGGTATTAAAATAATTGACTAAAAATATGCATGCAATAATAATTTTAAAAACTGAATTAAATAACTTTAACATAGTAGGTGCAACATGGTCAAAGTGTAACTTGCCTTCGCTGAAGTCTTGAAATTCTAATTCTTCGGAAGAATCAAATTCCCGGAATAAATAAGTAATCTAAGCGTGAAAATCGACAATCAATTGCAATTCAAATAAGGACAAGACACTAGTTCAAACTAACTCCAAATAAAATAATTATATTTTATTTAGCTAGATAATAGTCTTATAAGACCTTATAAGTTTGAAACATTCAATTTAAAAATAGGAAATGAAAGATATAACCTTTACAAGTTTAAATCCTAAATTGGCAAATTAAATAGTTTAATTTAAAATGACAGTTTAAGCAAATTCCAAATAGATCAATTCTAATTTATTAAGCCAAATAATCTTTTTATAAAATTTTAGAAATTTCAATTCACCAAATTTGGAATTGGAATTGAGATGATATGAATTTTACACATTTTAATCTAAATTTGGAATTTAAATGAATTCCTAAACTCTAAAACAGAACTAAACTAAGCTCCAATTTGAATAAATATATTTTATTTAGTTAGATAATAATTTTCTAAGATTTTAGCAATTTGAATCATCTAATTTGGAGTTATGGTTCAAAAGGTATGAATTTTACAAGTTTAATTCCCAAATTGGTGGTTTGAATTATTTCAAATTCAAACAGACAGTTTAAACCTACTCCAATTCAAATTTTTATATTTTATTTAGCTAGATGTTAATTTTATAAAATTTTAGAAATTGGAATCACCTAATTTGGAATTAGAATGCAAAAGTTATGAATTTTACAAATTCGAACCTAAATCTGTTATTTAAACCATTTTCTCGAATTATTCTCCTAAAGGAAATTCTAATTATTGCGCCAGATGACATCAGCGATGAGTTAAATCAGAAATTAAATAAATACTGACAGGTGGGACCCTCGTGTCAGAGACACGGTCCATATGGACTTGGTCCACGGGCTTGGCTCACGGGTGGGGTGGCGTCAAGATCGACGTGGGCGCCACGTGGCGCCACGCGGATCGATCTTGGCGTGGCGCCGAGGTGGCGTGCGTGCGGCACGCCACGTCGGCAAGAACGGCGGTGGTGCTCGTGGACGCCTCGCTGGCGTTCTATCTTGCATGGCGAGGCGCGCGGGTGGCATCAACAGAGAGAGGGGGAGTTCGCGATCCTAGTGGCTACCTTAGGTGCGAGCGGGCGTGGCCGGAATGTCGTCGACGGCGAGGTTCGGCGGCGAGGAGCTTCGGTCGTCGTCGAAGTAGTTGATCCCGAGGTCCTCGGCGACGTGGGCCAGGTGCTACAACCGCAGAACGACGCGGCGGTGCGAAAACCTTGATCGGCGGGTCGAAGCGTGGGCGGCGGCGCGGAATCGGAGAAGAACGGAGTTGCCGCCGTTGAGAACCTCAAAATTCGGCGCACGGAGGAGGAGGAGCAATGGATGGTGGGGTTGAGTTGTTGCGGAGGAGGCGCACGGGGTGTTTTTATAGGGCCCGGGAGCTCTGTAGGCGTGGGAGTCGTGGGGATCGTCTGCGATCAAGGCGGGCGAGTGGCGCCGTGGCGAAGAAAAGGAGAGAGGCGAGAGGTGGGGCGGTTCGTGCGGGCGGTTCGTCTTGGCGATTCGTGCGCAAGACGCACGCGCAGAGATCGGGGTGGTTAGGCGCCGAATGTGAAGCTTCGGTATGTGTGCAATGGCGGCAAGCGGCTTGCCTCATGAGAACGGTGAGGAGAAAAGCGGGCGGTGGTAGGATTAGAATCACGGCTAGGATGAGGCGGGCGTGGCGCGATGAACGCCGGATGCTGTTCAACGTGGAAGAGAGGAGGCGCGGTGAAGAGGAGGTGGGCGGCTTGGGTTTGACCCACACACTGCTTTGCGATTTTCTTTTGTTTTTCTATTTTAAATATTTAGTTTAATTCATTTAGGCTCTAGAAAATGGCAAATAAATCCTAAAAATTCTAGGAAAATTTCGGATGATTCTAGAATTCTTACGGACTTAAATAAAATAACTCTTACTTAAAGTTGATAATAGATTTTGAATTAGAATTCCTATTTAGCTTTCCACCATTTAAAGAATAGTTTTTAAATTGCGAAAATTCACAAATTCAAATAAATTTTCAACTTAAATAAAATTTGAAATTTTGGGTCATTACAAACCTCCCCTTAAGGGAATCTCGACCGAGATTGAGACATATCAAACAAGGAGATGGGGATATCTGTCTTAATATCTTCCTCTCGCTCCCAAGTGGCTTCACTTTAGGGTGGTGACTCCTTGAACTTTGTATGAACGGATGATCTTGTTCCGTGTGACACGCTCTGCGACATCCGAATCTTGATCGGTTGCTCCACATAAGTGAGGTCCTCTTGAAGATCAATGCTTTCTAGAGGGTCTCGATCCTCGAGGCACTCGAAGGCACTTCTTTAAGCTGTGAAACATGGAAGACATTGTGTACAAATGAGCGAGAGATCTTTGGTAACTCAAGTTGATATGCGACTTCACCTCTTCTTGCTAAAATCTTGTAAGGTCCCACAAATCTGGGTGCGAGTTTTCCCTTGGTTCGGAACCTTCTTACTCCTCGGAGTGGAGTAACTCGAAGATAGACAAAATCTCCTTCTGCAAAGGTCAACTCTCGCCGACGATTATCAGCATAACTCTTCTGTCGGGTTTGAGCTACTTTTAGATGTTCTCTTATTGTTTTAACCTTGCTTTCAGCTTCTTTGATCAACTCCGGTCCAAAGAACTGATGCTCTCCTACTTCATCCCAAAGAAGCGGAGTCCTGCATTTTCTGCCATACAAAGCCTCAAATGGGGACATCTGAAGACTGGCTTGGTAGCTATTGTTGTACGAGAATTCTGCATAGGGCAAATTCTTGTCCCAACTTTTTCCGTAATCCAAGGCGCAGGCTCGAAGCATGTCTTCGAGAATCTGGTTGACTCGTTCGGTCTGGCCATCCGTCTGCGGATGATATGCAGTGCTGAAGTTGAGTCTGGTTCCCAAAGCTTCATGCAGACTCTGCCAAAATCTTGACGTAAACTGTGATCCTCTGTCGGACACGATCTTCTTGGGTACTCCATGCGAATGGACAATCTTGGCCATATACAATTACGCCAACTTATCGCTCGGGTAGGTGGTCTTGGTGGAAGGAAGTGAGCTACTTTAGTTAACCGATCAATTATCACCCGGATGGAATCACATCTGGTCGAGTCCTAGGAAGTCCGGTGATGAAATCCATACCAACTTCTTCCCACTTCCACTCGGGGATCGGTAGCAGTTGTAATAAACCGGCGGGTCTTTGATGTTCTCGCCTTGACTCGTGACAAACATCGCAGACTCTGAACTCGGCGATTTCCGCTTCATCTTGACCCACGATATCTTTCCTTAAGATCTGGTACATCTTGGTCTTGCCAGGTGAATGGAATAAAAGGCGACTCATGGGCTTCCTTGAGAATCGATTGCTTTAGATCCTGCCGATCCGATGACGCAGATCACGGTTCCCGAACCACACTGTTCCTTCCTCATCTTGGTGAATCTGAAGCTTTGCCTCTTCTCATATTCTTCTTGATCTCCTTGATGTCTTCATCTACTAATTGCTTTTCTTTGATCGACTCTGAAGTGTTGGTTGAACTTCCGCGATTCACACATCCTTGTTCAACAATCTCCAAGTTCGGATGCTTCAATTCTTCATATAACTCTGGTGATTCTCTGAACCAAAATGGTATTGCAATACGCCTTGGCTCGGGGCATCTGCAACCACATTTGCTTTGCGGGTGATAATGAATTCCAAGGTCGTAATCCTTTATTAATTCCAGCCATCTTCTCGGCGGAGGTTAAGGTCGGTGGGTAAAGATGTACTTCAAACTCTTATGATCCGTGAAAACCTCACAGTGATTCTGGATGAGGTAATGTCGCCAGATCTTCAAGGCATGTATAATCGTTTGCTAACTCGGTCGTGAGTTGGATAATTCCCTTCATGTGGCATAGAATCGGCGGGATGCATAGCGGCGACTTTGTCCTCTTGCATCGATACAGTACCGAGTCCTTGGCGAGATCGTCATGAAAATCACAAAATCCTTGTGTATATCGGTAGGACCAACACAGTCTTGAAACTAATCTCGTCTTTCGTTCTTGGAAACTTTCCTCACAAGCATCTGTCCTCAAATTTCTTTTCCTTCTTGAAGTTGAGTCATTGGTCTTGCTATCTTGGAGAAACCTTCAATGAATCTGCGGTAATACCACCAATCCAAGGAAACTTCTCACCTCTGTGGCGGACTTGGGTTGTTTCCAATCCATTACCGCCGACTTTGGTTGGATCTCGGCAACTCCTCCTGCGGACACAATATGTCCAAGGAATGCCACTTGACTTAGCCAAAATTCGCACTTCTTTGAATTTGGCATAAAGCTGTGCTCTCTGAGTTTTCCCAAAATTATCTGAGATGGTCCTCATGATCTTCTTCATTCTTTGAATAGATAAGAATGTCATCGATGAAAACAACCACAAACTTATCCAAGAATTCCATGAACACTTTGTTCATCATATTCATGAAATAAGCAGGGGCATTCGTCAAACCGAAAGACATTACTGTAAACTCGTACAACCCATATCCGGTGGTGAAACATCTTGGGATATCTTCCGTCCGATCTTGATTGGTGATAGCGGATCTCAAATCAATCTTCGAGAATACACTTGCTCCTTTCGGTTGATCGAGCAGTCATCAATCCTAGGTAGCGGGTACTTGTTTTTGATTGTCACTTCATTGAGTGACCTATAATCCACACACATCCTCATACTATTGTCTTTCTTCTTGACGAATAAAACAGGTGCTCCCCAAGGTGATGAACGGGTCGAATATATCCTTGCTCCTCAATTCTTCAATCTGTTTCTTCATCTCTGCCAATTCATTGGTAGGCATCCGTAGGGTCGCCGAGATTGGAGCGGTCCACAGGACTAAGTCAATTAAGAACATTATGTCCTGTCCGTGGCATCTGCCGTAAATCATCGAGAAAGACATCCGGAATTCTTGCACCTTGGTATATCTTCAAGCTTTAACTCCTTCAAATTGGTCGAATGGAACTTCCTCCGATCTGAGTCTTGGGCTTGAATTCAACTGTGACTCCTTCCTCATTAGTGAGAGTAATAGACCTATTGGCACAATCTATCCGTCCTTGATTCTGGCTAGCTGATCCATCCCAAGTATTACATCCGGACCTTGAGAATGCAAGACTATCAAGTCTCGCCATGAAGAAACTCAGGATATCTCGAGGTAAGATTAGGCATAGAGAACTGGTTCTCATTTACGAGCAGGGAATGGATTATCATAGGATTACTTAATGGAGAAATAGGTAACCCATTTTTGCCCACAAACTTATTGGATACAAAAGAATGCGAAGCTCAGGAATCAAAAGTAATCGATGCGGTATCATATTAACGAAACGTACCAGGGCGACATCTGGTCTTTGCGAGCTTCCTCTTTGTGGCGTGATTCACACGTCCCTTCGTGAAGCCGCCCGCCGGCTTTGGGGTGTGCCGGTGGTGGTGCTCCCGATCTTGCTTGTTTGGTGTTGTAGGCGCCGCTTCTTGGGCACTTGTTGGCATAGTGTCGATCTCGTTGCAATGGAAGCATGTCACTCCTGCTGCTTGATGAAGTTGGGTTCTTCTGAAACCGCCCCGCAGATGCATTGTTGCGAGCCGGAAGAGTTGGAGCGTTGTTTGTCTTGGAGCTCTGGGTGTAGAGGACTGGAACCTTCCACTCTGAGGTGGCTGAGGCTGAGCAAAGCGAGGCTTGGGTTGCCCTCCAGAGTTGAACTTCTGAGCGGCCATCCTCCGCTTGCGGTTCTCCATCTGCAGATGTTTGGCCTCCTGGCGAAAAGCTTTATTCACTAACTGCTGGAAGTCAGTGTAGTCATTGGAGACCAGCTGGACTGAGATCTCATCGTTCAAACCATCCATGAACCTTTCCTGCCTTTCTTCATCACTAGCCACATCTGCTGGGGCATAGCGAGCAAGCTGGTTGAACTTGTGCAGGTATTCACCCACTGTGCGGTTGCCTTGTTTGAGCGCGTGGAACTCTTTCTTCTTTAGGGTCATTATCCCTGCGGGGATATGTGCATGGCGGAAAGCCCGCACAAACTCCGCCCAAGAGATAGTCTGTGCGTCAGCATGGGAGATGTTATAGTTATCCCACCATTCCGATGCGGGACCGGTGAGCTGGTGAGAGGCAAACAGGACTCTCTCACGATCAGTACACTGAGTGATATCCAGCTTCTTTCCGATAGCACGAATCCAGTCATCGGCATCCATCGGCTCTGTGCTGCTGGAGAATGTCGGTGGGCGCATGCGCATGAAATCTGCCATGGTCAATCTCTGCTTGGTGGAGGTGGTGGTGCGATCCGAGTTGTTGCTTGCACATTCGCCGTTGTTGAGGGATCGAGCAGGAGGTTAATCGATGGTTTTGGTTTTCCATCATCGGCGTAATCTGGTCCTTCTGCCGGTGGCGGTGGTGGTTCTTTGCAGGATCCTCGATAATCTGCGCTTTCGTTGCCCGACCTTGGACACCGCCACTTTGCTGATGCAGGTGGTCACCATCTGCTAGAACTCCAAGGATTAGGAGAGGTAGCCATGATAGGGAAAGGTAAATTCAAGATCATACAAGACAAAAAGGCGATTTTTCCAAGAAACTCTTTTATTAATTTATTTTATTCAAGATTATGGCTACCACAAGGTATTAGTAGCTCATAATTAGCAACTAAGGATCGAACTAAAGGAAAGATAACAACTATGGGGTACTAGGAGTATAGTCCGGCTCACTAGAGCTAGTCTCGCTTGACCTTGTAGCTAGCTAGCTCATGATTACGGTCTTGACTTCTCCTCTGCCTCCTGTAATGCATTACGGCGGTGAGCAAATCATTCAAGGTGTTTAGTAGGCATAATCCAAAGCCTTAGCAGATCCACCGGTGTGTCGGCCGGGGAATCTTCGTCTCTAGCGGAGTTGAAAGTACTGTCGAGTCGGGTCGGAATGTGCATCGGGTAGTAATGAAACCCGGTGCCCTGAAGGCGATGATTGTAGGTGTAGCGAAGGTGGCGGACTGCCTCTCTTGCCGCATCTTGCATGCCATCATCAAAGTTGTCGCGTCGGATCGGAGCGTCAAAGACGTGGAAGACGGTGTCCGGTGCGAGGTTGGAGTAGATGAGCACCTCTACTCTCCACAGCTGTTGTTCTTCCACCTGGTACTTGAATCCTTGGAAAGTTGGCCTCTTTCGGTAACCCAGGTGCTGCATCATTTCCCAAAGTATCTCGGCCCAGTTTCCAGTAAAGGCTCCGTGGGAAGTAGCGTCCGGTATCTCAGCCATCTAAAATTTTGAGATAGAGATAAGTTAGTAAACATTTTAAAGAGAAAGGTTGAGAATGACTCTGGATAGACTCAAAATAGTTTTTGCTTTTGAAAATAAGTCCTTAGGACAATTCTAGGGCCACGTCCTACAGACGACATCGCTCTGATACCACTTTTGTCGGACCCGGGAACGAAAGATCCCGAATCCTCTGTGTTCATACACCAGTCCAGGATTTCCGGTGTACACAGTTACAAAAATGATAACATAACCAAATCTCGCATTTCATTAATAGTAAATCAGAGTTCGATACAAATGGGGCATGAAGCCAAATAAATAAGTAAATAACACAATGAAATGGAAAGATAGTAGTAAGCGAGCGATCCGCCACGAGCAATAAATGCTGGGGCGTAGCCTAGGCATCGGTGTCCTCACCGTCCTGATAGTAGTCTTCTCCTGAAATTTTGTTGCATAAAGCAAGCATGAGCACAACTACCGTGCTCGCAAGTTACACCAATATGGAATTTGTAATGCATGCATAAAGTAGACAAAGGACATTGGCGGGGTTATTTTATGAAAGCAAATAGCGATTTCAATTTAAATAATCATAATAGATTGCAAGGCCATTTTCATACAGTATTTAAAATCAAAATTTAAATGACAATTGAATAATATGGATAACCTCCAAGAAAGGTGATGGATATCCTCCAATCACAATGGCTAACCGCCTAATTTTCCCACAGGACTAACCATCACGAAAACATCTGTTGAAACCATTTTAAAACCAAAAACAAGTCTAACTCAAAGTGGCTTTGCTAGCATGTCCATGATCATGACGCCGCTATTCAATAGTTTTCTACTCTGCGAGTTTGTACAGCTTTACCCACACGAGATATTATACCCTTTGTGTCGGCCAATCCACGCTTCCTAAGGCGTGTGATGAACAAATATCACAAGGCCGTTACAATGATCTACCTCACAATACTCATGCCCGCTAAGGTTTCGCTTCCATTGGACTAACCATCCTCAGGAGCCCCTCTTGCGCCATGTGGGACTCTTGTCTAACCAACACCCACTCATACAACATGGCACGAATATCTATGAGGTATCCCAAATTATTAAGCCAGTCCTTCCCATACGGGACATGTGGTGATGCGTTTTGGCATAGCAAAGGCAGCTCAAAGGCGGTCCTTAATTGACTTGGGCGTCTTTCCAATTAAACCCTAGGCTTTAATCCTAACAGATTAAACCGTGCATAAACTCTGCACCCACCTTTCATCCGTTACACCCAAGTCCAAACCATCTTTATTTTATTTAGTAAAACCACCTTTACAATAACACTATGGTAAAACAATACCATAGGTTCAAGTTTAAACAATTTGTAATGATTTGGCTTGGCTAAATCCTCCCAAAAATCAAAATCATGGTTTGAGCATTTGCTAAGCATTTCCAAACAATTTATCTATGGTGACAAGGGATGACATTTCAATATTCAAAGTTGGCCATACAACAACAAATGGAATAACTAAGCATTTAAACAAGGTATTAAAATAATTGAATAAAAATATGCATGCAATAATAATTTTAAAACTGAATTAAATAACTTTAACATAGTAGGTGCAACATGGTCAAAGTGTAACTTGCCTTCGCTGAAGTCTTGAAATTCTAATTCTTGGAAGAATCAAATTCCCGGAATAAATAAGTAATCTAAGCGTGAAAATCGACAATCAATTGCAATTCAAATAAGGACAAGACACTAGTTCAAACTAACTCCAAATAAAATAATTATATTTTATTTAGCTAGATAATAGTCTTATAAGACCTTATAAGTTTGAAACATTCAATTTAAAAATAGGAAATGAAAGATATAACCTTTACAAGTTTAAATCCTAAATTGGCAAATTAAATAGTTTAATTTAAAATGACAGTTTAAACAAATTCCAAATAGATCAATTCTAATTTATTAAGCCAAATAATCTTTTTATAAAATTTTAGAAATTTCAATTCACCAAATTTGGAATTGGAATTAGATGATATGAATTTTACACATTTTAATCTAAATTTGGAATTTAAATGAATTCCTAAACTCTAAAACAGAACTAAACTAAGCTCCAATTTGAATAAATATATTTTATTTAGTTAGATAATAATTTTCTAAGATTTTAGCAATTTGAATCATCTAATTTGGAGTTATGGTTCAAAAGGTATGAATTTTACAAGTTTAATTCCCAAATTGGTGGTTTGAATTATTTCAAATTCAAACAGACAGTTTAAACCTACTCCAATTCAAATTTTTATATTTTATTTAGCTAGATGTTAATTTTATAAAATTTTAGAAATTGGAATCACCTAATTTGGAATTAGAATGCAAAAGTTATGAATTTTACAAATTCGAACCTAAATCATTATTTAAACCATTTTCTCGAATTATTCTCCTAAAGGAAATTCTAATTATTGCATGAGATGACATCAGCGATGAGTTAAATCAGAAATTAAATAAATCATCGTGGTGGGACCCTCGTGTCGAGACACGGTCCATATGGACTTGGTCCACGGGCTTGGCTCACGGGTGGGGTGGCGTCAGCAAGACCGACGTGGGTCGCCACGTGGCGGCCACGTGGGGCCGATCTTTGGCGTGGCGCCGAGGTGGCGCATGCGGCACGGCCACGCCGCCAAGAACGGCGGTGGTGCTCGGTGGCGGCCTCGCCCGGCGTTCTATCGCGAGGCGCGCGGTGGCATCAACAGAGAGAGGAGTTCGCGATCCCTGGCTACCTTAGGTGCGGCGGGCGTGGCGGAATGTCGCCGACGGCGAGGTTCGGCGGCGAGGAGCTTCGGTCGTCGTCGAAGTAGTTGATCCCGAGGTCCTCGGCGACGTGGACGGTGCTACGGCCAGAACAGCGGCGGTGCCGAAGACTTGATCGGCGGGTCGAAGCGTGGGACGGCGGCGCCGAATCGGAGAAGAACGGAGTTGACGCCGTTGAGAACCTCAAAATTCGGCGCCACGGAGGAGGAGGAGCAATGGATGGTGGGGTTGAGTTGCATGAGGAGGCGCACGGGGTGCCTTTTATAGGGCCCGGGAGCTCGAGGTGGCGTGGGGTCGTGGGGATCGTCGATCAAGGTTGCGGCGAGTGGCGCCGTGCGTAGAAAAAAGGAGAGAGGGCGAGAGGTGGGGCGGTTCGTGCGGGCGGTTCGTGCAGGCGGGTTCGCACGCACGCGCGCAAGGATCGAGGTGGTTAGAGGCGCCGAATGTGAAGCTTCGGTATGGCATGGCAATGGCGGCTTAAACAGCTTGCCCATGAGAACGAAGGTGAGGAGAAGAAAGCGGGCGGTGGTAGGATTAGAATCAAGCGGCTAGGATGAGGCGGGCGTGGCGCGATGCGGCCGCGGATCTTGCTGTTCAACGGTGGAAGAGAGGAGGCGCTTGGTGAAGAGGAGGTGGGCGGCTTGGGTTTGACCACACACTGCTTATGCGATTTTCTTTTGTTTTTCTATTTTAAATATTTAGTTTAATTCATTTAGGCTCTAGAAAATGGCAAATAAATCCTAAAAATTCTAGGAAAATTTCTCGGATGATTCTAGAATTCTTCGGACTTAAATAAAATAACTCTTACTTAAAGTTGATAATAGATTTTGAATTAGAATTCCTATTTAGCTTTCCACCATTTAAAGAATAGTTTTTAAATTGCAGAAAATTCACAAATTCAAATAAATTTTCAACTTAAATAAAATTTGAAATTTTGGGTTGTTACCACGACCACTACCCACGCCAGGTAGCGGGACGATCTTGGTCTGAGATGCTCCACCTCCTGGCCGCGCGCCCTCCATTAGGGCGAGGCTGCTCCTCGTCTTCTTAGGGCATTGGTTCGCATAATGCCCCTTCACCGTTGCATGAGAAACATGTGACCCCAAGCCGAGGTTGCGGGGTCGCTTCTTGACTCGCAGTGCGTGGATCGAGACACGGCTGCGAAGGGCGACGAGAACGGGGCAAGTGATCTCGAGGCGCCGAAGAGTGAGCTGGTACCCTGAGGCCGCCTCGCGGGGGCGGAAGAGCTGGCCTGGATGACTTATGGGCCTCCCACTTGCGCTATGGAGTCCATAAGCTCTCGAGCCGCATGCTCGTGACGATGGCCTTGTCGACCAAGGTCTGAAAATCGTGGAAGTCGACAATGGATAGCTTGTCCTTGACTCCTCGGACAAGCCACGCTGAACTTGGCCTACTTAGCCATATCGGTGGCCACATCCTCGGGGAGCATAACGAGCTAGATGGTTAAACTCGTAGACATACTCCATGGTGAGCTCGCCTTGCTTGAGCGCAAGAAACTCCACCTTCTTGATCTCCATCAAGCGTGAGGATGTGAGCCCGACGGAAGGCGTCTGAAACTCCTCCCAAGAGGCGGTGTGATCCACGGGCTGCATGGCGGCTCTCCCACCACGACAAGGTGCACCCTCCAACCTGAGTGCGATCGCGGCAGCACCTTCTCGTGCTCTGGCACTGCGCAATCTGGCTTACGCTCCACCGAGCAAAGCCAATCGTCCGCATCAAGGGGTCCTCGGACCGGGAAAAGGTAGGGGTGAAGTCTGAAGAAACTCCGCGAGTCCTCCACGCGGTGATGGGCATTCACGCCCGGATCACGAAGCTCGGTAAGTCTTTGTGGTGTTGCGCGATAGCGTCGATAGAACTCTCTGTCATCGCGCGGTTGCGCTCGATCTAAAGAAGAACCTCGGCCATGGTCGGAGGAGGAGAAGCTCCTCGTCCGGACCAGATCGCCTTGGCCTAAGCGCTCTGAGTCGTCCGGCCATCTGTTACAATGAAATTTGGTTAGCAACTAGACCCAAAAACAAAGCCTTAAAGAAAGCAAAAGCGATCGACTAGGGAATGGAATATCACCCCAACCGAAGGCCAAAGCAGCGGGTAATTAAACTTTAAAAGCTTCTAAAAGACTCTAAAAACAGCCAAGAAACACCAAACGCAAGGCTCAACTTCTCAACTCAACTAACCCGTATTGAATGAGCAGTAATCGATCGAGAAGATCAAAAATCAGATTGTAGGGTGAGATCTAAAACTATTAGAGAGCAAGGTTAATGCAGCGAAATAAGTGTTAGATACTTAGCTAACTAGTATCACATCTTACCCTTTTATTCCCACAAGTTTTAGTTGATTAACCTCTCATTTGAGAAGAGAAAGCTAAGATAGGTAAGAGAAACCTAATTAGACACCTTTGAGACTGCTGTCCGGAAATTTGATGCTTGCTGTCCCGATTTAGCATCAAGCCCTTGTCGAATCACCGACTCGAACTTCAAAACCTTGTAGTGGGCAGCTCACACTTCAATTTGCCAATCTCATTGGTTCTCCCAAAAACCAGTGTTAACCGATAACAACTATTTTGTAGAAGGAAGAGAGGAAAGCGACTTTTAAAACTCAAATTAGAGTGGGATGAAGAGAAAGCTAAGATAGGTAAGGAATAAAATCAGAGAATTTACCTAAGCTTTCAAAACTCATTTGATGCTTTGAAAATAGGTTTTCAAAATATCCTAAGGATGACCAAGCTTGCGTTACTATGGTCATAACGGCTCACGATACCAACTTTTGTGAGATTCGGCGTTTATTAGGCTCATAATACTTAGTCATCCAATTGACCCTAGTATTATCAACCAAATAAACCCGGTCTCGAGAGATGTATACTTTCGAACGCGTATACATACCTCACAACAAAAGAATGTATCAATTCCATACAACACATAGAACATAAGCAACAAACCGAAGTTAACAATAATATGGAATAGATAATACAAAGAGAGGCCCTTAGGCCAAATAGCAACAAATCTACAAAGATAACAATGAAGCAAAAGGTGCCATAAAGATGGCTATAACACAAAGCCAATCGGTGTGCCTTAACCCTAGGCATCATGGGACCGCCAAGCTAGTCGTCGAAGAAAGCGCAACACGTAGCACAAAAGAGAGGCTCTTGGAGCTCTCCTTCTTCCTCTGCAACAAAAGCCACAAAAATTGCCACAACCACGCGGATGAGTACATAAAGTACTCCATAAGACTTACGTGTGAGATAACAGAACTATAAATAGCTACATGCAAGCTTTATTTAAGTGGATGAGGCTTTGGACTCATTTTAGCATAAAGCAACATTTATTTGCAATAACATAATAGATTGAAGGCAATTTGACAAAGCATTTTTAAATGTTGAAGTAACAACGAGATAATAACATAGTAACAACAACAAGAACAATCCTGGAAGTGACTAACCCAAGTCACCACAACAATAGCATGAACTCCCCGTTCATACCAACCATGTCAAGTTTTAATTAAATGTTGTAGTCTAATTCTCACGGGAAATAACCAAGCGTGTCCATAACCTAGGACGAGGCTATTCGAATAGTTTTATCCCTGCAGGGTGTACCACTGTACCCACACGCCAGACCGCCTTTCCTTTAAGCACACTACCTTAGGTGTGAAGCACGCTAAGTCCTACGAGACATTTCCAATGGACAATGCTAATTCTGAGTCGCACAACCCACGGGAGAAAGAGACATCACACAACCTTCCGGAAGCTAATGCTCCCTCCCACATCACACACACATTTTATCTTTAAAAACACACCAACGAAAGCGACCCCAATTAACACCGCCCAAAGTACATAGTCAAGAGGGTTCCATATGCCCCGTGTGGTTAGCACATAAAATTGCTTGGATCAATGGCGCAAGAATTAGGTCCTTGTTGACTCAGGCATACCACCACATCCAAAAACCACACCATCCATCCAATATGCCCAAGTCTAAATCAATCTTTTATTTTCAGTTTTTATTTTACAAATTAATCAAAGCACAAGTGCTGGACATATAGGAGTAATAATCATTTTGAGTGATCAAGACCATCGACTAAGTCGATGATCGCCCATTCTACCGATAACTAAGCATGTCTAAGCAATAGGAAATGCAACTACTAAGTGATAAGAGCTCATCCAACGAGCTCAAACCACAGCGAATAACCTAGGCTCATGGTAGTAGAGGATAAACAATTCCTACAGATCATGCAACTATAGGCTTGCTAGCGACATTTAACACAAAGTAGCATGCATACATAGAAGTAAAATAATATATTAAGCTTTAAAGTAATGGGACAATGATGGGAATGGTCAAACTGCTTGCCTTGTTGCTGGTGGTCAAATTGTGGCAGAGGGTCGCTCTCGGGATCACCACAAATGTCGAAACCTAACGGAAAAGCGAGAAGGAACCGATAAGAACGATTTAAAAACAACAAAGACAGCACAACAAATGAACTCCAAAAGCTATGAAAATTTTACAGCAGCAAGACAATGATTTATCATGACTTTAGCAACAAGAACCAATTGATTTGGGTTCTCAATGCAAAAGATATGATGAAATCAATTCTGCTCAGCCTATTAATAAAAAAAATATGTTACTGTTCATCGCAAAATTTTCTAGAATAGCAGTGAAGCTGAAATTTTTACTGTAAAACCAGCACCTCATGAGATGAATAACACAATTGAGTTCATCTCATTTGGAGCTATATTGCACTTTCTATAAATTTTCAAACACAAGAACTTGAACAAAATTATAATGCACAAGTTCTCAATTTCCTAACAGCAACAAGCTCAAAACTAATTTTCACAGTGAGTTCACTAAGAGAAACCAACAAAGTTGGTCTCACCCACAAATAGCCTATAGAGCATTAGTTATACATTTTACAAGTTAAGTATTGTTTTTGAGTGTATAATTAAAGTGAGTTTTAAAACCTAACGGCAAAGCGTGCTCTGGAGTTGAACTCAACTTACAATCATTTTTGGATTAAAGTCAAGTCCAAGACAGAGCTAACACAACTCGAATGACCTCAAATGGATTTAAAATGAGAAAGATATGAAATTCTAAAGTCTATACCCTATTTCAGGTTTAACTAAGACCTCACTGGAATTTCTAAAACCCATCGGAGAGGGGAGGTCGTGAGCCACAGATCTTAAATCCAACGGCTCAAGATCTCCCGGAGAACATCACATACGCCGCATGTGAAGGTCCAGAGGTCTGGACCTCTTAGCAACTCACATGCGCGAGGTGAGGGGGAGGTCGTGGCGAGATGCGAAAATCAGCGGACCACAACACGGGAAGGAGGTCGGGACGGACCAGATCAAAGGGAGGTCATGGCGGCTCGAGATCAACACGGAGGTCCTCAGCGGTTGAGATCTTCCAACGGAAGATCCAACTACCAAGATCTCCCAAGGAAGATCTACATCGTCAAGACCTCACAGAGGAGGTCTTGGACGGTCCAGATGTTCCAAGGAGGTCCTCGATGGTTCGGATCGTCGAGGGAGGACCTTGACGGTCAAGATCTACGGGAGGTCATGAACGGCTGAGATGGCCTCGGGAGGTCCTAAGGGAGGTCCTAACGTCCACAGACCTCCAGGAGGTGCAGGCGGCCATGATTGCGCAAGGGAGGTCTTGGGCGCTCAGATCTCCTTAGAGGAGGTCATGGAGGTCCCAGACCAGCGCCTTAACTTCGCGCCGCATTTGGACATGAATAAATGCGCAGCGGGACCATGAGGAGGTCCGCGAGAGGTCTTAAATGCGCGCATTAAAGGGTGGATTTAAGGCGGTTAAGACGCCCATGATTACAATGATTGGAACACATGATTAGCGCATTAAAATAGTGAAGCCTTGTCCTAAAAATGACAATGACACGCTCGGGACGTCCGGCAAAATCCCGGGCGCAAAGATGTGGTCATCGCCGGCGATGTAGACCTCGCCGGCGAGATCCAATGGTACCACTGAGTGCACAATAACGTTGCGCACAGTGGGCCTTCTCTCAACGGCGACGGCGGCTTTGAGCGCCGGCGAGCCGAGAGGGCAAGGTTGACCAAGACGGCCAAAATTTAAAGCATAAAATGAAGCTCATGGCGACATTCAGCGTATGCCAAGAAAGCTCGCGACAACATTCAGCGGGTGCCGACAACTAAGGGACTACAGGAGGTGTACCGGAGGTCCTAAGGTCCGGGAGGTCGTGGAGGTGATGGCGGGTGTTGGGGAAGACAGTGAAGCTTCACCGCCCAAGACACGGCTCAAGCTCCTCTTTGTCCCCCTCTGCAAATGTCCAACAACTCAAGTCGGGACTTGGTCCCGAGAGGTAGGGCACAAATGGAAGCAAGGAGGAAAGGTGGAAACCCAGTGACCCTTGTCCACCGAGGAACTTCAAGTCCAACAATGGCGGCCAAGGAGCTCTGCGGCTTAGAGCTCACAAGCAGGGGGTGAGCAAAGTGACAATGGTGTGCAAAGGAAGCCGGAAAACCGTGGGGGTGGTTTTATCCTAGGGCAATTGAGGTCGAGACCACCTTTGGCTAAGCTCCTGTGAGCTTGGCCCATAACACTGATCTTGGCATTGGACAAGACTTAAAGTGGACATGGTGGCGGTCTGAGTGACCCATGAGGCGGAAGGTGACTGCATTAAATCTTGGTCGACAAAGAGTCATTGAAGTGTACCCCAAGGTCGGACACGCATTAATTGCGCTTTCGAGTTTGCCAGCGCCGAGAGGAAGGAGAAGAACAGGAGGTCTTAGTGACCGTTGGATAAGACACAGGAGGTCGTAACCATCGGATCAATTTTTGAACCGTTAGGTTCTAAGTGGTCGGGGAGGTCCAGCCACACGATTGGGAAAGGGAGGTCGTGGCCCTCCGATTTCATGTCTAAAGCATACGTGAGGAAAAGGGACAGGAGGTCCAAAGCGTTGGATTTTAATCAATGGTGCGGACCTCTAGTGAGGACTTAATCGCACGCGATCGAAAAAGACATGAGGGGAGGTCATGGCCTTTGGATTTAAATCCAAGGGCACCGACACGATGGGGAAGGTGCGATATGATCGCCACGTGCAAGGGAGGTCGGGACCAGTTAGATTTAGATCTAAGGGTTCCGATCTCACGTCTTGTTGGGAGGTGCAATCGCATGAGACAAAAAGGAGGTCGTGGTAGTAGATTTTGATCTAACGGTGCACAACAAAAGATAGGAGAGGTTGTGAGCGCTTGACAGCGCAGGGGAGGTCGTGGCGGTTGGATCGATCCAACGGCTCGACCTTGGTTAGGTGGGAGGTTTGTTTAGTTTAGGTTGAGAGGAGGAGGTCGGGACCATGGATCTTGGATCCAAGGGCTATGACCTCACGTGAAATGGGATGACCTGTTGAGTATGTTGAGGAGGAGGTCGTGGGTGTTGGATTTGATCCAGCGGCCACGACCTCAACAAATGGGATGACCTCATTGCGATGGTTTACAGCTCGAGGAGGTCTATGAGGTTTAACACTGGGAGGTCATGACCATGGATCAGCGATCCAGCGGCAATGACCTCATGAGGTGGGGAGGTCCTCGCGGTGTTGATCATGAGGAGGTCGTGGTGTTGGATGTAAATCCAACAGGCTGACTGATCAAGTGGAGATGAGGTCTCTTTGAGGTCTTGAGACATGGTTGGGCTGGACCAACTTGGGAACGTGGCTAGCCAAGGAGCAGTCTTGAGGGTTTTTGAAGTTGAACTTTTAAACAAGTGAGACTTTGTAGAATTGTTTGGGCTAGCAATTGAACTCCAAATTTGATGAAATTTTTACTGGAGCTAGTGCCAACATGATTAACCTTACATAAATTTTCCAGAGGTTATTATGCAATGCATTTTCTCGGGAAATTCATTAAGGTTGTTCAATGATTCATTTACCTCCAAAATTATCAAACTAGTTTTACAACTTGTGGTATTTTTTGAGAGGGTCCCACCTCAGGTTTAGGACCAAGGAAGATACTTTCCAATTGTTTGGCACAAGATTTGAGGTAGCTGGAAAATGAATTTGACTTTTGGTCAACAAGAGCTTTGTGTTTTGGATTACACAAAGAGTCACATAAGATTTTAGGGTTTTTCAAGATGTGAGAAAAAGTTTTAATTTCTACACATATAATTATACTTGATTAACCCTAATTATACATTTGGGATGTTACAAGCTCCCTGCTTGCTCCGAACCGCACCCAAAGCCACCGCCATGCCAACCGTGTCTAGTGAGTATTATCCTCATTCTTGCGTCACCTCGTGCCTTTGGGCATTCTCATGATTTCCCTCAACTAATTTGGCTTTGCATCCCGAAGCGTTGGATTTTGGATTTCCCTTTTTGTAAATAGCGCCACTTTGTTCATAAATCAATCGTCGTCGTGGTAAGCCATTCCTCGATTGCTCTCAGCTACACCATGTCCTTAGTACTCTTTAGGTATTCCGCACCTCATTGGATCTTCATCGTACTCAGGTCCTTCCCTCCACATGAGCCGAAATCGCCACTGTAACCATCACCGTCGACGAGCCAACTCCGAGCCTCCCTGTCCCTCTCCTGGCCTCAGGTAGCTTCCTTAGGCTCAGTAGTAGCTCGGGCACCCGCTTTCTTGGACAATGCAGAGCTATTTTCGTTGCTTGCATTTCGGTCGAAGCATACCCGCCGCTCATCTCCGGCGCGCCACCGCTACCGGCCGCCGTTGGGGACGCCGCCACCACCTCGTGGTGCGCATCACTATTGCGGAGCCATCTTAGCCCTTGGTCGGTGCCGCCGTGGCGCACCTCCAGGCAAGCGCGGGCGGAAGCTCCCGTTGTTGGGCGCGTCCGACAAAGCACTGTAGCGCGACAACTAGCACTAATGACATTGATTAGGGTTTAATGGTGTCTTAAAATGCCTAATGTGTCGCTTACATGTGAGGCCGAGTACAGTAAACAGGGGGTAAAATAACAATTGAAATGAGCGATTGACATGTGGGCCCGGGAACTTAAGTGCTCAGTTGTGAGTCCGTGGACCTATGAACCAAGCCGTGGACCAAGGGTCTACGCACTATGCATGTGGACCATGTCAATGACATGAGTCCCACTGAAGAATGGATTTCCTTTAAGATTTTTATTGAAATAGAAAAGAAACCGTGGGACCCTCCTGCAGTGTCTATAGCTAGGTTAGGCTGGGTATAAAAAGTAGTTATCGCTTTTATATTTTCGAATGAAATATTTATGAACTGTTAATTGCTTAAACTTCAAAATTGCATAAATATTTCATTTTAACCCCAAAATTGATGATTCAAATTTTGTTGGTTTCCTTTTTTTACATGTAATTTAATATAAAAATGGGTTGAACCATGTTACTGTTCCAAAAATCACTTTTGGCAATATTACTTTAGGTTTAGTATTATTGCTGCACTAAAAATTGTTTTAACTTCAAAAATGCATAAGTATTTCTCTGTAACTCCAAAATAAGTGAAATCAATTTTGTTTGATTCCTCTGTTAGTGTACTTTATTGTGGAATAGGTTTTGAGCATGTTACTATCTCTGAAAATCTTATTCTACATATGACTTGTACACTACTTTCATGACTTTGAAAAATCATAGAAAATTCATCTTAGATCCAAATGAGGTGAATCAAATTCCATTGTTCATCTCATGTGGTGCTCTGTCTACCATAAAATTTTCATATACACCACCTCTCTGAAAATTTTTACCAAAACAATTAATTCGGATGAACAGTAACATATAGCAATTTTATTGGATTTTCTTGAAACCTGATGTTCAAACTGCCATAACTTTTGCATAGAACATCCAAATCAATTGATTTTTATTGATAAATTCATGTAAAATCATGCTCTACCTTCTGTGAAAATTTCATGATTTTTGGATGAATTTGAATTTTTGAGTATTTCGGTGTTATCCTTTCTTATTGGTTCTTTTCGATTCTTTCGCTAGGTTCCGATGATTCTATTATATACGAGAGTGATACTCTGCAGCAAGTCGAGTAGCTCCAGCAAGGCAAGCAGTTGTTTCTATTTGATCATGTTGATCCCATTACTTTCAAATTCTATTATCTTGTTTGCAAAGCGTATGTATGCATGCTCTATTTTGATGTTAAATTATCGATCGAGTAGTTGATCCTATAGTTGTATAAACTGTAGATAAATGTTCATCCTCTACCACTGATCCTAGGTTATATCCGCTGTGATTTAGAGCTCGATGGATGGGCTCTATTCACTTTACTTGCAGTTTACGAGTTGATGTCGCTTAGAAATGCTTAGAACGGTAGAATGGGGATCATCACCTCGGCGATGGTCATTATATCATCACTATAATCATTTGAGTTAGGATACTCATGTATGTAATTGTATTTGGAAAAACTAAAACTGAAAACAAATTGTTTTAGACTTGGGCACATTGGTTTGATGGTGTGATTGTCGGGTGTGAATGGATGGTGCCCGAGTCAACAAGGACCGAATTACGTGCGCCATTGATCTAAGCACTCTTGTGTGCTAACCACATGATGGTATTGGGAACCCCTCTTGACTTAGTACTTTGGCATGTGTTAGCTCTGAGTCGCAGGAGGTTGTGTGTGTTGTGTTGAAAAAGGAATTAATCCATGTGTGTGTTGGGCGTGACGGGATGGGTTCTGGATGTAAGCTCCCTACCCCGAGGAGCATCGGTACCTTTCTAAGTCTGATGACTCCGTCACAACGTATGGGGGTTTCCATTCCCATACGGGCGACTCGTAGTTAATGCACAATATTGGAAATATCTCGTAGGACTTAGCCTTGCCGGCATACCTTCGGAAGTGTGCTTAATCTAGTGGCAAAAGAGGCGGTCTGACGTGTGGGTGCATTGGTACACCCCTGCAGGGTACAAACTATTTGAATAGCCCTGTCCTAGGTTATGGACATGCTTGGTTATTTCCCGCAAGAATTAGACTACAACATTTTCGATAAAATTTGAATTCGGGTGGTACGAATGGGTAATTCGTGCTATGTTGTGGTGGCTGTTGGGAAGTCACCTCCAGGATATTATTTATGCTTATAATTGTTGTCGTGCTGTTATTTAATCAATTAAAAACAGATTTTTCAAATTGCCTTCAATCTATTACATTATTGCAAATAAAAACTTGCTTTATGCGTCAAATGAACCATACAACCTTCTACTTTTGATTCAGCTTGCATGTATCTATGTATAGGCTTGTTACTCGTAAGTCTTGCAAGTACATTTTTGTACTCAGTTGTATTGCTTAATTGGTGCAGAGGAGGTTGACCCCCAAGGGGTTAACGAGTGTGAGACTGACTTCTCCTTCGACTTTGACGACTAGCTCGGTGACTCGGTCGGTTGCCCTGTAGGTAATGGCAAACTGTTTGGCTTTTGTTTATCGCTATCTTATGGCTTATGTTTCCGTTGCTACTTTGGTTATTTACCTTGTCATTTGGCCGGTCGGCCCTACTTTTGTAATACGAACTTGTATATCCTTTATGTTGTAAACTTGTAGACTTGGTAATGTATTGACTTCATGTATGGAATGGATGCTTAATTTTTGTATGGGGTATGTGTCTTTGCAATTAAGGAAGTACATATCTTACCGAGAGTCGAGATATTTGATTTGTAATGCTAGGACCAATTGGATGGTTAAGTATTACGAGTTAAATACCACGGGTTCTCACAATCCCATACCATTGCAAACCAAATATTGTAGAGTAAGAGAAAAGGGAAGTAATTTGGATTAAGGGCCACAACCTGGATCAAGTCACCAGGGCAAGTAATCGAAACATTCCCATTGCTCAGGAACCACACATCACCTCAGGCCAAAGCTCAAGGACAACAACCACCACCCCGATATAGACCACCCGAGCCCAGAACCTCTAGCCCTTCCTTCCAGAGACTCATAGCCCAGCAGCAACCTATTACCATAGTCCGTAGATGTGCAAAGTGTAGAGATCGCCACCTAACAAAAGCTTGCATGATTGTTGAAAATATGATTAAAGGATTACATGATTGTTTGATATTGGATTATTAGGAATACATTGTTGTTGGATATTAGATTACAGAATTAAATTATTATTGGATGTTGGGGTAATGAATTGTTGGATGTTGGGTCATGGAAATAGATAATTGTTGGATACTGGATGTTGGATCATAACCATAGATTATTATTGGATATTGGACTAATGGATGTCGAATTATAGGAATAGATTGTTGTTAATATTGGATTGTTGGAAGTCGGATTATTAGAAATGCATGATTAGTGAGTATTAGATTATTGTTGGATATAGAAATGAATGTTGGCTACTAGATTATAGGAATACATTTGTTGGATTATTGGAGTTAGGGATATTGGATTATGAAGATAGATTATTGTTGAAGATTGGATTGTGGGATTATATAATTGTTGGAGTTGGATTATCAGATTTCATCATTATTGGATCATAGGATTACATCATGATCAGTTATTAGAAATATATTATTGTGGATGATAGACATACATTTGTTGAATATTGGAATAGGTTATTGTTGGATTAAAGAAGTATACCTTTGTTGGAGTATAGAAATAAATCTTGGTTGGATTATAGAAATGCATCTTGGTGTATTTGAATCGATCTTAGTAATTGTTGGAGAATTAATATTGGGAACTTAATCCAATAAAAGTGGTGATTGAAATACAAAAGGATGGATTTTAATACCAACTCATGATGATGATTTTGGCGGATTGGTTGAATCAAGAAGTATGTATAAACTTAAGGAACCAATGGGATAATTTGGTTATACGGGATGTATGAGTTATGATTGAATGATTGGAGTTAAAAGAAATCTTAGAGGAAAGAAATGTATTAGTAGTGAATGTTGGAAGTTTGGTTCTGATAAGATGATTAGGTATAAGTGATGAATAAAGAATGAAGTTAGATTATTATAATAAGTTATGGTTCGAATTTAGGTGCATTAGTTAAATTATAAAGAATTGATGAAATTGGTGGATTTAATTGAATAATAGCGATTGGTTGATCTACAATTGTTGGTGGACTAATGTAAACAATGATGTGGTAGATCAACAGACTTAATAGATTAATTCGGAGAGTATTATTTTAATATGGATGCTTGACTTACTGATCTTAGAAATGACAACAAGATCGAAATTGGAGAATTTAGCCAAAGGTTCAATTACAATTTAAATGAGGCTATGGTATTGTTTTTACAATAGAAATTTTAGCAAATGATTTAACTTAGAAGACAAATAAAAGTTGGTTTAGACTTGGGCAAAATGAATATGTGGATGGTACAAGTTGATGCACAGGATCAATTCATTGCTATGATCAAGATAAGGTTTTATTGGAAATCATCCAAGTCAAATAGGGATTGGTCTTCCAGCTGCATCTTGCTTTTGGGATTTAGTATACTGTTCAAAATCGTGGTACATCGGTAAACCATGTGATGAGATGTCAAGAACAGAGAATGGCTCTGAAATTTATATGCAGCTATATAAGCAATTAAGTGTAGTCGGGTATCTCCTAAATTAGGGCAATACAATCCCCAAATACCGTAGTGTTCGGATAGGACAACAGCTAAGATATGAACCCACTAGGCTACACATCTAGTTGAAGAAATTATCAACAATGTAATAGGAGTTAAGTTACACAAAGCTTTAGTTCACAAATTTAGGCCAGTTAACATCCCATAGCTAGCGTACTGATGCGTGCATCAAACAAATAAAGATGCACCCGTTTCAGATGCCAAACAGCTCACCAAAAGCCAACAGGTGAAGCCAACAAATTATAGCAATGGCACAAACTCATAGTTCAACAGCATCTTGTAAAGCATTAAA
The DNA here is from genome assembly GCA_036346405.1 of Phyllostachys edulis. Lineage (NCBI taxonomy): Eukaryota > Viridiplantae > Streptophyta > Magnoliopsida > Poales > Poaceae > Phyllostachys > Phyllostachys edulis. Next base: position 37,078,304 of record CM070554.1, read on the forward strand.
AAGAGAAATAAGATTTTAGAGGGCACAAGTCGGCAAGAGTCAAAACTATCAACAAGTCAAGCATGTCTGAGAGACACTGTCCAAGACAGTTATCATATTCCAAACGGACCATGAAGATGTTATCATAGACAACAATCACAAACCACCCAAGGTGGCACAGGCCATGCCATCGCCTGCCACTAAGCAACACTCCTATTTCTCAGGTGACCTCCTAGCAAGTCAGTAACTTACCTCCAAGTTACCCTTATACTGTGATACATCAATTTGCCACTATACCAGTATCTCAATACGTATTGGAAAGTCCAACGTGACCTGACTACAACATATCGAAGATCAGGAGTATTTAGAAGTATCACCTATGCTCAGGGTGCGCCGATTCGGATTAAAAGGAAAACTAAATTCACGGTATGTTGGATCATTTCGGATTCTAGAACATAAAAACACACTAACATATCGATTGTAATTACCAAGCCAATCATTGGAAATCCACGACGCATTCTATGTCTCCCAGCTCAGCTCAGGAAATGTTTGAAAGGGCCCTCACACTACTTAACAAATCTCGAATCACCACTACAAGACGATTTAACCTACGAAAAACAACCAGTGAAAATCCTAGCAATGTAAGACCGATGACTAATAAATCAAACGCTTGCCTGCTCAAAGTTCAAGGAAGGATCACGCCACAAGAAGCTACGTGGGAGAAAGAGGAGGAGCTACGAAGCCTACCCCAATCTGTTCAAGTGAGAATCTAATTTCAAGCGAAATTTCCTTAGGGAGGGATGTGAGAACCCGACAAATTAAAACAAGCTAAAACAACACTAATCAGTAATTAGCAGTAAATTAAAATTTTCTAAGCACAAACAATGCATAACTTCATACTAATATTAATCGCGTCGCCAACCTATTTCACATAAGATAATATTATCAATAGTTCATCAACAACATTTTACAATATAAATTTTGCTGCAAGAATAAATCACCGATAAAATCTCAGAATCATTTGCAAGAATTCATCACAAGCAGAAATAAAACATTAATATAATTCAAAGTTAATTACAAAGAAGGCAAGTAACATTAATTCAATCACCAAATTAATCGTCGTACGAATTCCTTACAAGCAAAACTAAATTATTACAAACTTCAAATTTATTACAAGAATGATTTACAACAAATCCAAATATAAATTACAACATTTAATTAAAGTACAATCTAAATTCTGTGTTCATATCACCGAAGCCCTTCCTTCACTTTGTCCATTAAACGCCAGTCCATAGAACCATCCCTCGATGCACATTTCCATCGCTCGTCAAGAAAAGCATAAAGCGATTAGCAAACCAAATGTAATAAATAGAAATTAGAATATAAGAAGTGACCATCGTTTTTCCCCGAAGCTCGGTAGGATTCCCACATCAACTTAAGCTAGCCGGCACCTTGATCATCAAAATACCCAGAGTAACTGAAGTCAATCGACACCTTTTGCTTCCGTAGGTTTCATCACCCGATATTGTCAAAACCCAACACCTACGTTGTTTACAGTAACTGAACAAAGGTCCTTAAGACAATAGACCCCCCGGTAAGGAGAAATGGATAAGGGCAAGGGAGGCAAAATATCATACACAGTGCAATGGATAAGGGCAGGCGAAGCCATCCCCCCTGGATAAGGCTCCTATCTCCTATCTGCATCTCACAAAGTCACACACAAGCCACCACATTTACTTCCTCCTCAGTCGGGAGCCACTCAGAAGAAAACAAGCAAAGCTCACAAGAGCTTCCATTCATCCAAGAACAAAGCCAAAGGAACCAAGCAAAGCCACAACCAACACAACCCACAAGAGTAAGCCAGTATCACCACCATCCATCAACCACTGCCCCCTAAGCCTAAGACCACATCAGGAAGGGAGCACGAAGGAGAAAAGAAAGCATAAGGAGTCAAAGAGCTGAAGGAGAAGGGAGTCAGTGCACAACCGCAACCACAACGATCAAGCCCATATCGAGCCAACCGTAAGCTTCACCAAGTAAGGAAAGCGACCGACCAAATTAGATTTCGGCACCTTCCATAACCATCAACCGACAAGGTAGCCCACCTTCTATTGTCCTTCTTACTGTCATTTTCACAGAACCATCCCACATCCAGTGCGTCATGCCTTTTTGCACATATCACAACACCATAACCACCATAGTGGCCTAGCTTTCTCTCAGCATTCACATCACAGAGCAAGGGGAGGGATCAAAGAGGAGAGAGGATTGGGGGTGGGGGAGTATATACCTTAGTAGATCATAGTAGCAGCCCTCATCTCCTCCATGCCTCATACCACCTCCATAGCATGTGCGTGCATAAATAAAGAACAATCAACTAACATCAAGACTTGAGTCAAGTAAGTCAGAAACCGAGGCAAACTATAAAAGGGGGAAGAAGGGGAGAGAGGATGTTGAGCGTGTGAGGTGAGCGGCCAACGGCCGGGCGAGCCACCACGGGTGCTTGGGCATAGGGAGCCGAGCCACGAGTGGGCCGTGTCATGGGTGGACCGGAGGAAGCGATCCGGGAGACACGCATGCGGGCGGTAGCGCCGGTGATCGACGGCGCTTGGTCACCAGGGGGAGCCGGGGAGGTGGCCCGAGCCAGGGAGGAGCGCTCGGGGCCAGGCCAACGAGCAACAATGGCAGGCCCAACGAGCAGCGGGTGGCGCTAGAATCTGTTGGCACCAGAACTTCGGCCGAAGAAGGACAGGAACAAGAACCAGAGAATGCAATGAGAAAAGGAAAGAAAGAATGAAAAGGAAAAGGCACCTAGGTGCTTCGGTGTGAAGAGATAAGCAGGAGAGAGAGAGAGAGAGAGAGAGAGAGAGGGTGAATTAAAGGGTGGAAAGGGAATGAATGGGCAGCAACATTCGGCCAAGCAGATTGAATGGATAGGGTAGGGGAGAGAAAGTAAGAGAAGAAAAAGAAAGAGAAAGAGAAAAAATATTTATAATTTTTTAAATAATTAAACATAGGTAGAGAAAATGTGTGCGCAACATACCTGCAAGTTTTGGGCGAATCGCTAATCGTACGAAATTTTAAGCCGCATTAGAATATTTAACAGTACACCGATCGATTAAAAAAATATAATATATAAAAGTGAAAAAAGAGTAAAATAAATCTAATAAAATTGTCACTGCGTTAGATAAATAATTTAATGCGTTACCTGCGAGTTTCAGCCAAATCGCCAGAACAACGGATTTATAAACCTCGTACAGGTAACTAACGGTAGATAGACCACTCTAAAATAAAAATAGAAAAATATGTAAAAATTAATCTGAGACTTTTAAAATAAATAAATCACCGGTATGAATGAATAGATAACCTGATACGTAAGAAATAATTTAATCAAGTTAAAATAATTAAATAAATCAACCCAAAGCCTATTTAGAGAATTAAATAAAGGCGTGTGCAAGTAAATAAAATCAATTAGGCGTATTTGCGCGGATAAAATTTAATAGACTTAGTTGCTTGCGAGTGTGAGTAGTATTTTATTTTCGTACGTTAAAAAGTGAGTTTCGGCAACCTCGACCCTAGAGCGAATAGATCGTAGAATAACTGCAGTTGGGGAGTACTAACTTAACGGGGGACCCAAAAAATATTATTAAATTAAAATTTGTTGACTAAAAGAACCAACTGACCCTTATACTTATACTAGCACCAAAAGCAACTAAGTATTTATCTGCGTATTATGTGCGTCTGCCATATAATTACAGAGGTCGATCCGACGCACGCAGGATTCGTTGATCCAGAGTACATCGATGCCGCTTTTTACTATAACTACGAAGGCAAGCTTACTTTTGAGCATAAAGATAGTTATATTAAATGTACACCGTATATTGCTATATCATAAATTTATTGTATCAAAAACTATGTCTCAAAACCAAATCGGTTAAAGATGGCATGAAGGAAAGATAAGAAGGTAAGAGCCGTACAACTGGAGAAGAGCCGTTGTACTGGAAGAGAGTTAATAAGGTTGGTAAAAGGAACCCTGCACAAGGAGCAGGAGCGGCAAGAGGCGGGAATCCTTTTACATATGGTTACAATATAAGGACAAACAAAACTCTTACTCGGATAAGGAGCCGTATTTAAGTGCCAACCATTTTCCCATTTCGGCAGGCAGAAAAGGTTACCTTGCTACGTGATTATGTACTCCACAACGGGTAGGATAGTAAGCGCATGGTGGAGTGTTGGGAACTAGAAGAGAGCCAACCCAACCAACATTTCAAACTTCGGTGGAGGTAAGCCACCAACGGAAAGTAATGGGTGGAGACATAAATACGTAACCAGGAAAACATTCTGTACTCTGATCTCGAAACCGCATCAAAGGAAATGCGGAGGCCCAGAGTCATTAGAGCTCACAAGAATTATGGGTAAAATGGTACAAGCCCAAGACAAAGCTAAATAAAATCATAAATTCATGCATGTCTCTTGGATTGGAGTCTACGGTAATCCTCTAGGGTTTATCTTCTTACCGGGTAACAAGTAGTCTTTTTAGAAGTAAAACTTGCAACCTAAATCTTGATGATTATTATCAGAGAAAGGGAAGATGTAGAAATATGATAAGGACAATAGGTAGTCATCAGGTGCATTTTGTTATTACATGCTTGCTGAGTACACTAGTACTCACTCTTGCTATCTCTTCCCTTGCTTAGATCCTAGTCCGGTCGGGAGTTATCCCGAGTAGGATGAGGGATTCACAGGTACCGAGGAGGCCACTGGTGACAAGAGCGTTGATTACGAGGAGCAGGGCGAGATGGATGCCCTATTCGACTTGTAGGACGAGTAGACTGCTAGAGGGACCTAGCAGACAAGCCTTGGGAATGTATTCCCCTTTGTAATTAAATAATTGTATCCAGAACCTTAGCTTTGTGTGGCTACTATTGAAATAAAGAACAATTTCTATCTTATTGTTCTGTTGTGCAAACTCTGGTAAAAGCTTACTATTCGTTGGAACAATGTTCTACTAAGTAAACGAATAGTAATCCGTTGACATAGCGGTTAATGGGTTAACTTTGGACCTCAGCTACAATGAGTCGTATGTATGCAAATATGTTCATCCAACGGAAAATCTACATTTACAGGGAAAGAGATTTGTTTTTTGCTCGTTATTATGATAGCATGTAAATTAAGGGAATAACATATTGCCCGATCAGCACACTGCAATCGGAAACTCGAAATGCTAAGATCTTTACTATTATAAAAAAAAGATTTGGTGGTGGTGGTGAGTCTGTCATCTACCCTCTCTTGAGTTGTTAGAATCTTTTATGGATAAATATATGCACACATGTATAAAATACTTGATGGATCTTCTGTAGATAATTAGATTATCTGTAATGTTTGTGGTTTGTGATAAGATTCTATGTAGCTTGTTGATTGGATACAAATTATATATAAAACTTTCACTTGTAGGGCTAATTGCCTTATGTATATTGGTTTTCTAAGTTTATAATTTATAGGTAAAGTCCATTTTACAACCTTGAACTATTCGAAAAGTCTGGATTTCAACCCTAAACTACAAAACCGGGTATAAGCCAACCTCCAACTATCAAAACCGTTCATTTTATCCCCTCAACCGAAACAAGGGCGGTTTTTGGTGATGATACCGACGGTCAATGGTTTTGACATCGTAATATTCTTTTTCGATGACATGGCATCCACTTAGCAAATAAAACAAAAAATATATTTCTTGTGCCCACATGTCATTCTCTCATTTCCTCCATTTCCCAAATCCAATGCTTCCCTGCCTACCCCATCCCCACCGGCCCATCCACCTAAACCCCCACCTCCCGCCCCACCTCCCGCCCCATCTCCTCCATTTCCGCCTCCTCCTCCCTCCTCCTCCACCGCCGCCATGGCCTCCCTGGCCACTGCCACCACCTCGGCCTCCGCCTCCGCCCCATATCCTCCCTCTCTCTGCCGCTGCTCACCGCGTCCACAACCGCCTTCCCTCCAAGCCCATCTCCTCTCCCACCCCTCCTCCCTAAACCCCTAACCATAGCGCCCACTCGCCTCCTCCGCCCATATCCATGGCGCGCCCAAGCCGCCGCCGCCACCGCCGGCCGGCTTGCAGGCGCCGCCATCAAGCCGCCGCCACCATCTCCACGGGTGCTTGTTTGGCTCATCCCTCCCCCGTGGCGTGGCATGCAACGCGTGGCAGCTCGCGATCTTCCTCGCCACCATCATGGGGATCATCTGCATAGCATTGCCGCCGCTCTTGCCGCTGCAACCGGGCTCACCAAGACGCTCACCTTCGCCGCCGCCGGGACCCCATCCTCGCTCATCGCGCTTCGCCTTCTTCTTCGCTCGGCGGGTTCATCAAGACAGGGCTCGGTCGCCGCCACGCCTGCCTTCGGGCTCGCCGCCTCGACTACTCGCTTGTCTTCGCCGAGGCGCCTCGGGCGCCCGCAATCCTCCGCCTCGCCTCGCATCACCATTTCATTTAAATGCGATGTTCCTCACGGCGATGGCGATCAACCCTTCGCGGCAAACCTCACGCCAAGACGACGGGCAGGAATCGGTGACATGTGGGCGAAGGCGCCATTGTGCCGGGTCATTGTCCCCGGTGCTTAAAGCATCGAGCATCATGTGATCTACCACGGAGGTGAAGATTCACCGACGCCCGCGCCTAGCCATGTGGGCCCGTAAATATATATTTTGTTTTATTTGCTAAGTGGATGCCATGTCATCGAAAAGAATATTACGTGTCAAAACCATTGACACGTCGGTACCATGTCACCAAAAACACCGCCAAGCTGTTTAGGTTGAGGGGGTAAAATGAACGGTTTTGATAGTTGGAGGTTAGCTTATACCGGTTTTGTAGTTTAGGTTGAAATCCAGACTTTTCAAATAGTTCAAAGTTGTAAAATGGATTTTACCCTAATTTATATTATGTTTTATTTGAAACTGTTGCAACGCATAGGCACTCGGCTAGTGTCCAAAATACAATACTAACAACTGAGGACGGGCAATATGGCTGGACATCTTGCGGGTGGATGTGCGCCCACTAGGTCGAGTATTAGGGTGCGTAGCAATAATGGCATGCAGATCCAGAAATGTTCTCTTGGTTACTATGCTAATTACACGTTAATCATGTTTTAGTGAGTGGGGTCATTTTTATGTTAATATCAATGTGTATAAGGAGTTTTTCTGAAACCCTGTGATACTCGTCTCCGCCCTAGAGGCTTTTTTCCCCGAGGATTCCGCTTGTATTTGGAAGGAAGGTGAAGAGAACTTTAGTACTATTAGTGTCATGTGCATACATCAAAGTGGCATTAGAATGGAAGGTAAGATTAAAAAAAAAGAATGGAAGGTGATGGAGAGATTAGTTTTAGATCCAACTATTCGAGTAGTGCCCCGCTTGCGAGGTGGAATTAACCGAATTATATGTTCATACGTGATGTACCTAATTCTAACCGATGCTAAGAGATTGACGCAAATTAATTAGGACCAACCCTAATCTGTCCATAAAAAATTCACATGATTTGTGCCACTAATTACAAATTTAGAGCAAATCTAACGTGCGGTTTTGTTCTTCAAGGAAGATTTGTAAAAAAATAGTATTCAATGATTTTATGCTGCCCATGAAAACTATATTCACATTATTTTCATCAACAATCAAGATATTTGTTACTACGATCATGATCCATGTGTACTAGATGCTAGTCATGCTACCCTTCCTGCAAAGGAAAGTTGAAAGTTGTCAAACCATGCATGCTGCACGCCTAGGCTATCTGCTGCGCTGGAAAGCCAGGAAGACTCCAAAAACAGGTGCACATACGGACAGACCAAATGACCAAAACCGGCCACTTTGGCATCTCACTGACGTCCATCGGGAAATATTCTCACGACACATGATAAATCCACCCGATATTCCACATTGGAAATTAAGCTAGAGATTTAGATATTTTGATCCTTAAGTATTTTTTATTGCACGCCGGCTAGGTTTAAGGTACACGCCTTGTTAATATCACACTACTACGTAAAGCTCACGCATTTGCTCAAAAACATCATCACAGTATGGTTTCGTGAGCCGCTCGAGTTTATCGTCATTGATGACATAGGTCATCACAGACGGTTTTCAACCGCCTATGATGATGCTATCGCGCACGGTTATTAACTCGTAACCGCTCGTGATATA